>CM038468.1:15826355-16184986 GCA_021464415.1 Lonicera japonica
ATGCTGCGTGTGGGTGGTGCGGGGCCCGTGCTGCCGGTCGTCGAATGAGCAGAAGGGAGGCGCAGAACAAGCGGCAGGACCGGCCACTCCTGCGCTGAGACCGGTGGTCCGTCGGCCTGGGCCGCATGCTACGATGCCTAGGGCACCTGCTGCGAGGCCTACGGCGCCTGCTGCGATGGCTGAAACGCCTGCGAGGGCTGTTGCTGCTGCTGCTGCAGCAGGGCAAGATGGAGCTCCTCGCGCAGCTCTACATGAGATTTCTTCTTTACGGCTGAATCTTTTGGACGCATCCTGACATATAATAGAAAAGAAACATAAGAATACTATAATTGACTTGAATTGAAATTGAAATTGAATTGAACTGACATTGAATTGAATTGAATCGAAATTGAAATTGAAAGAAACATAAGAACAGTAAACTTCAAGATGTGTTTTCAACCCATCAAATCAAGAAAGTTAACAATTTTTTATCTCTCTTATTCCACCAATTTTAATCTTTTATCTTTTTTCTCTATCTATTTTTATAAAATTCAAAATACATTAAATTTAAAAGAAAATACCATGTAAGAATTTGTATATTTAAAATTACCAATAAAAGTTTGTATATTTAAAATTGTAGATATAAAGTTACGTGTAAGACAAAAATTATATAAAACTATTATAATCCACTTTTCTTACTCTTATTATAAAATTTTCACATTACTCTTAAAACTAATTCATTTTTTCTAGCGGCAATTTTCTATCTATATTATAAGATGTATTTTTTTTCTTTATTTTGTTATTATTAACTAATGGTCAAAATTTGTTTACAAACGAAAAAGAAATGTGAACCCTTTAGATGTGTTTTTAAGATATCAAATTGTCAAGCAGTCATGCATTACTGACTCCACCATGAAAGCTAAATATATGGCTGCTTTAGAAGCAGCTAAGGCAGCGGTTTGGCTCAGGAACTTCCATATGAATCCAGATGTGGCACCTTCAGTGTAATCAGCTCTTTCACTTTATTTTGATAATAGTGAAACGGTTGCGAACTCTAAAGAGCTGAGGATTCATAAGAAGGGAAAACACATAGAGTATTCACATTGAGAAAATGGGAGTAAGGTGCATAGCTACATGGCTTTGAGTTTAAGTGGGAGATTGTTAGAGTGATATACTAAAAACCATAATTTTGCTGTTGGTTTGGATATGTTATAAACTCGGTTTTGCTATTTTAATGAGAATCTTTATGGGCAATGGTTGCATTATATTATTTATTTAAATATTGTGCATGTGTGTGTCTTTTATTCCATATAGTAGATGATTTGGTATGTAGAGTATAGCTTACACACAGAAGATTATATCATCAGTTCTTGTAGAATATAAATTTAATGGTTCACAGTCTTAGATGGAATTGGACCCCCATCGGTAAGATTGTAGCACAAGTTTTACTAGTTTATCTTAACTACAGGAAACGGTATAGTTTTAACTCGTTGTGCTAGTACACTTTGTGTGTATTGAATAGGACCAGTTTGGGTTAATTGTTTTTATACTGACTATATAAAACAATTTAAAATTCCATGGTTATTATGATTACTTATGCTCTTAATCTTGAAATAATTAATAGACATATATATGTAGTGTTAGTTGTTTTGACTCATTAAGAGTGAGATTCATTTATGTATCAATAATCTTCGTGAATTGGATGACGACACTATATGTATGATGAATATTAATTATTGACGGAATCCACGTCCCGGTATAGGGATTGATGATAGCGCTTGAGAAGCTTATAAGTTTTGATCATGTCAAACCATGCAGGTGGGTTATGTTAATCCGACATGTCAAATAAGTTAAGTGGTAGGCTCAATGATTAAGAAGTCATTTAAATGTAATTGTCAGTAATTTAATTTAAATGACGGTTATCTGTAATCTTAACGTGGGGAGAATAATAAGTATTTAATAATAAGGAGCTCGAAATATAATTTTGAGATAAGGATGGGAGTGCAATTATAATTCTTTAGTGATGTGAATTATAATTTATGGAAGGAACTAATTCATAGTGGAATTAGGATTCCAACTTTCCATAGGAAGCCCAAACACTTATTTCTCCTTAAGGTCCCTATCGTAGCCTTATATATACGCCGGCCTTGTCTCTTCTCATCAGAACAATAATTCTCATGAGTTAGGGTTTTTTCTATTGATAGAGGATAAAATATTGGTGATACCGTAGTTTACACTCGGTGCAAGATTTGATGGCGGAAGGAATACGATAGAAGATCTTTAGGTTTTCGACATAACAATCGTAACTTTTCATCGCACCGTTGGATCGAGCTGATTTTTGGATATGTCATTCGGAACGCAAAGTTACAAATGTTGCGCAAAAAAACAAAACGATCAGAATTTGTTTCGGTGGCGAAAACAATCGATTTTCGCAGCCCAGCGAGAATTAAAAAAAATCTGACTAAATCGCAATCTGATGCTTTCAAACCCTAGTCTTCTCATATGGATCCTCTACATGATCCACAAAGGTGAAATCCCTTTATTATTATAGAATTTTAGAAAAATTATTTTGTTCAATCCATACGCAATATCAAACGATCCTGTGTTTATGTCTCCATCACAAATTATCCAATTACATAATACGTTTTTATTGTCTTTTTTCACCTTAATATAATGATAAAAACATTAATGATTTATATATGTACACACATATATATATGTATGTATACGATCCCGTATTTATCTCTTTTGTTTATTGCCAATAAGATTATGTTGCTTAATCTAGACATACAAATTGATACTCATGCGTCTGAGATCATTGCGTCGTTCATCGTAATCAAAAATATCGATTCGTTTTCAAATATTTCTCTCTCTCCTATATGCCGTCACGTACGACCAAGAACACTCGATTAATATTGGAATTTTTGATAGCCCTCATGTAATTTTTGAACAAACTGTAGTTCTAGATATTCAAATACATGTAATTAACTAATTATATATATATATATATGTATGTGTGTGTATATATAGAGATCGTATATTAACTTCAATATTGATGACAAGGTCGTATATTATCTTCAATATGCATACAGATATACATATATTATCTTCAATATGCACTTTTGCTAATTATAGGATGCAAATCAAATTAAAAAAAAATCACCAATTGGGAGTATAATCGTCTCTATATAATCACCAATATATGCTGATATATATATATTGAGAGAGAGAGAGAAGGGGGCCTTACTTGGCGTAGACGGTGGCGGCGGTGAGCGACGGTGGCGGTGGTGAACGAGGGCGGTGGTGGTGGTGAGCGACGGTGGCGGTGATCGGAAATAGGGGCTAGGGTTTCGAGGTGGTGGTGGTCGGAAATGGGGGCTAGGGTTTATGGTGGTGGTCGAAAATGAGGGAGGAGGAGGAAGGAGAGGTTCCCGCAAAAAAAAAATTTGGGGGTGAAAAGTTTAATTTATCCTATTCACTTAGGCGACGTAGGTATTTAAGTACGCTGCCTAGGATATAACATAGGCGACGTAATTTAATTACCTACGTCACCCAAGTGAATTTCAAATTTTCAGAATATTTCAAATTTTCGTGAAAATTTAAGGGGGAAAACCTTTTGGGCGACGTGTTTATTTGTACGTCGCCTAAGTTATTCTTAGGCGACGTACAAATAAAAACTACGTCGCCTAAGAGTTTTTAATAATTTTTTTATTTTAATAGTAATTTAATTTTAATAAGCTAATTTGTATTATAATTATAACCTGCCCAATTATATTTTAGTAATAATTATTATTATAACCCGAAAAACAGCGATTATGATTCGAGTATAAGCCCAATCAAATCACTCGACAAAATAAAAGATATAGCTCCAAATTCACGCAACAAACATATACACAGCAGTAGATTTGCTTTGGCCTCTTATTGCTAAGCATGAAATTTAATGGAGTTTTTAAAATATGTAACTTGAAATTTAATGGAGTTTTTAAAAGATGGACAACACTGATTTTAATGCTGAATGAACTTCTATCAAATACCCGCCACTACTATCACCTAAAGCTTGTTAAAATGCCCGCCACAAATTTCATTCTGAAGTCATCTTCAATGAGTGATCTAATAGATTCTAAGAGCGACTCGGCCATTAATAAATTCTAATAGATTCTACATGTCTTCTCATATTTTGAGTAAACGACACTAGAAGCCCTTAAACCATAAAAAAATATAAATTTAATCATTTCACTTAATTAATAACGTTTGCAATAATTGATTCACTTAAGTAATAATGTTTACAAACAATAGCCCTGTTTGTCTATAATCCTTTGCCCGAGCCTGCACTGTTGAAGGCTAAGAAACCAACCCCCTTGTGGACCGTATTACAACTGTTACAGACTTGTCTACCATCGGGCTTTGACTGTTACGGTGAGTGACACTCGATTTCCAACAGTCAAGTGCTGAGAATGTTCAGATGAGTATTCAAGATGTTTCCCCCCTGCTGCATCACTTAAGGTCCTCATACAACGAGTTGGTGGAGTTGCAGTTGGAGAATCACCTAAAGCTAGTTAAATTGCCCGCCACAAATTTCATTCTGAAGTCATCTTCAATGAGTGATCTAATAGATTCTAAGAGAGACTCGACCATTAATAGGATGTTTCAGCAAATAGGGTTCTTGCATGTTCAAATGCTAGGTTTAAACGCACATAATAATCTCAATCGGAGTCATCATCATTGTAGACACCCCGATCCGTGACCCCCGCAGGAACCCTAACGACCTTCGAGAACTACTGTTTTTGGAGTCCGGGACCCACCCGAGCACCCGAAACTACCCCGAGGGGGTTTGTTGCGCGATAAACCTATTTTTATGTAGGATTGTCGCACGACATATCATATTGTCGCGCGACAATCACTGATATGTCGCGCGATAATCCCACTATGTCGCGCGACAATCCCTCTCTGCACCCGACCAACCACTTTCTGACACATCACAGTGTCAGGACCCATCACTTCAGCCGTTTGTCGCACGACATACAGGAATGTCGCGCGACAAACAGATGTGTCGCGCGACACTTGCCTTTTTTTGGGAAATGTCGCGCGACAATCTTCCCCGAGCAGTATAAATAGGCCAACACCCCCAAGGGTTCGAGGCAGAAACTGGAATCTGGAAAATCTGGAGCTTTAGTCTGATTTTATTATCAAGCATTTTATATTATCATTTTATCTCTGAAGAATTATCGGATCTATTCCCGACACTCGACGTGTCCCGTCTCTGGAATCGAATTCTCGGAAATATCTGAAGAAGGAGAAGATTGTTATCGCCGGAGATCTCTCTGCCGTATTATATTCTCTTTTTTATTATTATTCTCGTCGGGAAGGTAAATAAAGTTTCTTCTAGTAATTAAATAAGATATTTGCATATTAGTTTTATTGTAAACTTTTAGAATTCGATTTTTTCTAACGAGGCGCTGCCCCGTACCCCGCGACCTGACCGGGCAGGTCGATCCCCGTCCTGGTAAGCGAAGTGACAACATGGTTGTGCTAGATTCCTAACGCGCTCGAAAAACAGGTCTATCTGTGTACTTGTTTTATTTCTGTTGTTTTGTCCACGTTGTATTTGAATAAACTTATTGCCAAGTTATAAATAGTCTACCGCCTTCAAAACAAAAGACCCTGATAAAACCATTTGCAAAACCAGAAGAGTAAGTATGTTATTGTCCGGATAAAATTCTGTTTTCAAAACCCGGACTGATACGACTTATCTAGGAATTAGAATCAACATATCCTGTCTTCTCTATAGACTGCGACGTGATTGATAACTCTCCCCAAAGAGTTCTAGTTCCATATTAAATCAGTCCCGATATAGATCCGAACTTTTATAAAAGTAAACACAACACGAGAAAATCGTCATTATCTGAGGAAATAATACGGGATACTCTTTCAAAAATAGAAGGTTTTTTTGTCATTTGTATTTACATCTTTCAATAATAAAAACATCGGATCTCGGAACACAAAGGTTTTCATCCCGTTCCCGCCTTCCCCCAGAAATTAGGGTTTTCATTTGAAAAGTAGTAGACTGTCAGTAAAAGCATCCAAGTTTTTCAACATAGAATAAACATATAAAGACCACTAGAGACCGAAAGGGCGGAATGGGTGCTTAACACCTTCCCAAACCGTAATATAGTTCCCGAACCCTATAGAATCCTGGTTTCGTAGACAAACGTGTAAAGAAAGGCTTATCTATAGCCTTTCCTCTTACACAACTATTTTGTCCGTTTTCTCGTAAAACGTACTGGCGACTCTGAACGAACCCTCTTGCATCTAGAAATAGGATAGAGGGACACCCGATATGAATTATCAACACATAGAAGTAAATGGAACAACGGAATCCTTTCCGATGTTTCAGACTCCCAGAACCAGGGGCTGAGACCCGGGGGTCGCATTTGCGAATTCTCACAATCATCATCATCATCATCTCGTCTTCATCCGCATCGCTGTTATATAGATGATTGTTA
The DNA here is from genome assembly GCA_021464415.1 of Lonicera japonica. Taxonomy (NCBI): domain Eukaryota; kingdom Viridiplantae; phylum Streptophyta; class Magnoliopsida; order Dipsacales; family Caprifoliaceae; genus Lonicera; species Lonicera japonica. Next base: position 15,832,838 of record CM038468.1, read on the forward strand.
AACCCTTCAGCATCGTCGGAGTCTTCATCTTCGTCATAATCATCATCCTCGTCTTCATCTTCATTTTCATATACGGGAATATTTACAAACGGTACTGGACCTAGGTTAATAAATAACTCTGATATAGGAAGACATATCGCATCTGGCTCTTGATAAGGTTCATCTACTTCATACAGTGGAGTGGCCATATCGTCCCTTACAAGTGTGGCCTCACTGAACGTACCTCTGTGTGTCATATGGTTGACGACTTTCCAACCCTCACCAGCCAACGGATCATCTATATAGAACACTTGGGTTGCCGTCGTGGCCAGAATAAATGGAAATTAAAGTCGCCATACCAACTACTATTTGTGTTTACGGAAGTAAGACCATGATTATATTGTACGCTGCCGGGAATAGTAGGGTCTGTGTTGTACCACTTACACTTGAACAACACAACTGGCATGCGTTCCGCATAAGTTAGTTAGACAACTGATTGCAGAATCCCGTAGTATGTCAGATCACCGGCCACCCATGTCACTCCACTATTCTGAGTCTTCCGAATCCGGTCTCGATGCTCAGTAACAAAAGCATCTTGTACGAAGTCCATGGTCGGGTTACTTGAAGACGGCCAGTTCTGTACTGCTTGCCATTGCGAAGGTGTCTCTGGAATTTTTCCGTGTAAGTTCCATACTGTATACGACTCCATTATACCCGCATTAGTCAAGTGGATGTATATTTCATCTAATGTCACCCGTTGGCCCATGTTGAAACATTTTTTGCAGGGACATGGATACAATCCAGTCGAACTGTTGCCATTTTCTCGTACATACTCTAAGAACTCCATTAGCCCCACAATGAATTCCGTTGAACCTCTTGAGCATTCCATCCAGTTCTTATTCATTTTCGATCACTGTCATGTGACAAATAATTACAAACTCAGAAATTACCAACAACTACGAATAATACTAACGTATATATAAAAAAGGGGCAACAACTAACAACAATACTATATCTTCAACACCAAATACACATTTTCTACACTAAATCCCGATATATATATAAAGTAAAAAATTAGTAAAAAAATTAATATTAGTAATATATAGAGTACCTAAAGATCAAACAAGCTCTTAATGAGGGAATTTCACCTTCAAAATCGCCAAAATTGCCTAAATTAACTCTAAAACACATCAACCCCGTAAATGGCATGTTCCTAGGCGACGTAGTACGAACGTAGAGATCAAATAGGGGCAACAACTAGCAATAATACTATATGTTCAACACCAAATACACATTTTCTACACTAAACACAATATATATATATAAACACAAAAAATTGTAAATAATTAATATTAATAAGAGATAAAGTACCTAAATATCAAACAAGTCTTTAATGAGGGAAATGATGTTGATTTTCACCTTCAAAATCGCCAAAATCGCCCAAATTAACTCTAAAACCGAAAATGGCATGTTCTTAGGCGACGTAGTACTAACCTAGAGATCAAATAGGGGCAACAACTAACAACAATACTATATCTTCAACACCAATTACAAATTTTCTACACTAAACACAATATCTATATAAACACAAAAATTAATAAATAATTAATATTAATAAGAGATAGATTACCTAAAGATCAAAAAAGCCTTTAATGAGGGAAATGATGTTGATTTTCACCTTCAAATTTGCCAAAATCGCCCAAAGTAGCTCTAAAATGCATCAACCCCGAAAATGGAGTAGAGGTTCTAATATGAAGATGACAGGATCTTAGGCGACGTAGAAACTATACCTACGTCGCCTAAGAGACATATTAGGTGACGTATTTATACTTTCTACGTCGCTTAAAGGTCAGTCAAACCCTTGTTGACCGCCACTTAAAAGTGTCGGTGGTCAACAGCTTTTGGGCGACTTGTGAATTTGAGTACGTCGCCTTAGATAATCTTAGGCGACATACTGGATACCTACGTCGCCTAAGATTATCTAGGACGACGTATTATATACCTACGTCGCCTAGGATTATCTTAGGCGTCGTGTCATTATTACGTCGCCTAGGATATTCTTAGGCGACGTATTCTATTGACTACGTGGCCCAAGAGCCTTGTTGGTGTAGTGAGAGTTCAAATTTCTATTTAAACATAATCAATGTGATATTTCTCTATAAAATATGTTTTATTCTTAATCTTGATTAGGTTAACATGAAGCTTTTTCGGGAAAAAAATTGCCAAACTTGAATATAGAATCTTAATCTTTTGAATTGATATTTGATAACGTAAAAGTGATCTTAGGTGGTGCATAATTTTACCTGCAGTTGTTTTAATGGAGACAGGAAATAAAAATAAAAATAAATCTATATTATAAAACACTATTTTTGATGAAAACTTTATTCACAAAGTATAATAATATAATGGTTAGATATACACATGTTGTGGTGTGCATTAGCTTTACACCCTTAGATGAGTTTTATGCACACATTAAGTTATCACATCAAAGTTAAAATACTCACACTAATAATATATACACAATAAACTTTCACACGTATACCAATAATTTTGTCTACCTTAAAAATCCCATAACTAATTAAATTAAAAAAAATTTAAATTTAATATTTAATATTTAAAATCTACTAATCAAGACTAATTAAACAAAATCCATCATGAGTACAGAATTATGTAAATAAAAAAAAATATTAATAACATCTAAAGACATATTTAATATGTTCGTACATTATTGGTTATCTTAGTCTGTCATTTTTAGCGGTGTTCATGAGACATAAGTCAAAAATACACATGTTGTGGTGTGCATTAGTTCTATACAATCAGATGAGTTTTATAAACACGTCAAGATGTCACATTAAAGTTAAAATACTGACACCAATAATTTTTACACAATAAACTTTCACACACCAATAATTTTATATACATTAAAAATGCCATAACTTAAATTAAATTTTTTGAAATTTAATATTTAAAATATACTAATCAAGATTAATTAAACAAAATCCATCATGACAACAAAATTATGTAATTTTTTTTATTAAATAACATCTAAGGACGTATTTTATATGTTTGTATATTATTGATCATTTTAGTATGTCGTTTTTAGCAGTGTTCATGGGACATTAGTCCAAAATACACATGTTGTGGTGTGCATTAGTTCTATACCATTAGATGAGTTTTATAAACACATAAAGATGTCAAATCAAAGTTAAAATAGTGACACCAATTATATATACACAATAAACTTTCACACACTAATAAGTTTATATACATTAAAAATGCCATAACTTAAATTAAAATTTTTGAAATTTAATATTTAAAATCTACTAATCAATATTAATTAAACAAAATCCATCATGAAAACAAAATTATGTAAAAAAAAATATTAAAAAAAATTATTAAATAATATCTAATGACGTATTTTATATGTTCGTACATTATTGGTCATTTTAGTATTTCGTTTTTAGCAGTGTTCATGGTACATCAACCCAATTTTTGGACTATTTTCAAATCATTTTGACATATGTGGTTGGATTATTTTCACATCTAACTTTGAGTTTAATTTTTTAAAAAATTATTTTGCCGAGATCAAAATAAGATCAAGAAATACGATTAAAAGATTCTTTAAAAAATTTAAAACAAGTTGGCCAGAATAAGACTAATTAATGTTGGTCGATTTAGATTCGTCATACGTTACTCTTTTTTATCCTATTATTAGATCTTATTTTTTTCACGGTGTCGGATGGCATGGGTATACCCCAGTAAATAAATGAGATAAGACTGATACTATGTTAAGAACCATCTCTCCAAAAAACATAAGTTGTTAGATAGTAGGCCAACAATGTATATCATACTATTCAACAAAGATAAGATAAAATAAGATGGTGATGAGTTGGAGACTTGCCTTGATTGTGGAATAGTACTGAAGAGAAGACTTGACTTGATTTGCTTGTGGAATAATACTAAAGAAGAAGAAGAAGAAGAAGAAGAAGAAGAAGACGACTAAAGAAATTAAGCGTGAAGATGGGGATGAACAATATGTAATATGCACCACAAGTACAAGAAATGAAGAAAGTTATTTCAATTGGTTTAAAAGAGCCTACCATACCATTTGGCTTTCGCGCATGAAGACATACTCCTTTTTTCAGGGTCAACTACATTTTAAGTCTTTTCGTTCAAAATAATTATACAGAGTGCTACCTCACATTTGAATAAGAAAATACTTTTAATAATGATTTTTTTCACTGAAAACATCACTCAACGATTGCGAATCTAGTCCATATATTAAGGGTGGATCTAGGATTTTATCATGGGGTGGGTTAACATTAAGATAAAAATTTGTTAAGTAAAATTAATCATGGGTGGATCCAGGATTTTATAATGGGGTAGGTTAATATATAAACAATAGTGTTACTAAATTGGTATAGTTATGTAGACACTTTTGTTATTCATTCATTAAAATATATTAGTTTAACTCTATGATACTAGATATACGATATGTGGGATATCCTAATTTATTTTATTATATTTTTTTAAAAATAATGGTGATCTATTTAAGTATCTCTTTTTACTACAAATAATAAACACACTCTCCTTACCTCATATGAGGCACGAGCTCTAGCTCTCCCTAATCCTGGTGGGCTCTTTTGCCGATTATTAAGTATCTATTTAAGTATCTCTCATCTATGTATATTTCAAATGAAGGATGAATGAAATAAACATAATACTACAACTTATCCTACGATATGCAAGACGTTTATCCTATTGTGTCCGGCTTGTTTATTTGGCATGTCAAAAGTAGAAAGGTATAACTTTTTCCCGACAAGACGAGATGATCACAATAGACTATTGAATATATTTTATAGAATATATGCAAACTACTAGTTGTTTTCCTTGAAGTCAGTTTTTATACTCCTTCCATTCAAATTAAATTTTTCTTCATTATTTTAGTATCTTCATAAGATCGTCCAGAATTATAACTATGTACGGTATCAAAACACCTAATAATGTGAAAAGGTTACCAATCTACCAAACAAATTAAAGTAATAAAACACTTATGTTTTGTACAAATTTCAATTAGAATAAAATCTTTTTGATCACAAAGGAGACACTGAATTAGCGGCCCGTTTGGTTGCGTAAATTACCTAATTTTAGAATTAGTTAATTTTCGATTGAAGAATTGTGAATTTGTTCATTTATGAATAATTCAATTCTAATTCAAGTAGTGTTTGGAAAACTTAAACAAGAAATTCCGATTGTAAGAATAAAAACATGTTCTCTATTGTTCTATGTTATTTAAAATTTTATCTAGATGCATAAACATCACAGGTAGAAACTAGATCTTCTCGAAAAATAAAGTTAGAATGAATTATCTAATTCTAAAATTAGGCAATTTCAAGTTTTACTTGAAATGACTTAATTTGAGTTTTTGTGAATCAACTTGAATTATCATTTTTACAATTGTTCAATTTACACAACCAAACACTAATAAATGAAAATTTTGTAAATTACTTAATTGTAAATTATCTAATTCGCAATTTGAAGGACAACCAAACGGGGCCCAGTTGAACTTAGGTCTTGCAATCTCCAATGAGGGGCTTTACCATCCAAACTAATCTGCTAATTTGTCCTATTAGCTTTCCGGTGGTATCAGTTGCAAATTAAGGTTGAACTTGAAAAAGTTTGGGCTTCATTCATTTTCGGTGAGTAAAACATTTTATTCGAAATGGGCATGTCAAAATATTAAAAATTTGATACGGCTTCAACAATAAATGAATTGTTTTTCGACTTGAGTTTGAGGGGGGGTTTTAGCATATATATTTATCTCTAGGTTATTTAGAGATTATCATTTATATTATCTATGGTTGCTTACCCAAAAGGTTGTTGAGGGTTCGAATGATATTACACAGTTGCAAACTTAAAACATATATCCGGAAGCTCATTATCCCACTGGGTTTAAAATACCTTATATTCCAAAATTCACTAGCACTACTCCTCCGGAGTTACACCTCAAGTCTTATGTACGATCCATGAAGATATATGACTTGGGGAAGCTGAGTTGGCGAACTCATTCCATCTTACATTTGCTGGCCTCGCTCAAAGTTGGTTTCTCAACTTAGAAAAACACCGCATTCAATCATGTCCTAAAATCTGCAAGGAGTTCGTAGCCCAATATAAGACAAATGAAGAGCTTAAAATCACAAGAAAACACTTTGAGATGGCTAAACAAAAAGATAATGAGAGTATAAGTGAGTTCGTTACAAGATGGAGAGAACCAGCCGCTCAAATGGTAGAACGCCTTGACGAAGAAGAACAATTGGGCCTAATTGTTAAAAATTTGAAGCCCGAAATTCGCGCTCAAATGGGACACCAGTTCTTCGGTCGGTGTAAAGCTCTCCTACATGTTGGCAATGAGATTGAAGAAGATTTGGCCAAACAAGTAGAAATCAAGAAAACCTCTTCCCAATATAAGAAGACTTCCACCTCGACATCTGCGATCAACCAAGTGTCTACCTATGGGCCTTATAATAGTGGGGTTTCCACTAATCCTTATGGGAACAATCCGTCAAGAGGACCGGGAAATTATCCATCATTTGGCTATCGAAACAACAATAATAGCAGTCAAAGGGTCGATAATCGGGGAAGAGGAAGAGACATATATTTTTCTCAGCTACCTGGTCCATTGGGAAAGGTATATGAACAATTAAAAGAAGTGGGATTGATTTACCTACAAAATCCAAGACCACTTCCTCAATCAATCTTATCACATTGGAATCTCAATAAACGATGCGAATATCACCAGAGTATGGGGCATACGACCGACAATTGTGCAGCCCTGCGTCATGCCATTCAAGATTTAATCGATACCAAAAAGATTCCAGATCCATCAACACCAAATGTGGTATGGAATCCCTTACCAAATCATAGAATAAATGCTATTGAAGAAGACTTAGATCTACCGGATCCCGTCCCCTTAATCCATCCAGCCACAAGTGAGGAAAACGTTGAAATGTTGAAGTTAGGTTCTTAGGAACCCATACATAATGGTACTCTGAAATTTGGTTATGAGGAACCTGAAATTGAAGACACTGAGAAATTTGAAGAACTTGAATAAGAAGACAAACACTTTTCAGGCTGTGTATTGACGAATCCGTTTCGTAACAAGCCCATGACATCACGACAATCAATCCAAAGTTCGTGAAATGGATGAGGCAAATGACATTCATACCCGGTCAAGGCCTTAGTAAGCAAAACCAAGGGATGACAGACATCATCCAACCAAAAAATAATCCAAGATGCCAAGGACTCGGATTCAATAAGAGGAACATGCACGCAAAGAGATACGAATCATAGGTTGGTTTGATCATATTTGATTAGAATAGGGTGGCTAATGCCAGTCAAGTTGAGAAGGGTACACCTATTTCTCCTTCCGAATCATTCAAAAATCAATTGATCTCGTAGCCGCGTGGGTTCAACAGTTAACTCGATCAAGAAGAGTTTATCAGGCACCCACCACCACTCAATCACTTATTACAAATCCATCGAAAGAAGTAACAAAAGATCCCGAAGAAGGGCAAGCAATAGAACAACTGAAGAAAACCCAAGCCCGAATATCAATATAGGGTCTTCTAGTAGCATCCAAACCGCATCAAGTGGCACTAATGAAAATGCTGGACGAATCTGTCATTCCGCTCCTACTGAGCTGACGAATATGATTGCTACCATGGGAATACAACAACAATCACTTGGATTTTTCGATGAAGATTTGTCATTACATGGCAAAGATCATAACCAAGCGCTGTACATCACCATAATAGCTCAAGGGATGTCAATCCCATATGTCCTAATTGACAATGGTTCTACCATCAATGTTTGCCCTCTAAAAACTGAAGTCCTCCTAGGCATTGATTTGGCAACATTGGAAGAATCACCAGTTAACGTTCAAGCTTATGACAATATGAAAAGAGATATCCCTTCAAGTTTTAATTTGCTACTGGGTCAGGTTTGGCTACATGAAGTTGGCGCCCTTCCATCGTCCTTGCATCAGAAAATAAAAATTCCCTACAAGGGATATATCATAATCATCAAAAGGGATCCCGAAAACACGATTACTCCCAAAGACTCACCAATACTTGGAATTGGCAACCAAGACGTACAACTGGGTGGATTTTCCTATGAACCAAAAGTTTAAATGCTCACTACTCAAAACATAGAATACTTACAATGAACACTCGAGTTATACAGATGATGAGAAAAATGGAATTCTTACCAGGAATGGGACTAGGTAAATACCAAGCTGGAATTGCCTAAATGATCGAACCACATCAACAGCCGAGTCCCTTTGCTGAATTAGGTTACACGGGATATGAAACTGAAATACCGAACTTTGTGCTTACAAGTGGCTCCCTTAATGGCCAATTTGTAAAAGAGGGTGAAGACTTCTTGTTTTGGGGTTTCAAGAACCATGTGTCAATAACCAAGGAAAAAGGCAGCCAGGCTTAGAGATTTTCTTCGAAGAAGACTTATATATAAGTGAAGGGTTCACCCGTACCTTTTCATCCCAACTAAAGATTACTCGAACACCCGTCGAGCCTATGGAAGAAGAAGAGATGTTAGAGAAAATATTCGAGGTGATGGCAATTGAAAAAGATTATCTCGGAGATCCAGTACATTTAATCCGACCAATCAAGAAATCAACCAAGAAAAAGTTTAAAAATATTGATAGAGATGTACATGAGTTGGAATACTTCCTATCTGTAAATGATGACATTACTATCAATAAAAATGCTGATATTTCCCCGTATTTTCACTCTTGTGATATTGAAACAATGAATGAGAATTTGGAAAATAAATAAGGAGTACAACCCATTAAAGGAGATACTGTCATAATAAACTTAGGTACAGACGATGATAAAAAGGAAATAAAAATTCGGCAGAATTGAGAAATGACGAAAAGATAGATTTCGAAGAATTATTGAAAGAATTCATCAATGTTTTTGCATGGTGTTATGTTGTCATCCAGGATTGGACACTAATATTGTGATGCATGAGGTTCACACGAAACTGGAATGCAAACCAGTAAAGCAAAAATTAAGAAAAGTAATCCCAGAATGGTCTCTCAAAGTACAAGAGGAGGTGACCAAACAACTAGATGTGGGATTCATTAGGGTCATCGAATATCCTACTTGGCTTGCCAATATTGTACCCGTGCCAAAGCCAAATGAAAAAGTGTAAGTATGTGTCGACTATCGGAACTTGAATGCAGCCTGTCCCAAAGACGATTTTCCACTCCCTAATATTGACCTCATTGTTGATAACACGACCAACCATGCGTTAAAGTCATTTGTTGATGGGTTCGCTGGATATAATCAAATAAAAATGCATCTAGAACACTAAGAAAATAATGTCTTCATCACACCGTGGGGAACTTATTGTTACATAGTTATGCCATTCGGGATAAAAAACGCCGGAGCCACATATCAACTAGCCGCAGCCACGTTGTTCCACAACATGATTCACAAAGAAGTGGAAGTGTATGTGACGATATGATTATCAAATCGATGGACTAGGAAAGCCATATTCCAACCCTTCGGGCCTTCCTTAACAGACTCCTTCGGTTTCAAATGCTGTTAAATCCACAAAAATGTGTATTCGGGGTCACGAAAGAAGAGATGTTAAGGTATATGGTTAGCAATAAGGGAATAAAAGTTGATCTGGCAAAGGTAAAAGCAATTCGACAAATGCCAATACCAAAAACTGAAAAAGAGATCTAAGGTTTCCTTGGAAGGCTACAGTTCATTAGTTGATTCATTTTACAATTGACTCAGACATGCGAGTCGATCTTTAAGCTTCTCCAAAAGAACTCTGATGGACAATGGAATGAGCAGTGTCAAGAAGCGTTCAACAAAATCAAGCAATACCTATCCAATCCGCCCATCTTGGCCCCACCACAAGAGGGAATTCCGTTGATCTTGTATATGTCGGTCAACAACTCATCAGTAGGAGCAATGTTAGCACAACATTTGCTAAAAACCAAAACTAAACAAGCAATATACTATCTTAGTAAAAAGCTTTCCTCTAGAGAACAAAAATACACAGCATTGGAGAAGTCATGTGCATCATTACTTTGGGCTACTCAAAAATTGCAACACTACATGCTAGCCTTCTCTGTAATTATAATATCTCGCACGGATCATTTGCGGTATTTGTTTGAAAAGCCAGTGTTGACTAATCGAATGGCCAAAAGGGTATTTCTGCTATCCAAATTTGACATTTCATAATAACCAAGAAAGCGGTCAAAAGGCAAATTATCGCTGATCATTTAGCCAGAAATCGAATCCTTGATACTGAAACAAAAGAATTTGAATTTCCTGATGAAGGCATAATGGAAATTACAAAGGATAATGAATGGAAGATGTACTTCGATGGTGCCTGTAATCGGAATGGGAATGGCATCGGAATCTTCTTAATATCACCTGATCAGACTCATGCTTCGATGTCGTTTCGTTTAGAATTTGCTTACACCAACAACATAGCCGAGTATAAAGCGTGCATAGTCGGGTTGGAGACTGCCCTTCAAAAAGGTGTTTGCAAAATCCAAATATTCGGAGACTCAACTCTCATTATTCATCAGATCCTAAAGAAATAGAAAATCAATGAAGAGAAGCTCGTGCCATTTTTAGCCCAGCTTGAAGAAATTTCTGAAAAGTTTGATTGTGTCAAATTTTCCTATATTCCAAGAACACAGAACAACTTCACTGACGCCCTGCCTTGGCTACTCTGGCTTCAATGGTTGAAATCCCGGGAGAAAAAGAAGAAATTTAGATCCAAATCCAAAAATGAACAAATCTGGCATTCTGTCTAACACTCGATGTTGAAAAAGAAAATCCAGCAGAATCGAATTAGTGGTATTACGACATCTGGACTCTGCTCAAAGACAACGAATACCCAAAAGATGCTGACAAAGCCACTCGAGTGGCACTTCGCCAACTTGCTTCTCGCTTCATTATTTGTGCAGGAAATTATAATGAAGAAATGATGATGGTATACACCTTCAATGCCTTAATGAAAAACACTCACGTGCCATGATGTAACAAATTCATAGTGGGGAATGCGGCCCGCACATGAGTGGCCACACATTAGCACAAAAAATCATTTGACAAGGTTACTACTAGTTGACAATGCAAAAGGATTGTTTCGAATATGTCAGGGGCTATTATCAGTGTCAGATATATGCTAAGCTTAAAGCTGCCACCAAAAGAATTGTACCCTATAACTTCTCTATGGCCATTTTCAATGTGGGACATTTATGTAATTGGGAAAATATCACCAAAAGGTAGTAATGGGCATGAATATATTTTAGTCGCCATTGATTATTTCACAAAATGGGTTGAAGTTGAATCTTACAAAGAATTGAATTCAAAGAAAGTTGCCCAATTCATTTGACGAAACATTATATGACGCTATGGAGTGCCCTATGAAATCATATCGGATAATGGTCACATTTCGAAGGAGAAGCCAACGCGGTCATAGAAGAATATGGAATACAACGACACAAATCTTCTCTATATCGCCCACAAACTAATGGTGCTGTAGAAGCTGCCAACAAGAATCTGAAAAACATTATCAGTAAAATGGTAAAGACCGGTAAAGATTGGCCTGAAAAGCTTCCGTATGCACTCTGGGGGTACCGAACTCATAAAGGGTTTCAACAGGGTCAACTCCGTTTTCTCTTACCTATGGCATGGAAGCAGTTTTGCCATTGGAAATGGAAATACCTTCATTACGGGTTATATTGGAAAATCAAGTTAGCGAAAAAGATTGGGTAAGGGCTCGATATGAAGAATTAGCCATGATCGATGAAAAGCAGCTCAAAGCTTCATACCAACATCAAGGGTATCAAAAGCGCATCGTGAAGGCATTTAATAAAAAGATTCGGGCTAGAGGTATTGTCGTTGGACTGCTAGTACTAAAAGAGATCCGAGAACCTACTCACGATCCAAGAGGAAAGTTTGCACCAAAGTGAACTGGTCCTTATATTGTTGTTAAGATTCTATCTGGGGGTGCTATGCATTTAACCGACATAGATGGACAAGAATTGAACTTGCCAGTCAATTTGAACCGTTTGAAGAAATATTATCAGTGAGTTGTAATCATGAACTACGGACACATGAACCCCATGGACGAAGAAAACAAAAAACCATAATGTACTATTCGAGAAAACGTAGGCAACGTGAACTAGAAATTCGGGCCCGGTCTAGTATTTGGAAATAAATTCAGATGCAAAATGAAGAAAATTGACAGAAATAGGGCTCATCATACAACTGGAGTTTTTCATACAAACCAATTTCAAAACTTACAAGAATCATCTTCCTAAATAAACTTACTCTAACACATCTTCATACAAACCAAAAAAAAAAAACCGTACAACCCGTTACCCAAAAAGCTTTCAAAAGAAGCCATACAAAAAACATAACCATCCCATAAATAACCATCTAGAATAAACCATCAATTCGTAGCGGCATACAAAATCCTCTATTTTTGCGATGCATGATAAGAAGCTAGAATTGATTCATATGTAACTTCGGTGTTAGCATATCAGAACCATCTCATCAGAATTGGATCATACTCAATAGACTTTCGAACACGTCTCCAAATATGTAAAACCACATCGGCATGTGTAACATGAGCAACACCAAACTCAGCACCATAGAATCGGCGGGTATATCAAGTGGTCCATAAACCTCGCAAAGTAGTATCCATACGTACCCTCTTCTGAAATCGTTTGAGTGGCTTAATCACTTTGGTCAACTCTCGGGTTACTAATCGAACAACATCTAGAATCTCTACTGAAGAAGACTTCCTAGGTGTACTCCCCCTTTTCTTATCCTTGGATCGGGTCTTCATACTATACGAAAACAAGAAGAGTATCAAAATATTTCAATAAATACCAATAGCAAGGAATATCTATTAAGAATTTCAACACATTTCGCCCCCAACAAGCCCAAGTAATCGTCAAACCTACGCTCTGATACCAATTATAACACCCCCGCCTTAATCTACAGGACAACACCCGTAATTAAGACCTGGAGTGCTACTAACCCATCTTAGATTAACTAAAATGGGTATATATGTAAATGCATAAAGAAAATCCAAACAGTAAATGTCATATGTGTCATTCAACCTACAACAAGATATAAGATAATATTACTGTACATAAACACACATGCGTGCATGCAACTGTTTTACAAAACCAACTAAGCAGTTCAAAAATAATATACAATATTCCGGGCTAGCCGTGGCTTCACGAGATAATATATACATAACAAAAATGAATATGTATCAAAGCCATCTATTTCGATCCCGAACCCGTAGTCCCGTAACCATCATTCGCCCCCTGTGTACCTGTAATTGTAAATAAAACACGGGGTGAGCTCTCAGCTCAGTAGGGGGGAAAGTAGAAGGGGGAAAGTTTTGAAAATATTCCTTGACATATTACTGTAAACCAAGTAGACATTTTCATCATATAATCTAAACGTTATTTGTAACATATCACAAAATATAACTAATTCATGATAATGCGTGCTCATGCATATGCAGGTTGCCTCCCTTTGTGTCAACCCATTTCTGAATCTTGACGATGCATGCCGATAAGAAACCAAGCCAAGATGGCTATTTAGAATTCATTCTTTCCAAGAGTATATAACATAGTCACAGTTTCTGTCGACGAGAACTTGAACTGAAATCTCATCATAGAATCCATTGCCTCAAAATGGCATATCATCATCGTACCCAGGAAGTGGAACAACAACCCGTCCATCTTCCATAGAAAAGAATCGAATCCATGGTGCGTTGCCAATGCCAAGGTTCCCGGGTCTTTCGCCGGTGGCTTATTGGCGGCCAAACAATATCCCCCAGGGATTTAGGGCTTTTCAACCCAAGGGCACCGGGCCCTGCCTATTTTCCCATCCCGGCAAGCACCATGAAATAGATATTCATACAGAATTCACATCACCATGGACATCCATGACCAAGTACAATCATTTCCAAAAGATCAATCAACTAGTCGTATCCGATAAAACAATATCAAGATAGAAATGAAGCTGCTATGAATTGCCATGAGAAATAAGCCTCCTGATAACCCCCGAACAGAGATATATATATAATGAAGCTTTCAGCATCATATTAAGATATATACGCCCATCTGATAGGCCATAAGGGAATCCGAACTTGCCGAAGAATCTTAAGGTTTGTGGTTGACACAATAATGATGCACAACATGCATACGTGCTCTTTATGGCAACTAAAAACAATACATGCCACTTAAACTTCATTCATAATGTAGCTATGTTCCTCAGCGTATACATAACCCATTTACAAATCCACTTGGAAACAACCAAGCATGTATATTCAAGGAACATCGCTTACTAGTCTATATTACATAGATATCAAGTTCAAGTGGCATATTTTGTCCCAACTAATGCATCATATAGAAAATAGAAGCTACATATGCCATATAAACTCTATCCAATTCACGTCCATGTTCTTTGGTGTATACGAAACCCTTTACTAATCATTTTTTTGTCAAACCAACACATATATACCCAAAGAACATCCGTATAAATTAATAACATGTAATCATAGAGCTTATGTGGCATATCTCACTACATATCATAGTCTCATATCATGCATAATTCATAGATATCAATTAACTTAGTTTTCATAGTAAGCATCCATGCATAGATAATCCAAGTATAATTAATAACAAGGAAGTATGTGCTTCATATCGAACATATATGTATAAAATCATTCATCTTTAGATAAATAAAATCATATCATCAAGTTTGGAAAACATATAACCCCTACCTTAAGTTTGTAGACCAAGAGAAGGAAGAAGGACGTAAACCGAAATCCCGTTCGGTGAAATACTCGAGCTCTCGAGTCAACACGCCCTTAGGCTAGCAAAACCCACGAATCAATGATGTATAAACTCCAACTCGTATAGCCAAAACTCATGCTTGAGCTTTTATAGAAGAAAATCAAGGTAGAAGATGATGAATAGTACCTTAAAGGTGGTTTGGATGATTTCGAGCTTGAATCTTCGATCGTGGATGAAACATGCGTAGAAATATTTCTCTTTCTCTCTCTAGAACCCTTTAGAACTCCCTAGAGGAGTGTGGAAGAGTGTGTGTCGAAGTTAGGTTGAAAAATGACCAAAAATGGCTTAAAACGTGCTTAAGAAGGTGGAGATAGTTAACTAGCGGACCAGTATGCCAAATACTGAATACCGGTCCGCGGAGCACAAATTTCCCAAAAATTTGGTGCCGGACCGGTATGCCAAAAACACCATACCGGTCCGCGCTATAACTTTGGGGTTCTGGCGCACTATTTTTGTTTTGGCCATAACTTTTCACTCGAAACTCCGATTGAGACGTTCTTTATGTCCACGGAAAGGTATTTCAAAGCTCTACAACTTTATAACAGAAAGTTTTCCCAAATTCTGGATATACTTTTTCCAGAAATTCACCGAAGACAGCGCTCTGTCGAAGCGCTACTGAATGACCAGAATTTAGCGATGGACCTATTTCGGGCCCTGTTTTGATCAACGAGAAGTGCGAATTGGACTTTGGCCAAAACATGAAAGTTGTAGAATGGTACAAATACTAGACACCACCGTGAACAAAATCTCAGTCGGATAAATAACAAAGAAATTACGATAGCTTAAAGATAGCTAGAATTAATGAATCGCGAAGAAACAAAACTTCCTATTTACCAACCGAAATCGATTCGGACCACCCGAATCACCAAACGATCACTCACATGAGTATAAATACGCTAATATATTTTGATTTAAAACAAATTAAAGTTTCGGGTATTACAGGCTACCTCGGAAAACCTCAACGTGCCCCTGAACCAATGCATCTAATCCATTTAGTGTTTCCACCAATAGAATGAGAGTCACTAAATGCCTATGTCTAGCCTCAGCCACCAGCCTAATAAACAAAGGGTTCACCAGAACTGTATCCCCTGTAACTGGAACTGCATCTGACCCTGGTAATACGCCGGATCGTCAATCAATCATCAAACCCAAGTGGAGTCGCCCCTCCTCTATCATCGATCTACACTGGCTCTCTCTCAAACCCAGGAAATCAGTTAACATAACCTGGGAACTCCTCCTATCCCTCAATGACACCAACGGCCAAGACACATCTTGACGCATCAGTACAATAAACTCTTCAATCATTGGACATAACTCATCCAACCCAATACAAAAACAATGATCCTCCATGTAATACCCCGTTTTCTATTTTTAACGTTGATCTTCTCTTAAGCTCGGCCACGGCTTAATCTCAGTAGGAGAGTGAGCATTGGGTTCCGAGTCCTTCGTACTTGAACCAATACTTTTACCATGTCATGTTAGACATACTAAGTTTGAGGGAGCAATCGTTACGTTAATCGGGTGGTTCGGGTTGAAACCGAGGTGTAAATCGCGTGTTTCGACTTTTAGCGATTCGTCGATTTCTTGCCAACTTTGAGAGGTCATAACTTCTTCATCCGATGTCCAATGACTCTTAATTTGCTGCCATGTCTTCATTTCTTTTCCCTCTACAACTTTCGTGTCCGGGCCGAGTCGAGATTCAGTCATTTCGAGGTCTGTTTCGGGCTCAGAAAGTCATTTGCTGCTGCAGTGACTTCCACGATCGATCATAGAAGGCCATGATCGATCATGGTCCTCCAAAGGAGTTCCAAAAGGGTTCATGATCGATCAAGGTTCACCTGAATGTCGGTTTTGAGCGTTTTAAACCCGTTTTTCACCTATTTAACACCCACCACTCCTCATTTTCGAGCTACACACATACACCACACTCTAGAGAGTTCTAGAGAGAAAGAGTGGGAGATTCTTGAGGTTTCTTCATCCTCCTACAAGATTGGAGCCTCAAATGACTTCCTCCTCACTATTCATTGTCTTCCACCTTCGTCTTTGCGCGTGGAGCTTGGAGGCGAGCTAGGGTTTTAGCGAGATGATGTCTACGCTTCATTAACTCCTTGATATAACTACTCTAAAGTGGGAACACTAGTACTAAACCCTTGTTTTCAAATTATTACTTGTTGAATTAGAGTTTTGAACTCAAATTGGGGATTTTCATAAAAGCTACATGTTGTTTGCATCTCATGGGGTTTGGGAGAGGTAAACCTTAGATTAGTGATGCATGTGGATATATTATCACTTAGATATCATGTATCATCACTTATTACCATGCTATAAGCCTTGTTCTCTCACATACACATCATACCCACATTGTAGCTAAGGGTATGAACTAGGCTTAAGGGGATTTCGGGATTTGTGCTTTGATTGGGGTTAGTTATGTGATATAAATGGTAGATAAGTGTACTTATGCTATTAAGTTCAAGTATTAGACCTTACCTTCATGTTGTATACCAAAATCCACCTAAGCGGACAACGTGTGTTAACATTTGAGCTTAAAGGCTTATGAACACTATTGTGGGGTTATTAATTAGTAGTTATGGCCTGGATAGGACTACGTATGAGTGTAGAAAACACATGTAAGACTTTATTGATGAACATAAGCGCCTTCGAAGGTAGGTGGCCAATAACCTTATAAGTGAACATAATACACATATGATGAAATGGGTGATGAGACGTAAGAACACTATAGTATTATAGTGGTATATAATTGATATTACTAATGATTATGAGTAATGGACAATGGTACGATATTGTATACATAATTGTGAGGATTGCCATATTAAGTGAATAATGACTAGACGATGAGCATACGGATTATAAGTGTGATGATGACGCTTGTGTTAACGATGATTATAATGATGACGATTATGAGATTGTATATATATGTTGTTAGCCATACGTGTGATGGATGATTTAATGATTATATATATTGTTAAGTGAGGAATCGAGATATTCCTGTTGTTACGATCACACGTATGGGCTGTATATGATGGACCGAGCACCGGGTAGCGCCCGCGTATCTCAAAGACGGGCCGCCTATTGCCGCCTATTGCCGCCCATGGGTGAAAATCCCTAAACCGTGCACGGAAAAAATGAAGTCGATGACTCCGCCGGTGGTTGTGGTTGCCCACAAAGGAGAGCCCACTCTATGTATCTTGCCTTCCAACTGGACTATGTGTCCTTGGTTAGATGAGTTTTTTCGGCAAGCGGAGCAGGTCCCGTGTGCCACTACTTATCCATTTGGTGAGTTCTCGGGAAGTAGTGGGCTACTAATGGTCATTACCCTGCTAGGGTATCGCCTGGTGTAGTTCTTTCCAGAGTGTCGATGTGGTTTGTATGAGTGTTTTCCTCGTTAAATATTCGGAGTGTTGTCCCCAGGAAAGTGACAGTCGCGTGGGTTATCTCCGAATGACCTACTTGGAGAACCAAATTCCTGAACCACTCCCCACTCAGAGGAGACATGGATAAGAGCTTTGGATCCATTCGGGACTCGCTGGATTTATTGTTCTGGGCCTGGACTGACCGCGGGGTGAAACTAAGGCATTATACTAGAGACGTGATACGAGAGTTGTTGTGAGATTGTGATTATGCTCTTATTATTATTGTATCGTATCATGTCTCATATTGGTTTATGTATGTTGCCTCGGCTATGATATAAATGATGTAAAGACTTATGAGGACACATCTAGACAGAACATGGTACACGTAGAAAACTGTCGAGCCTTTCATAATGTATTAATATATAAAGTGGAAAGATATGATAACTATGAACCTTAGAGATATAATACGGGCTTGTGAGTGCGTATTAATAATGGAATGAATCGGCTGGATCATAACAAACATAAGCTATTAATAATCAAAGTGGAAACTAAGGCAAATGGATAGCCTAATGAGAGTACACCGTAGCAAAACGGTCTAGACGAAAGATCTTGAGGCAAAGCCAGTTAGCTGGCCAAGTATGGGATTCATAATGAATCATAATTAAAAAGGAAATAATAAGTATTTGACCAATAGTTACGTCTTACTGAATAAAGACCGGGTAGTGTAGTAGAGCATGGGGTTGCACTTGTGAATGGATAATCCGTAGCATATCAAACCTTAGGAAGCTAGAGTTTGATACGAGATGAATGTAGACTAGCGATCTCCCCGAGTTGTGGAATTCCCTAGAGGTTATCTTATGGAACGGTTAGAGGAGAGATCGGTTAGTCAGGTAATTAGCTTCAAGTGGTTAAGATGGGAATCCTAGTGGGGGTTTGGTATGCACGTGGTGTGGGTTGCATTGCATTGCATGGTTTTCAAACTATTACCTTAAAATAAAGTATTTTTCATACAAAACCTATATAGTTTCCACTGAGCCCGGATTTGGCTCATCCCATTTTCTAACAGTCTTGCAGGCTTAACATCTCGAGTGGCGCATGATGCACGTGTTGATGGAGACATAAATACAGGATCGTTTGATATTGCGTATAGATTGAACAAAAAACTTTTGCTAAAACCCTATAAGAATAAAGGGATTTTACCTTTGTGGATCATGTAGAAGATCCATATGAGGAGACTAGGGTTTGAAAGCATCAGATTGCGATTTGGTCAGATTTTTTAATTCTCGCTGGCCTACGAAAATCGATTGTTTTCGCTATCGAAACGACTTCTGATCGTCCTGATTTTTTACATTATAATTGTAACTTTGCGTTCCAAAAGACATGTCCAAAAATTAGCCCGATCCAACGGTGCAATCAAAAGTTACGATTGACTTACGACTGTTGTGCCGAAAACCTAAAGATCTTCTATCGTATTCCTTCCGCCATCAAATCTTGCACCGAGTGTGGGCTACGGTATCACCAAGATTTTCTACTCTCTCAATAAAACAAACCCTAACTCATGATAATTATTGTTATCATAAGAAGTGACAAGGCCAGCGTATATATAAGGCTACGATAGAGACCTTAAGGAGAAATAAGTGTTTGGGCTTCCTATGGAAAGTTGGAATCCTAATTCCACTATGAATTAGTTCATTCCATAAATTATAATTCACACCACTAAAGAATTATAATTGCACTCCCGTCCTTATCTCAAAATTATATTTCGAGCTTCTTATTATTAAATACGTATTATTCTCCCCACGTTAAGATTACAGATAACCGTCATTTAAATTAAATTACTGACAATTATATTTAAATGACTTCTTAATCCTTGGGCCTACCACTTAACTTATTTGACACGTCGGATTAACATAATCCACCTGCAGGGTTTGACATGATCAAAACTTATAAGCTTCTCAAGGGGCTATCATCAATCCCTATACCGGGACGTGAATTCCATCAATAATTAATATTCATAATACATATAGTTTTGTCATCCAATTCATGATGATTGTTGATCCATAAATGAATCTCACTCTTAATGAGTCAAAACAACAAACACTACATATATATGTCTATTAATTATTTCAAGATTAAGAGCATAAGTAATCATAATAACCATGGGATTTTAAATTATTTTATATAGTCAGTATAAAAATAATTAACCCAAACTGGTCCTATTCAATACACACAAAGTGTACTAGCACAATGAGTTAAAACTATACCGTTTTCTGTAGTCAAGTTAAACTACTAAAACTTGTGCTAAAATCCTACCGATGGGTGTCCAATTCCATTTAAGACTGTGAACCATTAAACTTATATTCCACAAGAACCAATGATATGATCTTCTATGTGTAAGCTATAATCTACACACCAAATCATCTACTATATAGAATAAAAGACACACATGCACAATATTTAAATAAATAATATAATGCAACCATTGCCCACAAAGATTCTCATTAAAATAGCAAAACAAAGCTTATAACATATCCTAACCAATAAGAAAATTATGGCTTTTAGTATATCACTCTAACAATCTCCCACTTAGACTCAAAGTCATGCAGCTATGCATCTCACTCCCATTCCCTCAACGTGAACACTCTATGTGTTTTCCCTTCTTATGAATCCTCGGCTCTTTTAAGTTCGCAACCGTTTCACTATTATCAAAATAAAGTGAAATAGTTGATTACACTGAAGGTGCCACATCTAGATTCATATGGAAGTTCCTGAGCCAAACCGCTGCCTTAGCTGCTTCTAAAGTAGCCACATATTCAGCTTTCATGGTGGAGTCAGTAATGCATGACTGCTTGACACTCCTCCAACCAATGACTCCACCTCTTAGAATAAACACATAACCTAAAGTTGACTTTCTGGAATCCTAACATTTGACTAAAAATTATGGTCTGTGTATCCAACAGGTACGACTGTTTGCCTGGTAAACCAACATAAAATCTTGAGTCCTTTTAAGGTACTTAAGTAAATGTTTTACCGCAGTTCAGTGTTCTTTCCCTGGATTAGACTGATATATGCTAACCATATCAACGGTAAAGCAAATGTCTGGTCTAGTACACAATATAGCATACATGAGGCTTCTTACTGCCGAAACATAAGGAACTGCCCTCATCATCTCTATCTCATCATGTGTCTTATGATACTGTTCTTGGATAGAGTGATTCCATTCCTAAAAGGGATAAACCCTTTCTTGGAATCCTGTATACTAAATTTGGCAAGAATTGTATCGATATAAGTACCTTGCGATAAGCCCAACATGCTATTTTTTCGATCTCGCATAAGCTTAATACCAAGGATGTGACTGACTTTTCCCAAGTCCTTCATATCGAGCTAACTTGATAACCATACCCTCACTGAAGATAATATTCATATATCGCTTCCAATAAGTAACATATTATCCACATACAATACCTGGAATACCACCGCGCTTCCGTTGCGCCTTTTGTACACACAAGGCTCATCCGAACATTAATCAAAGCCAAAAGATTTGATTGCATGGTCAAAGCAGATGTTCCAAGATCTAGACACTTGCTTAAGCCCATAAATGTGCTTCTTGAGCTTGCACAACATGTGCTCTTGGCCCTTTGCTATGAATCCTTCTGGTTGCATCATATAGATGCTTTTATCAAGACTTGCATTAAGGAAACTTGTCTTGACATCCACTTGCCAAATCTCGTAATCAAGATGAGCTGCAATGGATAAGAGAATCCGAATAGACTTTGGCATGGCTACCGGCAAAAAGGTTTCATCATAATCGATCCCCATCTTTCTGAGTGAACCCTTTTAGCAACAAGCCTTGATTTAAGCCCGTCTAATCGTCTCTATCTCTTATATACCCACTTGCATCTAATAGGTTTTATCCCTTCGGGTGATTTTACAAGATCCCAGACTTTGTTAGAGTACATTGACTCCATTTCAGATTTCATAACCCTTTGCCATTTTTTGTATCTTTATCTTGAAGTACTATATTGTAATTAAAAATTGTTCGTTTCTTATACATCAGGGATCTTGTCATAAGACTCTCCCAAGAACATAAAACGACCAGGTTGACGAACAACCCTGCCACTACGACGAGGCACTACTTGTGTTTGTGTACATTGTGCAAATATTGAAGATACTAACTCACTATCCACACGTTGTGCTAGTTCAAGAACCTACGTATTAGTGATTTGTTCAAGAGGTGCACAAGTATCGGCAATCCTCCCACTACGACGAGGTAATGGAATGTCGATATCCATTTACTGTAGTATTTCCTCTTGTACTAAAGGTATAGACAAATTGTGCCTTGTTTTTCTCTCCTCGCATTTCCACTACAACAACACTACTCCTGGGCTTATGGTCTATGATATAATCCTTTTCTAAGAATCTGGAATTGATAATAATAACATTATATTCTTGAGGATTATTAAATAAACCACG
Source organism: Lonicera japonica (assembly GCA_021464415.1). NCBI lineage: Eukaryota > Viridiplantae > Streptophyta > Magnoliopsida > Dipsacales > Caprifoliaceae > Lonicera > Lonicera japonica. The sequence continues at coordinate 15,855,596 of CM038468.1, forward strand.
CTTGGTTCCTTTTGGATATGCAACAAAGAAACACACTTTCGTTCTTGATTTCAACTTATCCACATTACCTTTCAGCACATGTGCTGGACTACCCCATACCCGAATATGCCGCAGACTAGGTTTACGCCCAGTCCGCAATTCTATAAGTGTAGTAGGTACTAACTTTGATGGTACCAAGTTCAGAATATATGCAGCTATTTCTAAAGCATATCCCTAAAAAGAATCAGGTAGGTCTGAATAACTCATCATAGATCTTACCATTTCTATAAGACTCGTATTCCTTCTTTCTGCTACACCATCATGCTGTGGCATCCCCGGTGCAGACAACTGGGATGTAATCCCAGTCTCTAATAAGTATTCTTTGAACTCTCCCAAGAGGTATTCACCACCACGATCTGATCGTAGTGATTTGATACATTTTCCTAGACGCTTCTCCGTTTCTGCCTTAAATTCTTTGAATTTTTTAAAGACTTCAGACTTACGTCGCATTAAGTAAATGTATCTATACTTTAAATAATTATCTACAAATGTGATGAAATACTCAAAGCCTCCTTCCTCTAGTCTGGACATTAATGTGACCATACAAATCAGAGTGAACCAGTTTTAACTGTTTTTCAGTGCTATAGCCTTTTGCTGAGAATGATTTCTTAGTCATTTTACCTTCTAAACAGGATTCACAAACTGGAAGTGCCTCCACTTCCAATGAACCTAATGGTTCATTTTCGACCAGTTTTTGAATTCTTTTTAGATTAATATGACCAAGGTGTAAGTGCTAAAATACATTTGGTTCATTTTAAAGGTTCTTTTCTCTTAATTGGTAAACTATTAATGCTATTCAATTCACTCAGTTGTAGTACTGACAAGTCAGGATTTAATAATGTAAAGATCAATCACTAATGTACCAGAACAAACAAACTATTTATTTTTTCTAATGATAACTGATTTATCATTAAAATAAACAAAATATTTGTCCTCAACCAATCTAGAAATAGAAATCAAATTCCTTCTAATGGAAGATACATATAGATATTCCTTAATCATTAATATCCTATTCTGACTAGACTGAAGATAAATATCTTATACTGCAACTGTTGCCACATTCGTAGCTGCCCATTTGTAAATTTTCTTTATTTTAAAGTTGTTTGGTTTCCTGGAACCCCTGCAAAGTATTGGAGACATGATTAGTGGCTCCCGAATCTACACACCAAGTATTGGTAGATCGGACCACTAAATAAGATACAACAACAAATAGATGAAATTTACATATGTTGTTATAATGGTTTAGGAAACTGGAACAATCTTTCTTCAAATGCACTTTCTACTGACAGTGAAAACACTGGCCCATAGGCTTTTTCACTCCTCCTAGAGGTTCAGTGACTACTACACGCACTGCTCCTTGTGGGACTGCAGCTTATGCATTCTTCTTCTTCATTTCTTGCTTTTGGGCATAGAAATTGAAGCTTTCTCAGCCACTAGAGTACTAGCCAACTTACCAAGGAGTTCCTCAACTACTAGGAATTCCTTAAGAAGTTCTAACAATGAATAAAGCTTATTCATGTTGTAATTTTGTCGGAATCCCTTAAATAAATCCCGTCCTTATCTCAAAATTATATTTCGAGCTCCTTATTATTAAATACTTATTATTCTCCCCATGTTAAGATTACAGATAACCGTCATTTAAATTAAATTACTGACAATTATATTTAAATGACTTCTTAATCCTTGAGCCTACCACTTAACTTATTTGACATGTCGGATTAACATAATCCACCTGCAGGGTTTGACATGATCAAAACTTATAAGCTTCTCAAGGGGCTATCATCAATCCCTATACCGGGATGTGGATTCAATCAATAATTAATATTCATCATACATATAGTGTCGTCATCCAATTCATAATGATTATTGATCCATAAATGAATCTCACTCTTAATGAGTCAAAACAACAAACACTACATATGTCTATTAATTATTTCAAAATTAAGAGCATAAGTAATCATAATAACCATGAGATTTTAAATTATTTTATATAGTCAATATAAAAACAATTAACCCAAACTGGTCCTATTCAATACACACAAAGTGTACTAGCACAACGAGTTAAAACTATACCGTTTTCTGTAGTCAAGACAAACTACTAAAACTTGTGCTACAATCCTACCGATGGGTGTCCAATTCCATCTAAGACTGTGAACCATTAAACTTATATTCCACAAGAACCGATGATATGATCTTCTATGTGTAAGCTATACTCTACACACCAAATCATCTACTATATGGAATAAAAGACACACATGCACAATATTTAAATAAATAATATAATGCAACCATTGCCCACAAAGATTCTCATTAAAATAGCAAAACCAAGCTTATAACATATCCTAACTAATAAGAAAATTATGGCTTTTAGTATATCACTCTAACATGTGTATAGAGGCCTCTGATGTCCACAGTCTGCGTCTAGTCCTTATTCGGGAAAGGACTATTTTGTTTAGTCGTTTTGGTTTCCTTTTGATTGTAAATGGAATATGATTTGATAAACGATTTGTATTGTAAATTTGTTTAAATGGTTTTATATATGTGGAGTGGATTTGAGATTGTGGTTGGATGTGATTATTCGTATTTGTTGACCTTGTAGGTCTTAATCTTATTTTGATAATAACAATAAATCAATCATGTGTAATTTAACATGTTCTTGATTTAATATTATAGCTTTCTTATTTGGAAAATCAAGAATATATAACATGATTGTTCAAAGGAAGTTTGACAAGGATCATTCTATCAATATCCGATTAAGTCAACAAAGCATTGGATAAGGAGTCAAAGAAGGTCTATCCCAACAATGCATTTCATGAAGCACATAAGAACAAGGATCAAAAGCTTCAAGATAAGAATTCATGTGGAGAACAAAGAAACTAGCTCAAGCAATTTGTAGAATTATAAACTTGTTACAAGAGTGAGTGTTTAGCTTTATGTAAAGTTATTATCATTGATCACAAACTAAGCTCAAACATGATCATGTATCATTCATTGCATTCAAACTACTTTCAAAATCAAAGTTTGAATTGAACCTCTTTTGCAAAGCTATTTCTCATAAACCGGTTTTCTTGTAAAGATCATATATAATTTATCCGGTTGTTTTAATGCTCATAACCAACTCCAACATACTTAGAATAACCTCTAGAACACTCCCCAAGCTTTCGGTTGATTTTAGGTTTGAGTGTTCATGGGTGGGCAAAAACATGTAGTCGACTACATGATTAATTGGTGAGTAGACTACACCATGTAGTCGACTACATGGACCTTGGGTGAGTCGACTACAAGGCCAAAATATAGCCGTTGGAAAGTTGGTAAATGTCTAGTTTTGACTCATAACTTCTTGTAACCACTTCAAACGGCCATATTCTTTTGCAAGCTATATATATGAGGTCTTAGACATGTTTTTACACACTTGAATGATCATACAAACTCATTTTTCATATATTCTCCATATTCAAGTATTCAAACTATTGCATTGATCATATTCATCATATTTGAGCTTAAACTTATTGATCAATCTTGATAACTCTAGTGTGAGCTTCAATTGTATTCTTTAAACACTTGAGAGTTGTTATTCATTGGTGTGAGTCACCAAACATTTAGTATTCATTTGTGAGTGGTCAATCTCATAGGATAACAAGAAGGTAAATTCTTGTTTAGTATTTGTGAGAGGTAAATCTCATAAATTAGCAAGAGATAGATTCTTGTATGAATATTATGGTAAAGCAATATTTGTAAAGAGTGTGTGAGACAACAACACTTGTAGAGGTTTGTTTTTCACCCGGAAGAAAAACGGTATTAGTGGAACTTCTCGGGGAACTAACCGAGCGCGGACTATGGTTTGGTAAACCAAAACCATGAGGACAAAAAGCCTTGGACTTCAAATCAGTTCAATCTTTCTTACTCAATCTCTTTATTGATTGAAGTTGCTTATACTGTTGCTTGTTCTTGGGATTGATTGTTTAATTGATTGCATTCCTTGATAAATTTGTTTTACTTAAACGATTTTCGAAAAGTTTTTAAATTCCGCATTAAGCTTTTTAAACCCTATTCACCCCCTCTAGGGTTGAAATCCGACCAACAGTATTAAATGGTTTTCAATCTTACAGGGTGATTTGTTGGTGAAATAAAACTCCACATGCCGAGATTTTATAAATTGGGACTTTCTAAAGATCATGTTTTATTAAGAAAAGTTTTTTAAAAGTTGTGATTTTATATTTTAAACCCGCCGTCGCACACGGCATCCGTGATTAACTGGATCCCGGAGGTGAAAATCTCAGAACGGGATTCGGGGCGTCGCATTTCGGATCCCAAAAATCCACCATACCTCGCAAGAAAGACCAATTGATCTTGTATGGACCGCAATGGTGTAAATGGCTAAGCTCACCCCAATTGACACCGCAATCAGCTTTCGCTAAAGATAAATAGTCAGTCAATAGGGTAAAAGTTGGTCTGGTAAGAAAATACGACATGGTAACAAGGGAAGAAAACTTTTGAGGTAAAAAGGATGTGGTAAAAAGTGAAAGGAAAGGACAAAAACACACCAAATTTATAGATTCTATACATAGTGACCACGCGGCACTGCCCCTGCGGCAGGCCCACTGTCGTGCCGCATTCTCCCTTAGTTTTGCAAAAAACTTTCATTTTTTCAAAGAAACATACATATATCTTTTTGTATTTTTCGGATATTATTTGGACATAATGATCTCAAACATTTGTATTTACTGTTAGAGTGATATACTAAAAGGCTTGGTATTTTTTTTTTTTTATTATTATTATTATTATTGTTTTTGATATGTTATACAGACTCAGTTTTGCTATTTTAAATGAGAATCTTTATGGGCAATTGTTACATTATATTATTTATTTAAATATTGTGCATATGTGTCTTTTATTCCATATAAGAGATGATTTGGTGTGTAGAGTATAGCTTACACACAGAGGATCATATCATCGGTTCTTGTGAAATATAAGTTTATTGGTTCACGGTCTTAGATGGAATTAGATAACTATCGATAGGATTGTAGCACAAGTTTTAGTAGTTTATCTTGATTACAGGAAACGGTATAATTTTAACTCGTTGTGCTAGTACACTTTGTGTGTATTGAAAAAGACCAGTTTGGGGTAATTGTTTTTATACTGACTATATAAAACAATTTAAAATCCCATGGTTATTATGATTACTTATGCTCTTCATTTTGAAATAATTAATAGACATATATATGTAGTGTTTGTTGTTTTGACTCATTAAGAGTGAGATTCATTTATGGATCAATAATCTTCGTGAATTAGATGACGACACTATATGTATGATGAATATTAATTATTGACAGAATCCACATCCCGGTATAGTGATTGATGATAACCCCTTGAGAAGCTTATAAGTTTTGATCATGTCAAACCTTACAGGTGGATTATGTTAATCCGACATGTCAAATAAGTTAAGTGGTAGGCTCAAGGATTAAGAAGTCATTTAAATATAATTGTCAGTAATTTAATTTAAATGACGGTTATCTCAAATCTTAACGTGGGGAGAATAATAAGTATTTAATAACAAAGAGTTCAAAATATAATTTTGAGATAAGGACGGGAATGCAATTATAATTCTTTAGTAGTGTGAATTATAATTTATGGAAGGAATCAATTCTTAATTGAATTAAGATTCAGTTTTCCATAATGAGCCCAAACATTTATTTCTCCTTAGGGTCCCTATCGTAGTCTTATATATACGCCAGCCTTGCCTCTTCTCTCGACATAAGAATTCTCACGAATTTAGGGTTTGTGCCGTGGAATTAGGATTCCAACTTTCCATAGGAAGCCCAAACACTTATTTCTCCTTAAGGTCTCTATCGTAGCCTTATATATACGCTGGCCTTGTCACTTCTCATGATAACAATAATTATCATGAGTTACGGTTTGTTTTATTGAGAGAGTAGAAAATCTTGGTGATACCGTAGCCCACACTCGGTATAGGATTACACGACGAAATGAATACGATAGAAGATCGTGAGGTTCCATCGAGCCTGCTGTTTGTGCTGAGACGAGATCAAACCAGAGAGATCTCGAAGGTAAAATTCGTTCCGCACTAGGGTTTTACATAAAAATTTTGTTTGGTCTATACGCAATATTAAACGATTCTGGAACTAAGTTTCTATCATTTACATTACACATAGATATTTATAATAGTTGGCGTCGCCCATTTCTAAACAAAACAGTCTCATTGATCAAACAAAACTTTACCCAAAACCACAACGAATTTATTTCCACAATTAGCCTTCTCATAAGGTTTCTCTTTGTTTACCATGCGTAATACTTCCCTAACAATAAAGTCAAATCAAATTACATGGTTTCCCAAAACCTAAATCAAACTTCTTTTTTTCGATAAAATTAAACAAAACTTAACTATACAGTAACCTTTTTTATCCACACAACAAACACATTTTTTAGAAAATCATTAACATTCATCCACCAAATTAAGTTAACATAAAAACAGTTTTAGAACTTGTCAAAGAAAAATAAATAAATCGCCTAAATCAATATTAAAGAGTCTTTTCAAAACCATAAACAAAAATTCATCATAAAGAAACTAAGGATCCAAGGTCCGGGGTCGCTTGGCCTCCGTCTCACCCGCACCCTCAGTAAGACTCTCAAAAGCTGCCTTAGTATAACTCTAGGTGGTCGTCGGAGGTCTAGACGCTCGAGTAGAAGGTTGACCACCTCCATGAACAGACTGAGAAGGAGTAACTGAGCGAGTCTAAGAGCGAGAATGAGCATGAATTGTTGTCGCATCACCTGCCAAATACCTTTGGTAGCTACTCATGTAGGTACCTGGTAATGGACCTTAAAAGGTCACTGTGACACCCCGAATCTCATTCTATATTTTCACCTCCGAGACCCAATTAATCACGGGATGTCGTGCAAGACGGCGGGTTTTAAAATGTAAAATCACGACTTTCAAAAACTTTTCTTAAATGAAATACGTTTCAAACAAAATCACATTTTATAAAATTTCGGCATGTGGAGTTCGTTTACGTAACAAACCAACCTGTAAGATTTTAAAACCATTTCATCCAACTACATTTCAAATTCATTCCAGTTATATATAAAATCCCTTTATACAAGTTTACTCTACAAATCACTTATCAAAAATCATGGTTCTTTTACAATAGGATGAAAACCAAACAGTTATACAATTTAGTCCTTTGTCTAAGGACTACAAAGGTTTAAGGAAATCAGAGGCTTGTAAATGGACTCCACGCTCCTGCCCCAAAGCCTACCTACAAAACTGTTTAGAAAAGGGAATGAGCCAAATCTAGGCTTAGTGGGGAACTATATAGTTTGTATAAAAAGTATCTTTTGCAATCACAGGCACGAGCGGGTTTTATAGAAAGTAATTACTTTACTATACATGGATAATTTGAAAAGCAATGCGATGCAAGGTAATCCACTCATAAATGCATGGCGAACCCCACTAAAAATCCCATTCTAGTCATCGAAAGCTATACCAAGTGATAACTAGTTCCACTCTAAAAAATTCCTAGATATGACTCATTTCTGAATACGCGTTGTTCAAGAAAGTGAAGTTCTAGGTGTATCGTAATTGAGCTCTAGCTTCCTACGGTTCGTCATGCTACGATGGATTTGTTCTATAAGGTAAATTGATATTGCTCCTCATTTATTCCACACTCATTCTAAAAGGTTTGTAACTACAGGACAAGTGTTCATTGTTTCCTCTTTGTTATTAGTTCTTTATGAATTTCCATACATAGTCAACTATTAGGCTTTACCACTAGTTCATTCATTAAGTATCACGTACGCTCGTGTAACAACCCGCCTAATTAAGCAGGTGTTAACGGATGCTGTATCTAATTAACAACAGATAAACAAATGATTATAATCGATAACATAACACAAGGTAGAGAAATCTAATGAAAATTCGGCATGAAGTATTCGTAACACAAGGAAAACCATCATGTTAGTCAAACACGATAAAATATAGAATGCTCCTCAATTGGATTACAACCCCAATATAAAAAAGCCTGATACAACAAATTAAACATAAGCTTCCATAAGTTAGAAACAAAACATAATCAAGTATCACAATACATATTAATATGTCCATCGAAAGCCTAAAGTTCCCACTTAAATAGAAATTACAATTCCCACAAACATAAATAAATGACAATTAATTCCATAGGGACATCAGAGGCGACTCTAAGATGAACTCGGACTTAATCCACGACATTTACCCGAGACACGAAGTGTACCTGAAAGGAAAATGAGAGAATGAGCCACAACTTGCCCAGTGGAAATAACAGGAAAATGGGAATGCACTGCATGGACATGTCACAATAAGGAATTTCCACCTCAAATACGATAAGGATCTTCCAACTTATACCAATTAATAATAATAATAAAAAAATTTATTTATTATACTGCAATATGTGTCAATTATTATCAACGTGTGACTCACACGATAACTGTAAGTGTCCATCCACCCCCTCCTCGACCTAATACTAGTACTAGACGGACTGTGACACTCTCATACACACCACATATATAGCATGGGTTTGTGCACTGGTAACCAGATTTATGGCACCCCATCTTCCCATAGGTCTGTGCAGTAATAACAACACAAGTATTTCTATACCGGTGCTTATCCGGTTCCAAAAACCTCGATATCTCTCCGCGATTGATTTAATTTGTCAAAAACATTATCCAAAGGTTGTCTTATGTAAATATAACGTTATCCAAGTTATACATATAAATGTTCAACTCATGGGTTTTGTCAGTAATATTAGAATAAGAATTCTTATAAAGTATATAACATGAATCATAGCGTTATAGAATTATAAACATGATTTTCCAATGGATTCGTAAGCCAATAAATGAGGATAAATCACTAGACAATTCAGAATCATCATCAAGCATTGAGTACATGTCTAATAACGAGTTAAAATTAAATTAAAAGTGTTTATTATTCTGGAAATTCATTAATTCAAGTAGAAATATGAGGTATTAGACATGCATATGATGTTTTTATCCATTTCGGTACCAAATTCTCTAATGAGCACATATATCTCAACATGCAGGACAATCAACCCCTACGTCCTGTTAGAGTGATACACTAAAAGCCATAATTTTCTTGTTGGTTTGGATATGTTATAAACTTGGTTTTGCTATTTTAATGAGAATCTTTATGGGCAATGGTTACATTATATTATTTATTTAAATATTGTGCATGTGTGTCTTTTATTCCATATAGGAGATGATTTGGTGTGTAGAGTATAGCTTATACACAGAAGATCATATCATCGGTTCTTGTGGAATATAAGTTTAATGGTTCACAGTCTTAGATGGAATTGGACACCCATTGGTAGGATTGTAGCACAAGTTTTAGTAGTTTATCTTAACTACAGAAAACGGTATAATTTTAACTCATTGTGCTAGTACACTTTGTGTGTATTGAATAGGACCAGTTTGGGTTAATTGTTTTTATGATGACTATATAAAACAATTTAAAATCCCATGTTTATTATGATTACTTATGCTCTTAATCTTGAAATAATTAATAGACATATATATGTAGTGTTTGTTGTTTTGACTTATTAAGAGTGAGATTCATTTATGGATCAATTATCTTCGTGAATTGGATGACGACACTATATGTATGATGAATATTAATTATTGATGGAATCCACGTCCCGGTATAGGGATTGATGATAGCCCCTTGAGAAGCTTATAAGTTTTGATCATGTCAAACCCTACAGGTGGATTATGTTAATCTGACATGTCAAATAAGTTAAGTGGTAGGCTCAAGGATTAAGAAGTCATTTAAATATAATTGTCAGAAATTTAATTTAAATGACGGTTATCTGAAATCTTAACGTGGGGAGAATAATAAGTATTTAATAATAAGGAGCTCGAAATATAATTTTGAGATAAGGACGGGAGTGCAATTATAATTCTTTAGTGGTGTGAATTATAATTTATGGAAGGAACTAATTCATAGTGGAAGTAGGATTCCAACTTTCCATAGGAAGCCCAAACACTTATTTTTCCTTAAGGTCTCTATCGTAGCCTTATATATACGCCGGCCTTGTATCTTCTCATTATAACAATAACTCTCATGAGTTAAGGTTTGTTCTATAGAGAGTGGATAAAATTTTGGTGATACCGTAGCCCACACTCGGTGCAAGATTTGATGGCAGAAGGAATACGATAGATATTTAGGTTTTCGGCACAGCAATCGTAAATCAATTGTAACTTTTGATCACACCGTTGGATCGGGCTGATTTTTGGATATGTTGTTCGAAATGCAAAGTTATTTTTTATTATGATAAAAATCAGGACGATCAGAAGTCGTTTTGGTGGCGAAAACAATCGATTTTCGCAGTCCAGCGATAATTAAAAAATCTGATCAAATCGCAATCTGATGCTTTTAAACCCTAGTCTCCTCATACGGATCCTCTACATTATCCACAAAGGTGAAATCCCTTTATTCTTATAGGGTTTTAGTAAAAGTTTTTTATTCAATCTATACGCAATATCAAACAATCCTGTATTTATGTCTCCATCACGTCCATCAATTACGACCCATACACTTTCAATAACAAGGCTAAAAAAGTTTGATATATGGTTATACAACCTGCATTGTAAGAGAAATCATAAATTTGGTACCAAAAGTCAAGTGTTTTCAACTCAACCAATTCAAAATTTCAAAAATCACAAGAAAGAGGGGAGTTCCCACCTGGAAACTAGAAGAATAGAGGTTGGATGGCTTGGTTGAGCTTAAGAAACCTTCCAATCAAGCATGCAAACTCGTAATAATGTAGAGAAGTAGAAGAAGAATAGAAAATCCAAGCTTTTTGGTATGAAACTCTCAAATTTGAGCTATGAACTCACAAATTCTCACCATAATCCATCCTCTCTCTCTAGAAATGTACATAGCATCCTCTCCTACGAAAATGAGCTAAAACGGAGGAGAAAATGGTTTTAAAACGGCCATACTGGTCTGCCAAAAGGCCATACCGGTCCGGCGCCAAAGATTTCTAGGGAAGTTGATTGGCAAACCGGTCTGCCAAAAGGCCATATCTGTCCAGCGCCAAGGTTTCCAAGATTTCTGCACCTGCAGACTAGTGTTCCAAATGGCCATACTAGTTCAGCGCCAACCTGTACTGGGAAATTAAACTCAACCAAAATCAGTCCAAACTTGCCCAAATCGAATCCGATTGCAACGGAACTAATTACGGTGTTAAACTCGCTAATTATTAATTAAAAATACAGGGTGTTACAATCTACCCTCCTTAGAGAAATTTCAACCTCTAAATTGAAACAATGGTATACAAAGAAAGATTACCTTAGGTGAAAAGGAAATGATACGTTCTACGGAAATGGTACTCCCAAGTAGCTTCCTCCTCGCCATGGTGATGCGAAATCACCTTGAGCAACGGAAGGACCCGATTCCTCAACTTTTTCTCTTTGTGATCCTCGATCCTCACCGGATAAGTCTCATACATACACCTCTCGACAATTTCAATCTCCTCAACGGATAAGACATGGGAAGGATTAGGGACATACTGACGAAGCATGGACATGTGAAACACATTATGAATATGCTCGATTTCTGGAGGAAGTTCTAAACGGTAAGCCACAATCCCTATATTCTCGATGATTCTGAAGGGTCCAATTTATCTAAGAGCCAATTTACCTTTGTTCTTGAAACGGACAATGCTATAGCGGGGCTTTACCTTCAAGAACACATAATCATCAACTTCGAATTCTAAGGGTTTTCTTCTCATATCGGCATACGGTTTTTGATGACTTGGGCTGTTTGGAGTCTTTGCTTAATCAACTTTATCTTCTCCGTAGTTTTTAGAACCAACTGCGGTTCTAATAATGATGATTCTCCTGCTTATATCCAACATACAAGAGATTTGCAAGGTCTGCCATATAGTGCTTTGAACGGCACCATTCCAATACTAGACTGAAAATTATTGTTATAGTCAAATTCGGCCATCGGGAGGTACTCATCCCAATTTCCCCGGAAATCCAACACATAGGCTCTCAACATATCCTCTAATATCTGAACGGTTCGTTCAGATTGTCCATCGGTTTGCTGGTGGTATGCCGTGCTAAAGTACAACTGAGCTCCCAGACTCTTTTACAATGCTGTCCAAAATTTTGATGTAAACCAGGGGTTTCAGTCCGAAACAACTGCCAACGGGACACCATGCAATCTTACAATCTCTTTGATGTAAATCTTTGCCAACCCCCCTATGGGGAAACTTCTTTTGGATAGGAAGGAAATTAGCAGATTTAGTTAATTTGTCAACTACTATCCATACTGCATCGTTCTTAGACTGAGTCCTAGGTAAACCCATAAGAAAATCCATAGTGAAATTCTCCTACTTCCATTCTCGGATTGGCAAAGGCTGCAATTGACTTGAAGGTTTCTGATGCTCGATCATGATCTTCTAACAAGAAAGGCATTTTGCGACGAAGCTTGCCACATCTTTCTTCATTCTAACCACTAATACATTCTTTTCAGGTCACGGTACATTTTGGTTACTCCTGGATGAATTGAAAATTCTGAATTATGGGCCTCGGCTAACACAGCTTGCTGTAACTCTACATCGTACAGGGATACTACCAACTTCCTTTTATATCTTATGCCACCATCGTGCCCGATGGTGATGTGATCAATGTACTCTCCAGATAACATTCGGTTACGGAACCACACTAGATCTTCATCTTGACCTTCGCCTTCAATCACCCGACTTACCATTACTGGCCTGGTAACAATCGTAGACAGAAATGCCATGTTATCTCTCCGATTTATTACCAAGTCATACTTTTGCAACTGTTGGTGGAGTCTCTATTCACGGCACCTTAAAGTGGAAATCGAGCGTTGAGATTTTCTACTCAATGCATCTGCCACCACATTCGCCTTCCTTGGGTGGTACTATAAGGTGAAATCATAGTCTTCTAAATTTTCCATCCATCGGTGTTGTCTTAAATTCAGATCTTTCTGAGAGAAGATGTATTTCAAGCTCTTGTGATCAGAAAAGACTTCAAATGTCTCACCGTACAAGTATTGTCGCCAAATCTTCAAAGCAAAAACTACTGCTGCCAATTCTAAGTCGTGTGTTGGATAATTCTTTTCGTGACTTTTAAGCTGCCTTGATGTATAAGCAATGACGTGGTCTAACTGCGTGAGCACACAACCTAATCCCAAACGAGATGTATCACAGTAAATGACATAGCCCAGTCTTCTTTGCGGTAAGGCAAGTACAGAAGCAGATGTAAAACGACGCTTAAGCGCATTAAAAGCATACTCACAATTGTCATTCCAAATAAACGAAACTCCTTTCTGAGTAAGACGAGTAAGAAAAGAGACAATCTTGGAAAAATCTTGGATGAAACAGCGACAATAACCCTCTAGTCCAGGGAAACTTCAAATTTCAGTAACACTAGTGGGTCGCTTCCAACTCGACACGGCATTAACCTTAGCCGGATCCACAGAAACTCTAAATCTATTAATAATATGGCCCAGGAACTTCACTTCCTGCTGCCAAAAATCACATTTAGAGAACTTAGCATATAACTGGTTCTCACAAAGCAATTGCAATGCTATTCTAAGATGAGAAATGTGTTCAATCTTAGAACGCGAGTAGATGAGGATGTTGTCAACGAAAACCACAAGAAACTGATCGAGATACGGTCTGAAGATTCTTTGCATCAAGTCCATAAAAGCTGCAGGAGCATTGGTTAGCCCAAATGGCTTAATCAAGAATTCAAAATGCCCATAACGAGTACGAAAAGCGGTCTTGGGAATATCTTCCCCTCGGACTCTCAACTGATGATAACCAGATTGAAGATCAATCTTTGAGAAAAAGGATGCACCTTGTAACTGGTCGAACAAGTCGTCGATGCGTGGAAGGGGATACTTGTTCTTGACGGTAAGACGATTCAGTTCACGATAGTCGATACACATGCGAAGAGAACCATCTGCCTTTTTGGCAAATAGGACAGAAGCTCCCCAAGGAGAGGTACTAGGACGAATGAATTCCTTGGCTAGGAGATCATCTAGCTGTGTACGTCATTCCTTTAGCTAAGCAGGAGCCATGCGATAAGGAGCTATAGAAACTAGTTCAGCCTCTAGAACAAGATCTATGAAGAAATTAGTCTCATGGTGGGGCGGTAAACCAGGCAATTCATTAGGAAAGACATCAAGAAACTCGTTAAAAATGGGTACAATAGTAGGATATAACTTAGGAGATTCATTAGAAACTATGCTTCACAACCAACCCAAGTAATTTCTTTGTTCTCGCTTACACGCTTAAGTCAGCAGGTATAACCCGTACCTTTCTCCATAAAACACGAGGGTTTGGTTCTAATGATAGGCGGTCACCTTTTTAGCATAACAATCTATGATGGAACGATATTTTGACAACCAATCCATACCCAAAATTAAGTCATAAGAACCCATATCCATAAAAATAAAATCATCCTCTGTATGACAATTGTTGTGTAGAGAAATAATGGCAGTACAACATTGAGTAAGGAGAGCAACACCCCCTAAGGGCGTGTTAATACGGATAGACGAGGTAAGTCTCTTACGTTTAAAACCTAAACTAGATGCACAAGCTGAGGATATAAAAGAATGAGATGCACCCGAATCGAAAAGAACTGTAGCACCAGTAGTAAACAAAATAAGAATACCTTCCATCATGGTGTGGTCCTCCTGCGTAAATGACGTTGCGAAGTTATAAACTCTCGACCACCTGGTTTCTGTGACCCTGTGACTGCATGGGTCCAGAAAAGGATGGTTGGTGGGGTTGATAGAGCTGAGAGTAATCTTGCTGGAAGGGGAAATGGTTGGGCTGGTACTGGCCGCTCGCTGTTTCCTGCTCAACCACTTGGTTAACTGACTGTGAAGATGTGACGCCTCAAATCCCATTATAAGATTTTCACCTTCGGGATCTGGTTAGTCACGGATCGAGTGGGCGACGACGGGTTTTAAATATAAAAATTTAGATTTTTAAAATCTTTTTCTCGAATAAAATATAATCCCTATAAAATTCCATTTTATAAAATTTTGGTATGTGGAGTTTATTTAAGTAACAAATCGACCTGTGTTAATCAAAACCATTTCATACAAGAAATATCTTAAGCAATCTACATTAAAACCACTCCATATATGAAAATCCCCTTTGTACCACTTTACATAGAAAACAGTTTATACATTAAATCCAAAATTCGTTTTGTAAAAGAAAGTTTATATACATAATAACAAAATCAAAAGAGACTATACAAGGTGGTCCTTGTTTTAAGGACTAAAAAGTTCTATGGTCATCAAAGGCTTCTAGAGGATACACCACGCTCCAACCCCGAAGCTTATCTTGTAAAACTGTTAGAAAACGGGAATGAGCCAAATCCGGGCTAAATGGGAACTATACGGGTTTTAATAGAGAATACACATAGCATATGAAAGCACGTGCAGCTTTGTATAGAAAATAAATAATTTACTTTAATGTAGTAGTTTGAAAACTATGCAATCCAATGAAATCCACACATGAGTGCATGCGAACCCTCACTAGGACTCATATCCTAGCCAGCGGAAGCTAACTACCCAACTAACCGATATCACCTCTAGGCTTCCCACAAACAAAACCCCTTCCGAACTTCTATGCCATAAAAGAATCCTTAGTCTAAAGCCATCTCATTCCAAACTCTAGCTTTCTAAGGTTCGTCAAGCTACGATGGATTCATTCTAGGGCGCATATTGATACCGTCTCTATCTATCCCGTAATACTGTCGAAAGATATAACCGTAGGCCAAGTATTCATTGTTTTCTCTTTAATGTCAATACATTATGAATTCCACACTTAGCCGACTACAAGACTT
The DNA here is from genome assembly GCA_021464415.1 of Lonicera japonica. Lineage (NCBI taxonomy): Eukaryota > Viridiplantae > Streptophyta > Magnoliopsida > Dipsacales > Caprifoliaceae > Lonicera > Lonicera japonica. The sequence goes on from CM038468.1 coordinate 15,871,544, forward strand.
CATCGTTAACTTAACCATCCTAAGTGTCACACCTCGATATTCTCATATCTAGCTATCACATTAGCTGTAATTGCCACTTCAATTATTAATATCTTATGTTCGTTATGATTCGAGCAACTAACCTCGTGAACTGCACATTTTCTCAAACCCGTATACTATCTCTTTAAGGACAAGCGTTAATAATACTTTTCACTTTGTACGTTAGTGTATTATGAATGGCCAAACGCTTTCCCATATATTTTATGATCCGCTAGATAAGTGTCTACATTCATTAATCATCATACACAACACATCCAAGGCATTATACAATAAACAACACAGATATAATACAATAATGATAATAATGATAATAACATTCAACCACAATACATCGTCCGTATCATATCTCTTGTATAATGCCTCAGATTCACCTCGCGGTAGCCTAGGCCCAGAACAACGGATCCTGAAGGGTCCAAAGCTCTTGTCCATGTCTCCTCCAAGCGAGGAGTGGCTCAGGGACTTGGTTCTCCAAGTAAGTCATTCGGAGATAACCCTCAAGACATTTTCTTGGGAATGACACTCCGAATAGTTAACGAGAAAAATACCTCATACAAGCCACGTCAACACTTTGGAAAGAACTACATCAGGAGACACCTTAGCAAGGTGAAGTCCATTAGTAGTCTAACTACTTCCCAAGAAACTCACCAAATAGGATAGTAGTGGCACACGAGACCTACTCCGCTGTTCGGGAAACTCTATAAACCGGGGACACATAGTCAGCCAGAAAGCAAGATGCATAGAGTGGGCTCTCCTTTCGTGGGATTTCAACCTCCCGGTGGAGTACACCGATCCTCTTTTCCCCATGCACGGTTTAGGGAATTTCACCCAGGGGTGGCAATTAGGGGGCCCATCTTCGAGCCACGCGGGAGTTACCCGGCACTCGGTCCATCAATCCAGCCCATATGTGTGATTGCATAACTAGGAATGTAACCGTTCATTCCTCAACAACATATACATATGTATATATATCATTCATCACATAATCCATGACACATATGGCTATCAACACATAAATATACACAATCATACAATTGCCCACTTTACATTTATTATCATCATAAGCGTCTTTGTCACGCTTATATTCCGTACACTTATCATTACGTGGTTATGCTCATTCTATGACAAACTAGTCCATTATCAATGCTACGTACATAAAACTAAGGCCGTAAATGTCTTATGATGGTTCACTAACCACGATGTCAAACTAAACAATAACTAGTGTGACTCTAGCTTAACCGATTAATTCATGGCAAGCTTAACTTCATATACTTAGAGCCATGTTAATCTATAACTCACTAAGCCGAACTAATAACATTTATAGGGTGTATCGGGCTTGTATAATCGCCATTTGTGCTAACAATGTTCTACACTTATCATTAGACCCATATAAGACAACAAACCTAAAGGTTAATGTATACCGTTTCCGCCCTAGTGGGATTTCTATTCAATTATCATGGATAAAGTTTAAGACCCTTAACTAATGGTGTATATGTCTATCATATATAATCCATACCCAACTATTTATTATGCATAAAACCCGAAATGCCTAATTTACTAATTCATAAACCTTACTACCAAATGGGTATGAAGTGTTAATGCAAGTTTATGGCATATAACATGAAATTAATTGCTTATACATGAGGTTTGTGTGTTAATCTACCCATATTCTTACCACTAATTAAACTCCCATTCAACCAAACCCATATAAGAATGAAAGCAAGCCTATGGTTTTAAGAAAACACCCATACATGATGGAAATATCTAATGCAACACATAATAGTTTGAAAAACAAGTTTAATATTAGTGTTCCCACCTCTAATGATGATAATCCACGAGATTTTGGAAGGAGTGTTGATGCCAAATCCCGAAACCCTAGCTCACCCTCCAAGCATCCATGGAAGAAATAGAGGTAGAAGATGATGAATAGTGGTTTGGAAGAGGGTTTGGATGATTTTGGAGCTTAAACTTGGATAGAGGATGAAGAATCAACAAGAGACCTCAAGAATCACCTCTCTTTCTCACTTTAGAACTCTACTGAAGGTGGTGTGGATGAATGGCTCAAAATGGGTACTTTGGGTTGATAAAGTGTGAGAAAAATGGGTCAAAAGTAGTCAAAATAGGCCTGTACTGATGAGTAAGATCGATAAGTAAGATCCTAGTCATGGCAAAAAGTGCACTGGTCTGCTTTCTCAACAATTTATGATGAGTAAGATCGATCTTACTCTGGGCAAAAAGTGTATTGTTGGTATTTTGGTCGTAACTCTCTGCTCGGAACTCGAATTTAGATGATCCACATATCGATAAAAATATAATTGAAAGATATACAACTTTCCTCAAGGAAGTTTCCTCAAATTATGGATTGAAAATTCCCAGAAATCCTCCGAAGATGGCACATGCCAAAGCGCAACCAAAATTTCAGAATTTAGCAATTGGCTAACTTCGCGAGCTGATTTGACCAACAAGGAGTAGGAATTGGCTCTAAGTCAAAACACAAAAGTTGTAGAATGGTATGAAACCTAGACATAGGCGCAAACATGGACTAAATCAGAGAAAGGACAAAGAAGTTACGAAGCTCCAAAGTTGGCTAAAATTAAAGAATCGTGTAAGACAGAAATGCACGATTTACTAGCCGATATCGATTCGGACCACCCGAATCATGAAACGATTACTCCCGCAAGTATAGGTACACTAATATGACTTGTAAGAAGTGCTAGAATACTACAAAGCTCCATAAATCAAGATTTCCCCGCTTATGGTGAAATAAGCGAACGAATGAAAGCTATCTGGGTGAAATGAAGAACGGGGTATTACAAAAGATCTACTAGAGAACCTGCCCAACTGGATTCGTCCCCAATTGCCATTATGACCCCGGCTCGATCCTCGGCTAGAGCTACTACCCACACCTGGACAGGCATCTCCTGACTCTATCCCATCAAGTGAGATACCCATACCCGATGAATCTACCTCCCCAAACACTGAATCTAATTCATCCCCAGCTGAATCTAACTCTTCGATCCCTGACACTCATTCATCACACAACCTATCTCCTGGGCCTACCACGGACTATCCACATGACACTGACTCGTCCAACGATCCGGCACGACAATCCACTCCTCGTCATTCCACACGGGTAAGACAACTTCCTCATCATCTTCGAGATTATCACTGCTATTCCACTATTTTCTCTCACCATGAGCCTTCTACTTATAAAGAGGCTAGTTCTAATCCATTATGGCAGCAAGCGATGTCTGATGAATTGCAGGCCTTAGAAAAAGCTCAGACTTGGGAATTGGTCACCCTTCCCCCAGGAAAAACAGCAGTTGGATGTAAATGGGTGTACAAAATCAAGACCAAATCAGATGGATCCATCGATCGATACAAAGCCCGACTTGTTGCAAAAGGCTTTAATCAAGAATACGACATTGATTATGAGGAAACTTTTGCACCAGTTGCTCGTTTGACTTCTGTCCGAAGCCTTCTCGTTGTTGCCGCTATTCAAAAATGGAAACTTTTTCAGATTGATGTAAAGAATGCATTCTTGAATGGTGATCTTTCAGAAGAAGTTTATATGAAACCTCCTCCAGGGTTCCATCACTCCTCCTCTCAAGTGTGCAAGCTTCGCCGTGCATTATATGGTCTAAAATAAGCCCCTCGTGCTTGGTTTGAAAAGTTTAGCTCTACAATTCAAACAATGGGCTTTACCTTTAGTGCTTATGACTATGGACTCTTCATCAGAAAGCGGAGTACTGGTATTACACTTCTGGTTCTTTATGTAGATGATATGATCATTACTGGAGATGATACTAGTGGTATTTCTGAACTCAAAAAATCTCTCAGTCGTCACTTTGAGATGAAAGACCTCGGTCGTCTAAATTATTTTTTAGGACTTGAAGTGTTATCTGATTCTGCTGGTTACTATCTCTCACAGGCCAAATATGCTTCTGATCTTCTTAGTCGTGCGGGTCTCACCGACTGCAAAACTGCGCCTACGCCATTGGAACCAAGTACCAAACTTACTCCTCTTGATGGTACTCCTCTTAGTGATGCAACTTTGTATCGACAACTTGTTGGCAGCCTGGTTTATCTCACTGTCACTCGTCCGGACATTTCTCATACCGTTCACATCGTTAGTCAATTTATGGCTGCTCCACGGTCCACTCATTATACTGCTGTTCTACGCATTCTCAGATATATTAAAGGAACAATGTTTCATGGCCTTCAGTTTTCATCTACATCCTCCTTTGAACTACGTGCCTATTCTGATTCTGACTGGGCTGGTGATCCAACTGACAGACGGTCAACTACCGGTTATTGTATCTTCTTAGGCGATTCGCTTATATCTTGGCATAGTAAGAAACAAACCCTAGTTTCCCGCTCCAGTACAGAAGCAGAATATCGTGCTCTAGCTGACACTACTCAAGAAATTGTTTGGCTACGTTGGCTTCTCTCGGACATGGGCGTTCCTCTACATCTTCCAACTGTACTTAGATGCGATAATCAAAGTGCCATTCAGATTGCTCACAATGATGTCTTTCATGAACGAACGAAGCATATTGAGATTGACTGTCACTTCATTCGCCAGCATGTATCTAGCAACACCATTCGTCTCATCCCCATATCATCCATAGATCAACCCGCGGACATATTCACTAAAGTTCATCCGACAGGTCGCTTTCAGAATTTGCTTTTCAAACTCAAGCTGACCTCCCATTTGCCACCTTGAGTTTGAGGGGGGGTGTTAAAAATGTTAGATAGCTTCTAGATTTTCACTTAGATTTTCAACCATTCTAGTTTTTTCTCTCCTTCTAGATGGTGTGCTTGAATGTCAATCAAGCACACCACCATTGACAAATTTAGCTTCAACCACCAACCCCATACATGTATATATATATCTCCTTAAGCATTGTAATTAAACACAATCAATGAAATCAATATTCATTTTCTCTCTTTTAACTTTTTACAGTTTCATCGCTTCTACTGCAAGAAGTCATTTGCGCGCTTCAATGTGAAGAGGATGGCTGCCAGTTGTGTTTGGCTGGGGCCAAAACTAGAGGAAAGTCCTGGAAAAGCAGGACATGTTCTCAATGTGTTCCATAGAATGGAGTGTAGAAGGTATAATTTACCTGTAGAGCACTTGGACTCTTACTTTAAGAAATATAGCGAACTGAAGACAAATTTGATCGCAACAAAGAGACATCTCTTGAAAGAGTTGGGTTTCATATGTCATGTTGAAAATCCTCATAAATTTATATCAACTTACCTGGCTCCCCTTGAAACACCCCCAGAACTGAGATAGGAAGCTTGGAATCTTGCGAATGACAGTTTGCGTACAACGTTATGTGTTCAATTCAAGAGTGCGGTCATAGCTTGTGGTGTTGTATATGCAGCTGCTCGTAGATTCAATGTTCCGCTTCCCGAGAACCCTCCCTGGTGGAAATCATTTGATGCAAACAAATCTGGAATAGACGAAGTTTGTAAGGTTCTCGCTAACTTTTATAGTCTACCCAAGGCACAATACATACACGTATGCAAGGAAAGGCAAGAGGGACGATGATCACAAAGCGTGCCTATGGAGATCGAAAGAGGCAAGAGGACTACATTAAGAGGTCTGTTATTTGATAATGTTTATTTTATGATTAATTTTCTTGCATTCTTTTTTATTAATCATCTCTATCTTTCCTTTATGGATTCAATGCCATTGGCGATAAATTAGAACAAGCAGTGATCAAAATAATTCAATCAATATATAATAAAAATATCCGATAAATATAGCATTAGTTATCGAGAAATAGAGAGAAGGAGCTTACTAGCATGACGGTGTAGGTTAATCTAGCAACTTACCGACACTTTTTGACCGCAAATAAACCTCTAGCTTGTACGTTGCTTTTATAATGAAAACAAGATATTTGTAGAAGAGAACAAAAGAATAATTCAATATTCCATGAATCCCACAACAAAATGTGGTGTTGGATCGACCAGAAAAAAAAAATGTGGTGATGGTGAAACCTCAAGCACAATTTATTAATCGATAAATAAAGGTCCAATTTTTATTTTTTTTGCTTTTTAAATGTAATCCTACAACATAATTCAAATAATTAATTACTTCTTTTTGAATTTTTTCAAAAAACATGTTAACAATGTTTGTAAGCTTAAAAGGTATCACGTAACACGGCCCTATATTAGTTTTGTTATAGTAATCCTCAATTCATTCGTTGAGGATTGATCCATATATATGTTTGAAATGTACATTCATTAAATATTTATGTAAAATTTACATTATGCACACTCGGTAATTGAAAATTAATCTAAAATTTTGGCTCGAAATTCAGAAGTTTAAATATCTAAAGTTAGTTTTCATTGCCATTTTTTTAAATCGAAAATAAAAAAGGCCACCTCATATCAAAATTCAAAAAAGTTGAATTATTAGAGACTGAAAATTCCCAAAGTTTGGAAAAAACTTGAACTCCTTTTCTCAGTGGTGGTCACGTTCACAATATGTTTTCTTATGTATTAATATATATTAAAGGAGAAGAGCACCTTAGTATTTATAAATGGAATAACAAAATAACCTATTTTTTTTCTTTAATTTAGAAAAATTAATAATAGTTTTAATATGATTTGAACCCACAGCATTTATTTTAATCAACATCCAAGTTAACCTAGTTAACCTATTAATTAAACATTATCATAGTACTTTGTAAGAATTAATTTTATAACATACTACTAGATTATGTACACACACGAAAGATGTGATATTCAAATATAGACATAAAAAAAAAATTAAGTAGCAGAGCAATCAAAAGTCTTACAAGTCTCGCTAATAGCGAGCACTCAAATCCCGCTGCTCACATTATAGTGTAAATCTCTTTTATGAAATAAACCTATAAAAGTCCGCAAGGACAAAATTGGAAATCCAAAACCTTATATAGCTTTCATGCCTTCCAGTTTTATATAATAGTAAATTAACTATCAAGAATCACGATCGAGGTACAACATTTTACACGCATCTAGAGTGTCACTTGTTATATACTTTTATAAACATATTAATGGCTCTTATGGTTATATTAAAAATAAAAAAAATAATAAAAAAAGATAAATAAAAAGAAGTATGGTTATATTGAAAATCTGATTTTTAGTTCAATTTTAATATACTCTGGTTGCTGTTTTTTCTTTAAATTTTTTTGATTGCATTGATGGAGATTCCGATTAAAATAAATGTATTGCCACTTAAGTTTTAAGTACTTGTCGGATAATAATTGATAATAATGGGCAAAAAGTAAATGGTATGAAAGTGTGTCCTGCTCAGGAAATTTTGTACTGGCCGGAAACTTAATTTTACGCACTCTATATTTGTGGTCATTGTGTGTCTGTAATTTTCATAGATAAATAGTGGACTATCATGATTGCATTTTCCTTCATTTTATTATATCTATCAATCAAAGTGTAAAGGACGTGGGTAAATAATGAGTAAATTCCAACTATATACCCAACTGGCAATTGATGAAAGAAATCTACTTCTGTGAGAATGATTAATTCGCGAAAGTGTATTACATATATTTTTTTTATCAAGGATTTTTATTATTTATTCTTATCAAGTGTATTACATACGTTATATTTTTGTTATATTTTATCAGTATATAATCCATATAATAATATCAATAAAAATATTAAGTAAATATAATATTGCTCAATTAGTTATGGGCTTCTCTATCCCATTATTTTTGACTTTAAGCCCACATTAATTCGTTCCAAAACAATGGATTAGACTAGAAATGTAAATGACTGGCCCAAAAAAATATACGATTATCCATTTCCAAATATGTAAGGCCCAAACTGCAATCGTTTTCCCTTCTGTAGCTCCGGCTGAAATCATATTTATCCCTTTACTTTTTTTTTGGTGATGTAAGGCCCAAACTGCAATCGTTTTCCCTTCTGTAGCTCCGGCTGAAATCATATTTATCCCTTTACACTATCTCCGCCCCCATATGCCAAAAGGGTGAATACCAATTTTTTTGTGCCCCATCGCAATATAAAATATGATAAAAGTGAATGCTAAAAAGTAAAACAAAGTTAAAATTAGCTATTGACAAAGTTAACAACTACTCAATTCATCATTTGCCAATAGAACTCTTTTACGATACATAATGTATTATGAGGCATCAAATTTTAAACTTCTATAAGATATAGTGCAAAATATGGAGTTCTCTCATGACACATGATGTGTCGTGGAGAACATGTCTTGGGCAGACACATCATGCGTCAGGACAAATATTTAACCCATCCCCGACACATGGTGTGTTGTGGGAAAGGTTTTTAACTTTTACCTGTTGTATTTTTTTTTTCCACATTTATAGAGTAAATACTCATTTCTACGCTACACTTTTATCCAATCCGTTAGAAATAGCCTTATAATTCTAGGAATCGGATAAAAAAACAACTAAAATTTTAAACAAAGTACTCAACTCCAAGGATAAATCGACACTTTCCACAAATATATTACTTTAATCAAATGTGATATTGATCAAATGATTCAACAATATTAAAAGAATCAATATCGGATCAAGGAATTTTTAAAGGAATGAGCTAATTTAAATACTTATTTAAATTGAACTTCGCTAAAATAAAAATATTTACCTTGACAGCATTGATAAAAAAAATAAAAATAAATAAAAAGGAGCTGGACTACAGGTCTACAGCCACGGTCCGCCCTTGAAAAGAATTTCAATGAAGAAGAATTTTTATTTCAATTTCATGAATACGATTGGAATAAAATGCAGGTAAACTAAATTAGTAGAATAATCTTCAAGTATACGTATGAAATATGCACACAACGAATGTAAAGTTGGTCTTATGATTTGAAGGGCCATATGCAAAATTTATTATTAATTTATGAAGAGATTTGGAAAAAATAAGGGCTGATAGTCATCGTTACTTAAATAGATTTAAATTACTTAGGACCCGTTTGTTTGCGTAATTTACCTAATTTTAGAATTAGTTAAATTTCGATTGAAGAATTGTGAATTTGCTCATTTATGAATAATTCAATTCTAATTCAAGTAGTGTTCGAAAAACTTAAACGAGAAATTCCGATTGTTAGAATAAAACATGTTCTCTATTGTGCTATGTTATTTAAAATTTTGTCTAGATGCATCAACATCACGGGTAGAAACTAGATGTTCTTGAAAAATAGAGTTGGAATGAATTATCTAATTCTAGAATTAGGCAATTTCAAATTTTACTTGAAATGACTTAATTTGAGTTTTTGTGAATCAACTTGAATTATCATATTTACAATTGTTCAATTTACACAAACAAACACTAATAAATGAAAATTTTGTAAATTATCTAATTCGCAATTTGAAGGACAACCATACGGGACCTTAATGGTCTTTAGTTATTTAATTACACTGACCCTTTTATTTAAATTCTAAATTTTAGGCCCTCAAATGTTAACAAATATATAGTAAAAGATACAAATTTAAGCCCCTAAAATATACATAATGTTTATTTAAGCTCCTGCACTCCGACAACTACTTTTGGTACTCTAGCAGTGAAAAGCGGTGGGGAGATTCTTAAACAATAGGTTAAATTATAGTAGAATTCAAAATTTATTTGTTTGGATAAATTATAGAATTCATATGAAATTTCAAATAGATAATAGGTTTAAAGAACTCCGCCACTGCCGCCGAAGGCCGTCACTTACTGATGAAGCTACATTAGTGAGTTTCAAAGCTCTGGTGAAGTCGTCTGAGCTCCGAGGAGATTGCAGGAGTGCCGGCTGTGGTCACTGAAGAATCGGAAGTGAGCGGTGGTGGGTATAGTTGACGATGTACATGCATATACATATTTTTTATATGTATAATAGTAAATATATACTTCCCTGCGTGTATATAGATTTATATTTTCACTTTTTGTGCATATCTATATTTTTATTTCACTGTGTATATATATTACACTACATATATATATATATATATATATATACATACAGTGTCTGTTTGTACAGGGAAAAGGGTTGGGGTGGGGTGGTGCTAGGTGTAAGGGTAGAGGTGGGGTGGGTGGTGGTCATTAAGAGTATTTTTTTTGGTTTTTAAGAATTCAATGAGAATTGGAATTGAAAAATATATTTCAATCTTTCAGAATTCATAGTTTTGGAATTCTAATATAATTCTAAATTTGGACGTTAATGTAGTATCCAAACAACAAAATTCCAAAACTATGCTCCAATTCTAATTCCATAGTATGGAATTGCGGTTGTCAAACACACCCTCACTGTTCTAGTTTTAAAATTAAAAGTTTAAGGTTTATGAAATAAACCTATGTTCTCATTATGAAATTTGTTCAATAAAACTTTAGTATTCTTCATCATGTAATTTGTGTATAAAACCATGTAGAGCCTTTATTGGGTAGGATTCATTGCAATTTTAGTTAAATACATTTTATTTTATTTTTTGCCAAAGAAAAATGAAGTTATTTTTTTGTATTAATTATCTATCCGCACTGTCTAAGAATCCAAAATGTTCATATAAAGTGGTCAGAACAAAGGGTTTAGCCTGCTTGTAATGTCGTTTTTGTTGCTGGTATTAATTAATTTGAGGTTGAATGGCTAATAACTAATAAGATTGTTAATGGTTCTTTTTACCTTTGCGCACAGTCAACTGTTTATTTGTTGGATACATTTCTCTATTTTAGTTGTGCCAAGAAAAATAGTATATACAGTTTAAGTGGGAATTTTGCCGCCAATTGTTTGGTTGGACTTCTAAAAAATAATTTTGAGTGTTTTTCTGTAAAAATAAAATAAAATTGTATTTAGTTTACCCATTTTAAAAACTTCATTCAAGTAAAAAGAGTTTTTTGTTTATTTTTTCTTTGTATTTTAAAAAAAAATTAAGAATTAAATAAAAAAGAAATATTATATATTTTTAAAAATATTAAAAATAGTTTACCAAACACAAATCAAATTGATAAACAGTTTTAAAGAATTCAAGTTTAATTTTTTTTGTTTCATTAGGATACATTAAATACAAGTAAATTGTTTATCCCAATAAAACTTTGTATCTCATCAATTTGAGTTCCAAAGTGAAAGTATTATATCTTATTTAAGTAAGAAAAAAATTTAATGATATCCCAAACTTTAATCCCAAGTAATATATGTCATTTTAGAAATAAGCACAAAGTTACGAATTAATTCGAATCCGAAGGAGAGTATGGTTTTGCCAGTGCGGATAAATACGGACTTGTAGTCCTAATACGAGTCCATAAAGGACAACTGCATCACTAACAAATATAAAAGGCGACAACTATTTAGTTCATTCTATTGTGAATGCAAAGCCTCTATCCCTCTCTCTGTCTAACTCTCGATTTCTCCTATATATCTAGCGAGTTAATTGAAGTTGAACTTTTAATTAACGATGATTTATACGACAATCGACAAATTCTATCTAACGGATGCGCGGCTAAAGAACTCTCCTTCTAGAAAAGATGGAATTGATGAGGCTACTGAAACAAACCTTCGAATTTATGGATGTAATCTTATCCAAGAGAGTGGCATTTTACTCAAAATACCTCAAGCAGTAATGGCAACGGGTCAGGTTTTGTTCCATCGCTTTTACTGCAAGAACTCATTTGCGCGCTTCAATGTGAAGAGTGTTGCTGCCAGTTGTGTTTGGCTGGCGTCAAAACTAGAGGAAAGTCCTAGAAAAGCAATACATGTCCTCAATGTGTTCCACAGAATGGAGTGTAGGAGGGAGAATTTACCTGTCGAGCACTTGGATTCGTACGTACTCTAAGAAATATAGCAAACTGAAGAACGATTTGATCGCAACAGAGAGACATCTCTTGAAAGAGATGGGTTTCGTATGCCATGTTGAAAGTCCTCATAAATTTATATCAAGTTACCTGGCAATCCTTGAAACACCCCCAGAACTGAGACAGGAAGCCTGGAATCTTGCAAATGACAGCTTGCGTACAACATTATGCATTCGATTCAAGAGTGCGGTTGTAGCCTGTGGAGTTATATATGCGGCTGCCCGTAGATTCAATATTCCGCTTCCTGAGAACCCTCCCTGGTGGAAAGCATTTGATGCAGACAAATCTGGAATAGACGAAGTTTGTTGGGTCCTTGCTCACCTTTATAGTCTACCCAAGGCACAATACGTACATTTATGCAAGGAAAGGCAAAGCGCGCCTACTGAGAGACAGTGATTCACAAAGCGTGCCTATAGAGGAAGACGCAAGAGGGCCATATTAAGCGGTGTGTTTGATAATGTTTATTTTATGATTAATTTTCTTGAATTCTTTTTATTAATCATGTCTATCTTTCCCTTTATGGATTCAATGCCACAGGAGATATATTGGAACATGCAGTGACCAAAATAATTCAATCAACTCGTATCAAGTATATTGCTATTCATTCCCTTACCAAGTATTCACAGTGAAATCACGAGAAATGACCCAATTTTTTTGATTCGTTTGCAAGATACGAACAACCATTTATATGTATGCAATAGTTCCCACCTATGCAAGTATCGTGATTGTTATAACTTGTATCAAACTCCTGCTGCAGCTTTAACCTCCGAATCCGCCTTCTCTTGAACAAAGTAAAGAAAAGCCATTAATCAGCGTTACTCATGACAAAGCAAAAGATTCATAACGAGGTATTTGCAGGTTGAATAATAACAAGCTAAAACATAGTTTACATTCACCAATATATATTTCGCACAAAATGAAAATCAGAACTTGGTTATTTATGCCCGCAAGAAAAAAACCTTTGTTTGTTTGTTCAATATTGCATCATCAAACACTAGATCAAAATACAATATTATACATATTGAGTGATTCACAATCAAGAAGGCTGAGTCTATCAGACCTCGGGAGAGCTGCTTCGAATCTTCCGTGTAGGCGTCCTCATAGTGACAAACTCCTCAGTTGCTTTAGGGTGAATTCCCACTGTGGTATCGAAGTCTGCCTTGGTTAAGCCAGCTTTCACAGCTATTCCAAATCCCTAAAATTTTAGAAAAATAACTTACGAACTAATGATTTGTTGTTTGCAGGTTTGTAGAGCAGAAAAAGAAAAGAATCAGTAACCTGAACAATTTCTGCAGAATCTTCACCACACATGTGCAATCCAAGAACTTTGTCGGTTTGGGAGGCCAGCAAGTGTAGCCTTTAATGGCTTGAAATTGGCTGTAAAGATATCAACGTCTCCATACTCTTTCACAGCCTGCAAATGTTCTGGATGCATTAAGCACAACAAGAAAATTGCATTCGCTATATACATTCATGACTCAAGATTTTATTAGCTGTTCTTCACCAAGACCGACTTGACCAATAGGTGGCCGGGAAAACACCGCAGATGGAACAGCCCTACTCAAAAGCAGATAATATTCTGGTGAGGAACAAATATGTCGTCGAATAAGTTCTACAGCTGAATCCCAAACTCAAGAGGCTTTCTTGACGTTCAAGGACAATTTTTAGAGAAAAATATAAAAGCAAAGCAAAACCAAAATTTAACAGTTATCACCATTATATTTAAGTACTATAATTTAAGTTATGCATACTCAACTCTGATGGATCACCGCACAAAACATAAAGGATTCATCGTACTTAATGCTATCAAAGAATTATCAAAGACTGGTACAATACCTATAATCTGGTTTTGTTGGTTTATTCAAAAACAGAGTTTTGCCCAATGCCCCTCCCTCCATCAAATGGTTTATTCAAAAACAGAGTTTTGCCCAACGCCCCCTCCCTCCATCAAAGCAACTGGAGTCAAATTCAATCTATCCGCAACAGCTCCGACTGCCCAAATAGATGGAACTGACATACAGGAGTCCTCATGAACCTGCACAACACCAAAAAACAAGATTTTATGACAGTTAAACTTGCTAAGTTTGTTGGCAGTCACCAATGGCTTATTGTCATATTATTGAACAATTGTTACTGTTGTCGTTGGCTGTCACAAAGGTTATCACTATTTGTGACAGCCCATAGCAGTCACCTGAATTAATTAGCTTGATAAATTATATAAATTCATCACTAGCAGCCCTAAATGACAGATGAATTATTATCTCTCTAGCCACAGCCGTCACTACTCGATCTCATCTCACTCTCACACAAAATATCACTCAATCTCACTTAAACTCTAACTCAAAATAACACAAATCTCACCCAAAGCTTCCTTCTTTCATCATCATCTTCATCCGACCCATAGTTTAAGACATGGTCACATGTCATAGAAATCATTCATCATCTTCATTGGACCCATAGCTTCCTTCATATCATTCATCATCTTCATTTGACCCATAGCTTCCTTCATGCTCTTCGTTTATTCAAGGTATGGCTTTTAGATTCTACTTGTTTTCTTTCATTCTCTCCTTAGGTCTTTTGATTTTGTGTGTATATATATAAATCTCCAATTAAGTTTACAGTATTTTTGAGCCCTAGATGCACGATCTTGAGCTCCAAAACCCCTTTCCTTCAAAAATCCCCAAAATGTTGGTGCAGGGTATGAATATATCCGGTGAGACACACTGACATTTTGCTATATTTATATGACCCAAGTTTGGATCTTGTAAATTTTAATTTTTTTTTTTAATTTTCATCTTTACCGTGAATTGAAAGATTTGATTAGATTTTCTCCGGGTTGGTGGACCTCATTTTCTAGGGTGGAATCAAATTGAAATGTAAACAGAGAACACGTGGGCTTAATTTACTTTATGTCTTTCCAGCCGGCTGTGTGTTACATGATTCATAGATAGATATCTATATAGATGGTTTATTTATACATGTGCTTGGGATACTTTTTCCTGCTAGTTTTTATTTAATATATTAATTTTGTGTTTGGTTTGCTTCTATACTTGGGAATTGCCATTTTTTTTTCTTTTTTTCTTTTTGATGTCATTATTGCTTGGTATGATGACCATTAATTTGATGATTATTTATTTTATTCTTGTTTTTGAACTTTCAAAATTTTTGTTAATTTTAATGGAGTCTACGCAAAGTTCTTGTTAACTTAGATGGCGTTAATTCATGTGACACCACTTAAGTGACCAGGTGAGATCATATGTCTAATGGTTTGTTTATATGTCCTTTTATTTGGTTAGTGTCATAGTTATCTGTATAAAAAGTCAGTTCAAAGCTAGAATAAGTTATGATGGTTTACTTTTTGAATTATCGATCCGCATCAAACGCGCTTAATTGTGCTATTAATTTGATCTCCTTGTTTCAGTTTCGTATCACTCTTTTGCTGCCCTTGGTTGAAGTACTTTATTCCAAAAACAACCGTTGGACCTACCCAAGTATCATAGATGATTCTTCAAAACTATGTACAATTTTAACCACTGCAATATGGTAAGCTTTCTATTCGAAACACAACTACCCCAATCCTGTTTGTGGTATTCTTTCCAAGACTTGTGCACATGCTTACCACATAAGTTTTTCTCTGCACATTAAAAGTGCTTTAACGTCTACTATCCCAAATTAAATAAATAAATAAATAAAAAGTGCTTTAGTTTTAGAGTTCTTGTCAACAAAGGAATACAGGTAATCCTTTGCATTTATCAAAAATGGGTGGAGTTTACTAGTCTAGGTATTTGTTTGTACTAATGAATCTTTGTACAATATTATTTTATATATTACAGGACACTAGTATATATTGTGTTCAAAGTTGTTGTTGGGACTTAGGACCCCACTAAACATACCAGCTGTCTCATCGGGATGTGCAAAGTACATCATTTTCTTTATTTTTTTCTTTTTTATGTTTGAATGTAAAAAATTACATTCGGATATATATTTTTCATTGCACACATTTCAATTATTTTTTTTTGCAAGTCTATCAAAGTTAGACTCATAAAAAAGCTCCTCAATTATTTTTTTACAAGTCTATCAAAGTTACCTTCTCCTTGTTTTTGTTGTAGGGGAATCTATATAAGTGGAAGTAGTTTAATAGGTGCTGCCATCAAAGCCCCTCACATTCTACTTTCAAAAATCTAATCAGGTAATTGATTGGCTTTACATTCCTTATTAGGTGTGTGTGAAACACAAAGACCTCTTCTGATACAGAATATCTATATAGTATACATTCTGTAAAGGAATAGCCTCCATGTTTTAGTTCACAACATCTGAACTAGCTAATTAATTAAAATTTAAGTATTCATTAATTTAAACAACATTTAATTTAACATGTATAACAAAAATGGGTAATCTGGAACAATTGATCTACTCGTGTCATATTAAAAAGGTAATCTAGAATAGTTAACATGTATAACAAAATTGAGTTATCTATAATTTAGCAAACTTTAAGTTCAAACATGTCGATTGTAGGCCAATTTCGGGTTAGTTGTGCCAATTTTACAAACTCGAACACTACCCCTTTTATACTTCACTTGTTTTCTTATTAAATGTGTGCCATTTTCTTCACTTCTAAATTATTTGTTTTCCTTTTTAATTAGGAGACTAGTAAGTTGTACAAGAAGTTTGTTTTTATACGTATATTATATTATATAGAAACTAAACGCTAATAAACAAAATAACAAAATATATAATGTCTAACATAGTATATTATTTTCATATTTGTAGAAGCTGGCGATGGAATTTCCACGTTATAAAGAGTGGATGGGTGAAAATAATAACAGAATGGGAGATGCATACGTCGCTGGGGTTAGGGAATTTGTTAAAGTACGCAAGGAGAAATCTAGGAGATGACCTAATCTCATGTCCATGCACGCATTGTAAAAATGGTAAAAATGTTCACTGGGAAGATGTTGAGGTACATTTGATTAAGTGGGGAATGCAACAAGATTATTTATTTTGGAATTATCATGGGGAGAGAAAGATCCCTTTTATTCTAGAAAAAATACCAGTGAACAAACCATTTCATAAAGAGGGAGATCCACTATGGCATAGTGGCTTGAAAGACCTAATTCACGATGCTTATGGACTTCACGTAAATCAATCTAATCATAGTTCAGAAGTTGATAATGGTTGTGGAGTAGAAGATCTTAGCCAGGATAAAGACTATGTCAAGTTAAAAGCTATGGCGCCAAGGCCTTTATATCAAAATTGCAACCCAGAGCACACAACATTGTATGCTACTGTTCGTTTGCACAACTTGAAGAGTCGTTTTGGTTTGTCGGAAAATAGTGTGACAGAAATCCTTAAGTGGGCAAAAGATTTACTTCCAAAGGATAACACTCTTCCCAATAGCTATCCGGACATGAAGAGTAGCTTAAAGGTGTGTACATATATAACTTTTAATATAATTATGTGTGTACATATATATACCTCATCCTTCTAATCATTATAAGGTGTATGTAGAAATCGAAGTTTCTAGATAAGCGATCGCCTACTCGTTCCGCAGTGTTCTTGGAGTCACGTAAACAACCAAAAACAGGGGAAATACACCTAAAAGTTGCTGAAACATGTGTAAGTTATAAATTATAGTCTATAAAGTTTTCATTGTTATACTTAATCGATTCAAACCCTTATTTTGCGTCTTATGCATTTTATAGCAAAGAGCCAAGGAGTTAGGGTAGTGATCAAGACTCATCAAGCCAAATTCATTTAGACGATGATGCATTGACGCCTGTTTTAGGGAAGGATTCCAGAGGAAGAACCCGTGGTGTAGGTCGAGTCTGTAAAGGTAAAATGAAGGCAGTTCAGCCTGTAAAGTCCAACATTGAGAAAGTTCTATGTAGCAATCAACACTTGGAGAAGGTTGTTTATGGCATGCAAGATCAAATTAGTAGTTTTATAACAGCATTTAACAAATCTCAAAACTTATCTTCGCCACAACTTTTAACTCCACAATTTTTTTCGCAACCAAATCACGGTATTAGGACACCCTCCCTGCCAATATTTCCTTTAGCAACTCCAAGTCCAAAATGTACGTCACAACCGACTCATGTCCTTATTAAGGATGTTGTGTTAACCAAGGTCATTGCTAAAGGAAATGTAGTTCCTACACGTAAAGGAGAAAAAGTGCATGGGCGTAACATTCAAGACCATGAAAGCAAACTTTGTATTATAAGTGTAGAGAATGATGAGATGGAAACTCAGTTATATCTAGAGTGTCAAGGGTGTGCCACGACCATTGGGGAAGTTGTAGGCTGCTTTGTGGTGTGGCCTAAATGTTTTCTTCAAGAAATTTAGTTCAACTTTAATTTGGGATATGTAATATCTAAACTTAGACTGGTTATGTGTTGACTTTAACTTCACTTTTTGAGGATTTATGCTTAAATTTGTGGACTTTTTTAGTAATTAAGACTTGTAGTTTTTTTTTGTTAACTTGTTAAATTTGTAGACTTAGTAGTTTTTTGTTAACTGATACAATGAATGAGAGGTTGTCTATTATGACTGCCATTTTTAGTTTCAGTCACACACTATCATATGAAGCAATTAGTGAACTCTTGACGGTGTATAAGTATAATAATTGCAAGTGCCTTTTTGTAGCCTTATTTATTATTGTTTCTGGTTGGGTGTATAAGTTTTTGTGTATTAGTGCAAATATATTGTGGATATTGATTAATGGAATGTAATGCAAACCTATTGTGGAAATTGATTAATGGGATTGTATTGCAAATATATTGATTGGATTGTAGTACAAATATATTGTAGGATATTGATTGAAATGCAGGTCAAAAAAATTGGTATTCAATATTTTCAAATTTATTTTTTTCAAATATTCACAAAATTTGTGACTGTTGAAAACAGTCACTAATATTCCACTGCTTTTTGTAATATGTTTTTGATTGTTCGAAATTGTCACATATCACAAAAGTTGTGGCAGTTTTAAATAGTCATAATTTCTATGATAAATTTTTGATTAAATATTGACAATTAAAAGCTGTCACATGAAATAAATTTGGTGACTGTTTAAAACAGTCATAAATTATAATGATTAATGACTGTTTATAGCTGTCACAAAAACAAATTTTGTGACAGCCAAGAATTGTTCACAAATTGGATTTGTGACAGCCACGAAAAGTGACCTTAGAATGTCATATAAATTTGAATCGTCACTTAAAATTGAATCGTCACTGTTGTGTGACATTTTTTAACTTTCACAAAAGAACTTGTGATAGTCTTTTATGTGACAGCTCTTTGTGACAGTTTTTGGTTATCACAAATTATTGATTTTAGTGTAGTGCTGTCTACACAATGTAACAAACAATTAGCGGTGAAGAGAGAGAGAGAGAGGGAGAGATTCCACAAATTTGAGGATACTAACCATTATTGCTCCATTCGTGGCCATTTTCACCCTTACTGTCTCCAGTCCTAAATTCTGCAATCTATTATGAGTCGATATACCAACCAAATCAATATTAGATTATCCATTGCGCATAACATTGATGAAAAATAATACTTACTGGTTCACATATTCCTTTGCGGGTACTCTTCAATTCAATTAACAAAAGCAAAGTAACTGTGTGGAGATAAACCAAGTACTAGAAGAAAGTCAAGAAACAATCTAACCTTTGTATTAAGCTTGCGCCCTGTAGCAAACAAGATACGTGAGAAACCTTTTCTGGTTCCTTTGTTCATCTTCATGGTCAATGTACCATTTGTTGATTTAATTATAGCCTGAGGCGAACTCCTCCGCATGGAACTTAATACCTTTTAAAGACATCTGTTCTGCAACAAAATCTATCATCTGTACAAATCAAAGTAACGAAGTTATTCCATGTGAGGAGAGTTTGGAGGCAAACATGTATTACCAAAACAACGTACATAATAACTGTTTGCAGTTCCTCACCTCCAAGTCAAAGCCTCTTAAAACCTTCCTTTCGCGTATGAATACGTGGACCTAGACCTCACTTTTTAAACCATTGAAGACGCCAAGCAAACTCAAGTGCAGTGTACCTACCCCCTAACAATTGCAATTTTCTTAGGTTATAGAGGCAAATCAAGAGCCCGAGTCTATTACATGTTCACTTCCAGGAATTTCAGGAATAGATGGCCGTCCCCCAACTAAAATCAGTATGTTCTTTGCTATGTAGAGTTTCCCGTCAACATCCACTATATGTGGCTCAACAATCCGTTAATGGTCCTCCACAATTATAAGGGGAAATAGTAATTCAAGAAATCAGTTCAATCCACAAAAATGTCATCCTACCTTTCCACGCCCTTTAATCATTAGATTCACTACGTCAACTTAAGTACACAAAAACGTAAAATAAGTACATTGATAAAGATAAACTTTCTCTGAATCAAACATGATAATTTCCCTAAGTATAACTATCCCTCATCCCACGAATTCATATTATACAAACTAATGAGATGGCACATTTTGGCAATTCTTCATATCATGGTTAACTGTGAATAACTTCTAAAGAGCCGAATTATTTAATTAATTTTTTTCTCAACTTATACGAGAGGAGGGAGACAAATGTTGGAAAATGAATCGGGTCGGGTCCAATCGGTTTGGGTTAATCCATTAGTTAGATAAGGGCTGAAATTTTAAATCACTTCAACCGCCACTAACTGCCTATGGAAGTTGCAACTCCCACCCTTTCCAATAATTATATAAATACTTGTTATCCTTCATTTGAAAGTTGGATGAATTAAAAAAATCTAGCTTTCCTTCTTCATTTATCAAAACACCAAGCTCATATTTGTGTTCGTCGGTTCGATGTGGTAGTGCTTCAATACATTGAGCGTTTCCGTTCTGTCCTGGGAGGCAATTGTTCCAGTTCCATTAGCACCATAGTGAGGATCAAATTCGCTTTAAGGAAACCATAATATGGGGCTTGGTATTTCACTCTTTGCATTTTTCATTTACAAAATGATTTATATATATATATATATATATATTTAGCACTTCTCGTTTTATATTCTTCCTGACAAGAAGGAAGTGTACTGTTTATTTTCTTACATTCTCAAAGTGCACTGTTCTATTTTCTTAGAATCTTAAAGCTAATTTAGGAACTTTGGCAGATTTTATTTTTCTCTTTATTTTCCTTTCGATGTCCTATTTATGAGAAGAAAAAAAAAATACACAACCGTGAGTTTGTTTTTATAAAAGACAACAGTTGGCTCATTCCTTTATTATATATATTATATCTTTCCTATTCACTTACTATATATTATAATATATTCATATATTCTTATGAATATATTGCCAGCGGGTTCGTTGCTTTCTTATATTATATATATTATTTAAAAGTGGTATTGTCCGCTTGCTCTTATATATATTATTTAAAGTGATATTGTCCGCTTGCCATTATATATGTATATGTATATATATATATAATTTAAAGCGGTATTGTCCGTTTGCTCATATAAATATATATTATATTATTTAAAAGTGGTATTGTCTGCTTGAACACTCTTTATATATATTTATATACTATTAAAGTAGTATTGTCTGCTTGCATCGTATATCTATATTATATTTATCAATTCTGTTTTTGTACAGAAAGTTAATTATGTTTTTGTAAAAGAAAGTTGATTCCGTTTTTGTAAAAGAAACGGCAGAACCTACTTCTACCATAATAACCTGTAATACCCCTATGCCCCGTTTTCAGCATTGACCTTCTCTTAAGCCCGGCTAAGGCTTAATCTCTATTAGAGCATGAGCTTTGGGTTCTGAGCCTCTCGTATTTGACCCAACACCTCTAGTATGCCATATTAGGTATATCATGTTTGTGGGATCAATCATTTCATTATTCGGGTGGCCCGAATCTAAAACGGGAAGTAAATCGTGCGTTTTGAACTTTCCGCAAAAGTTAATTTTTGGCAAACTTTGAGAGGCCATAAATTCTTAATCCGATGTCTAAATGACTCTCTGTTTATGGCCACGTCTTCGTCTCATTCCCCTATACAACTTTCGTGTTTGGGACGAGTTGAGATTCAACCATTTCGAGGCTCATTTTGGGCTCACAAAAGTGGAAAAATTCCATTTGTTACCTAGATCGATGTAGCCAAACTTGGATCGATCCAGATAGGCCAAAAACCTTCATTTTCAAGCCTAGATCGATCCATCTTCTACAACCCACGATTTTTAAGCCTTTTCTCATTCTTTAAACACCCCAAAATCCCACAATTTTCACCCAAGAACATCCAAGAGAGAGATAGAGGTTTGAAAGTTTGTTTTGTGGTGGATCTTGAGGGGTTTTGAGAGATTTCTTCAATTGGTTCAAGAATCAAAGAGCTAATCCAACAAATTTCATCTCCTCCTTCATTATATTTTTCTTTGAACCCCATTGGAGCTTAGTGTAGCTTCTAGGGCTTAGTGTTCTTGAGGAGAGAGCTCAAGCAAGCCTTCAAATCCGGACTTCTAACTACAAAGAGGTGAGAATCTAGTACTAAAACCTATTTTTAAACTTCTTATTAATACACCATGATTTCACCTCTTGTTCTTGACAAAACCCTAACTATTCTAAATGGGTCTATGTGTGAATGATGGGGTTTTGTTCTTTTCATCAAATTGATGGTTCAAATAGACCGTATATGTTATAACTAGCTTATTAGAATTATGATTTGGAGTTATATGTTTTGTCTACACAAAAACCCACTTGGACTACATGTTTTACTTGATAACTCTTAACACATGAATTGAAATATATCTTTGTTGGTCCATGTGGTGGGATTCCATGTTGATATACATGATAGCGATTAATTATGTAACACCCCCGCCTTAATCTACAGGATAACACCTGTAATTAAGACCTAGATCGTTACTAACCCATCTTAGTAGGATTAAGATATGTAAAAAATAAAAGAAAACAAATAAGCAACAACATGTATCTCAAGTGTTCTAAGCATGGGATACAAAAACAGGTTATAACATTCAAGCATACATTATCTATGTATATATATCCAAACCATATGAATTTTCAAAGTATATAAACTCCTCGGGCTAGCTGTGGCTTCCCAGAAAAATATATATATATATATATATCACAAAAACAAAATACTTGTTGTATTAAAGCCTCTATATCGTCCCTAACCCTGTCGTATCCTTGTCCTCGTGGGACTCGTGAGTACATGAAATAATTTAAGGAAAACTGGCGTGAGCCATTTGCTCAGTTGGGGGGGGGGGGTACAGGTCATACGCTAAAAAATTAGTATATAAACATATCTTTCAGACCATGTTTAAATAGATAATATCAATAAGAACCAGATTCATCAAGTGATTATGTATGAACGTGCTAATGCATGTTACCTCCTGTGTCAATCGATACCGTATAATAGAAGGCATGAGATGTGAATATATTCCATTGCCACCGAGATGTCAAATCATAAAGCTGATACCCTGTGATCAATTGTCCCGATCTTATATTAATATAGAGAACAACAGCCCTGGGATCAATCACCCCGATCCCATATAAACACAGATAACCACAAAACCATAGTGCCTTGCCAATTTTCCAAGGTTCCCGGGCTCTATACCGGTGGCTTATAGTTGGCCAAGCATTGCTCCCCTAGGGGTTTAGGGCTTTTCAACCCAAGAGCATCGGATCCTGCTTATTTTTCCATCCCGGCAAGCACTATACAATCATATCAAGAATCTATTCTTGGGAGACACAAGCTCTCAAAACCAATACAGATGATGAAGGCCTTTCATGAGGCATCCAGTCAAACCACAAGCCATGAGTCCGTTCAAAATCTTGCCATAAGATTTTTGAGCCATCGGTTGACACAATAATAATAATAATATGCATCGTGCACAGCATGATATTAATGTACATATGAAGAAATATATGCCATATATACTCTAAAAGTTCAATCACATATCCCTTGGTGTGCACAATTCATCAACAAGCCACTTTCATCAATAATTATCATACACCACCAAGCGATATTTCATTTGATTAAGAACTTGGGTATAATAAATCAACATGGAACTTTCTTATACCCAAGTTCTTAATCAAATGTAAATCTAATACAAAAATTATTGAGTAATAAAACCATTTGATCAAGTTTTATAAACAAACAAACCCCTACCTCGACTTACTAGTGAAGAAGAAAAAGAAATGATAAAGATTTCAACTCCTCCCCAAGCAAACCCCACGAAAAAGACAATGAATAGTAGCAAGGAAGAAGATTTTGAGTGATTTGAAGCTTAAATCTCGGATTATGGATGAGAAATGGATGAAATCTCCTACTTTCTCTCTCAAGAACTCTCTAGAACTCTCTAGGGGGTGGGAGATGGTTTTTAGTCAAAAAACGGGTAAAGAAAGGGGATAAAACAAAATTAAATCAAGTTAAGTCGGTGCACTGTTCTATATGGCGGACCGGTATACTAAAAAGTGAGTACCGGTCCGCAGCCAAAATTTCTCCTAAATTTTACATGCCAGACCAGTATGCGGGTTTTGGCATTCATGCCATCAATTTTTCCCAAAAAATCATGCGCCGAACTGGTATTCCAAAAATCCAATACCGGCCTGTGAGTAACTTTTTCCTAATTTTGTTTTGGCCATAATTTCTCGCTTGGTACTCTGATTGAGATATTTTTTTATATCCACAGAAAGGTAATTCCGAGTTCTACAATTTACAATGTAGCTTTTCTCCAAATTATGGATAAAAAATATTCTAGAACACAAATTTCACACAATATTAACCTAACATGGCATAATTAACATTAAAATAAATACAGGGTGTTCCAAATTATGCTTGTCAAAAATGTTTTTTCTTACTATAAATCCCCATATTGGCCAAGTTAAGAAAAAGAAAATGCATATGAAAGTCGAGATGCGAAAGATGTGATTGTTGGATTGCGATATCCATAGATTGGTCACAAGTTGATCTCTAAAGATTGGGACCTTAAGTTGGGGTAGAGCGCCCCTAGGTGAAAGACCCGAAACCGTGCATAAAAAATATTGTGTAGGCCCTACTGCCACATGGTTAAAAGACCACGAAATTCAAACTTGTTAGATGTCTAGATAGTCGTATGATTTACGAGATTTGGGCTCGATATTTATAATGTGAGATGAATGTACGATTTATTATGCCATCGATTTTACTTAGTATCAGTTATACATTATCCATGGGTTTTAAAAGTATTTTAACAAAATGAAAGGGGGTTTTCTATAACTATTAAACATATGACTGAATGGTTTATTTTAAGCTGCTACAAAGGATTTTCGAATCTTATTTTCACATTAAATTTACTCTAGGAATCCCACTGAGTCAGTTTGACTCACCCCACCTATTTTCCAAATAGTTTTCTTCTACATGTTCTTCTGGGTAAAGGGAAGAGGGAGGACGCAGCTTCGTAGAACGCCTCTAAGCCATTACCGAGTCAAGGGTCCTTCTTGAGAGAAGGACCCATATTTGTTATAGTGTTGTTAATGTATTGAACCTGTGCTTATGTATATTATATGTGGAGAATGAAAATTTTGTACTTGGGACCTTGTTGGAGGCTAGCTGTTGAGTTATAGTATTTCTCTTTTTTTTTGTGGATAGATTTTGTGAAATAGAAAAATATTCTTATTATCTAGATTGTGGATTTTTACGTTTTTACATAGGGATTGTGTCTAGTTAACCCGCCGTCTGCATATGGCACCCGTGACTAACGGGTCCCAGAGGAGAGATCCTCTTAACGGGATTCGGGGAATTATATAACCATAAAAGAATGGCATGTGGACACGGGTGCAACTCGACACGTCTGTGCACATAAATGGATGTTTTCTACTTATACTATTATAGATGATGGAGTACCTCTTTGTATGGGAAACTCCGTATCAGCAAAAGTGGTAGGGCGTGGAAATGTCATACTACAGATGACCTTTAGGTGGACAGTTACTTTGACAGGCGTATTGCATGTGCCTGACATTCGAGTAAACCTCTTGTCTGGGTCTCTTTTATGTAAAGATGGCTTTAAATTAGTTTTTGTATCATATTGGTTTTTATTGACCAAGAATGATTTGTATTTTGGTAAGGGTTATCGAAGTGGTGGTCTTTATAAATTGAATGCTTCAACTTTAACACCCAAGGCGGAGGTGCGGAAATCAATTGTAAAAGAAGAATATTCATATCAATAATAAGTTTTAAGAATTCTTCTTACTTGTCTAAGTGTTTAAATATTTAGCCTGGAAAACTAAGTCATGTTAATTATGATACGTTACATAATTTAGTTAACATTGAATATTTGCCAAAATTTGAGATAAAGCATAGTTCTAAATGTGAAGTTTGTGTTGACTCAAAATTAACATACACTACACTAAAATGGGCAAAATGTCACCAAAAAATGTGGAGGCTTTGTCACGGTTTATAACCGTGACAAATGTTTGCCACGGCTTGTCCCGGTTATGAACTGAGAAAACTTGTTAAAAATGTAAATTCACCAAAATAAATAATTTCTCTTCACTGTTATGGGTTAATGGCACGAGTTTGGGCCAGGGAAAATCGGCTGTAAAGGTTGGCCTAGTTGGGAACCGAGATAAAAGTGCCTCGGTTATACACAGGAAATTAAAATAGCTTATGTGATTATTTTCCCTTTTTTTCCCTCAAATATCACGACATATTCAGAAAGAGCCCCAAATTGTTATACTCATAGTTCCCCCTAGTAACTCATCTTGCCATCATCATCCCAAATCGAGTTTGCCCCTCTTGCCATCTTCATCTCAAATTGATTATACCCCTCTTCCTAGGGTTATCAAGTAACTTCTTCCCAAATTATGACCTAGGGTTTTGAAGGACATCCATCCCATGTCAATTACTGCTTTTGTGGGTTAGAGTTTTGAAGCACCTTCATCTGTCTTCAGGTACTAATTAAGCTCATCTCTTTTGTTAAGTGAACCAAAATGAAGCTGTAGCTCCTCTTGCAGCCTAGGGTGTCGTCGTGTATACATATTTTTTCGTACTTCTTCATCTTCTATATAATTTTATGTAATTTATCTATTATTAAGTGAGACACAATCAAGCTCAGTAGATATAATTATTTTACCCACATTTTCCCAATCATTCCCTGGCTGAATTGTTTATAAGGTTTCTTCAAAAATTCCCAAATTTATTGAGCACTAAAAATCTTCGTTCTTCGGTTTATGTTCCTTATATTAACACTTGATAAGTACATATATATATATATAATATAGTTTATTTACTTAATTTACAGTATAATATATATGTTTATGTATATGTGAATGTGATTTTAGTTTCATGTTAGAGAGCACTAAAAATCTTTGTTCTTCAGTTTATTTTCCTTCTATTAATACTTGATAAGTACATATATATATATATATATACAAAATATAGTTTATTTACTTAATTAATAGTAGAATATATATGTTTTCTTTTTTTAAAAAAAAATACACTTGCCTCAACAGAGGCTTAATACAAAGTCAAGAAAATTGAAATTATTTACAAGAGGTGGGGGATACAAAGAGACCATCCCCAAGGTCTTAAAACATAAAATGTTATGCACATTTAAATTGTTTAGAGGATGAATGGTTAAATCCAGAAGTACCATAAACAATTTCCCAAAATAGTCATAAGGCCATCTATTGAACCTTAGGCCACCTAAAAAATTTAAAAGTAAATTGTTAGTACTTTGCTTGGCAAAAACCAAAAGCTCAGTTAACAATTTACAAAAAATACCTTGCATTCTAAGCTTACTATATAAAAGGAGCTGCAAAATATAACCAGTTAGTTAGCTTTATCATAAAGGCAACTAAATGATTTTGGACACCACCTTTTCTCTCACAGGCTGCAAACGTGGAAACGAAAGAACTGAGTTGTTGCATTATCACATAACTGCGGAGAGGCAGTAAGTAGCAAGAGGCAGCTTGAAAGGTAAGAACCTGAGTCTTGGGGCACGTGTGAGTTTGAATATAACATGTAGAATGATATTTGGCATTGTTGTTTTGCTTTTGGTCTGTACCTTTATTGAGCTTTAAAGCATTTGAAACAAAACTATCATTTTTCCCACCAGCTGTTTGATGAATTGCCCGAATGTGAATGTGATTTTAGTTTCATGTTAGAGAGTCAGTGGTGGATGGATAGGGGGAGGGACTCGAACCCACCCCCCGCCCCCCGAGATTTTTGAAAATTTGAGTAGTACCCTTATTGCCCCCTTCAAATTTTTTTATTATAGGTAAAATTTATATTTTTTTAGGGTTAAACATATACATACAAATTCTAATCTAGCTTGCATATAATGTGTTTTACTATTAACACCATACTGATAATGTTTGGGTCTACTAATTTAGTATATTAACTATTAATTAGGATATAGGTACAAAGTCTTACTCTAAAAAGAGTTATTCTCTCTGATACTCTAAAAAGAATTATTCAATCATTACTCTCATGAAAAGAATGAACTTTAATTTGAAAGGGTAAATAACACCATACTGATAATGTTTGGGTCTAATAACTATTAATTAGGATACATGTATAGAGTCATGCTCTAAAAAGAGTTATTCACTCTCATTCTCTAAAAGGAGTTATTCAGTCATCTTGTTTAAAGTAAAAAAAAATTTAAAGATCTTTCTTTGTAATTTTTTTCGCTTAACGGGTATTATCGGGTTATGTTACCATATTAAAAACTGAGTTCGATAAAAAATAACCTGATAGCTTATCGATATGTGGAGTAAAAAATGACATGCTTTCGTTAAGACCCGACACGAACTGACTATTGCAAGGTTTATTAAATATTCTACGGCTACTCTTTAGTGCGTTTTTTTTGTCTGTAATGTAGTTGATTAACATTTTAGTTTATTTTTCCAAATTATGTGTGTAAGGATTGTTATGTTATTGTCTTTATGTGGCAAAAAGATTAGAATAATATTTTCTATGTGTGTAAGGATTGTTAGTCTTAAGATTAGAATAATATCTAATTATATGGATTGTTAAGCTATTGTGAGGTTGATTAGGTTCAAGTTTTTGCTGCACTAATTGGCTGTTGATTAGTGCTCTATTTGATAAATACTTGCTGCTATTTTGAGGGCCTTGATTAGTTGGGTTTTAGTGCTCATATTTTTTTATTATTAGGGCTTATTTTTTTCTACTATTGAGTATTGACTACACTTTTTAGTTTGAATTTGCCACATATTTAGGGGGCATTTATATTTGATTTCTTGGTAATTTGTTGGTACTTATGCTAGTTTGCTAGTAACACATTACGTGTACTATTCTTGGGTAATTTGCTGGTCATTTGCATATTCTGATGCAATAAGAAATTCAGTATGATGTAATTAGCATTGCAATTTGATGTAGTTTGCACTGCAGATTAAACTCTAATTTGCACCAAATGCAGTCTAAATTCACTCCAAATTAGAAAGCATCTATTTTATTTTGGGTTATGCAGAAGTAGTCATGGCTTTTCCATGTTTTAAAGAATGAATGGGTGAATGTGATAAGGTTGGAGATGTGTACTTGCAAGGGGTTAAGGAAATTGTGAAGTATGCAAAAAAGAATTTAAAGAGTGATGAGTTCTCATGTCTGTGTAAACGTTGCAGATATGGTAAATGTTTGCATTTTAAAATTATTGAGTTACATTTGGTTCAATGAGGTTTTGTTGAAGATTACGTGCTTTGGTATTTTCATGGGGAAATGGAATTTCCATTTATTCCTGAACGTTTGTCAACTATTGAAAGGGTGCAAGTAGAAAATGATTAATTGTCACGTCCAAGGTTGAATGACCTTTTTGATGATGCATATGGATTTCATGCATTGAAAACCGACCAAGCTCCAAATATTTCTAATGGTGACTGTAGTCAAAATCATGACGGGTCCTTGAGCTAACGTTGATGACAGTGTAAATTTAGATAATGATTATATACGATTAAAAGCAGAAGCAGGTCGCCCTTTGTACCCAAATAGCAATGAAATTCATACAAACATGTACGCAATGGTTGGTTTGCACAATTTAAAAAGCCACTTTCGTTTATCGGGTAATACTGTATCAGAAATCCTTGTGTGGGTGAAGGACTTGTTGCCGAAAGAGAATACATTGTTGAATAACTATCTAGACATGAAAAGAAGCCTGAAAGGTTTACGCGTGAAGTACAAATCCAGTCATGTATGTAATTATGATTGCATTTTATAGAAAAATGAGCAGGAGCTTAAAGAGAAATGTCCTGTCTGCCAAGAACCTAGATATTTGTTGAAGAAGAGTACATATGACAAAACTAAGAAATTTTCAAAGGTACCCCAGAAGGTATTGAAATATTTTCCTCTTGGTGTAAGGTTAAGGAGAATGTTCACTGTGCCTTGGATAGTAGAGGCCATGACTTAGCATGCTAGGGCTGAGACGTGTGACGATTTAATGCGCCATCCCATTGATTCAACCATTTGGAAATCTGCAAACTATATGTACCCTGACTTTGCTAATGAAACTTGCAACGTTCGTTTGGGAATATCAAGAAATGGGTTTAATCCCTTTGTTAATTTGAGCACAAACCATAGTGTTTGGCTAGTCATTTTAGTGCCCTACAATCTCCTTCCTTCCTTGTGCATGAGAAAGCAGTTCTCAATATTGTCCGTATTGATACCTAGACAAAAGGCGCCAAGTAATGATATTGATGTATTCTTCGCTCCACTAATAGACGAACTAAATGAGTTTTAGGTTGAAGGCATTAAGGCATTTGACTCAAATAAACAAGAAGAGTTCACATTGAAGGCTATGTTACTATGGGCAATCCACGATTTTCTTGCATATGGGACCTTAGCTAGTTGTACTATCCATGGGTACTTTGGTTGCCCGATTTGTGGAGAGGAAACGGGATCTGAATGGTTAAATAAGAGTAGAAAAATATTTTATCACACTCATCGAAGGTTTTTGCTTCACGATCACAAGTTCAGGTTAGACAAACACAATTTTCTTCCTGATGGTACCGAAATGAGGGACCCTCCAAGAAGGCTTTTTGGTGCTCAAATTGAAAACAAGGCAATGAACTATAATAATAATTTTAAACGGAAGCACCGGAAGTTTGTTAGTTAGAAGCGCAAACGAAATGAAGACGATGCCGATAAGAAGAATGCATGGTGTAAGAGGTCAATTTTATTTGATTTGCCTTATTGGAAAGAACATTCAGTAAGACATGTAATAGATGTCATGAATGCAGAGAAGAATATCATCGAACACCTTTTAGGTAAGTATCTAAATGGAACTCAATGAGTTGTGGGTTGAAGGCATTAAGGTATTTGAGGTATCTATGCGATTAATTTCTTGAAATTAATTGGTCAAAACTTCCGCATTACTTTTCCAATATACCCACTTAGCATAACTGTTACATGTAGTTGAAAAATAACTTGAATTAATAGTTGTGTTTATGATTTTCCTCCTCCAAGTTCACATTTACTTAAGCTGCATTTTAGGACCTTTGAATCTATGAATGGAAGGTTTGATGAAGTAGATGAATTCATAGTTGAATGTTTTAAGCTGCTTGTCAATTTGAGGAGGTTAATATAAAAATATTGCTTCAGCTTAGAACTTCTAAATTGAAGTGTATTTTAATTGATTAAGTTCATTTTAATGCTAAATGTCTTATGGTTATTTTATCTTCATTTTATATGGTTAAACTTAACTAGTTAATGAATATCTTCTACTAAAACTCTCTTTTTTTTTCCTTTCCAGGAAAAGCGAATGAAATCATATGAATTTGCTAAATCATCAAACAACTTAGTTCTAGAGGTTTAGTTGTTGTGGGTTTTTTTTTTTGCCTACATTCTATAAAATCTTTGCTTGATTTAGCTTATATTGGTTTGATGATGCTAATTATATTATTTTTATGTATCTCCTTTCTTAAAATTAACAACCAAATTTATGATGCAACTCTGTTCTTGCGAATTGCTTGTTAGGGGATCCATTTGGGAAATATTACCACTCTCACTTACTTGTAAGTCTTCGGTTTTGGTTTTCCATTTTCGTTTTGTACAATTGGATAATTGAAAGTTTAAAGTTTGCAATATCATGGTCAAATTTTTCAAAAGTTACGATAAATTTAAAAGTGGACTTGCAATTATTTTTAAAATGTTTTGTATTGTGTTCTCTGAATGTATATTTTAATTTTAACTAGGCATTTGAAACAAACTTGTCTTCTAGTACTATTCCTTTGAGGTTGGGAGCATAATCAAAAGTTATAGAGCATGTAGTTTCATGATACTGTATTGTGTTCGCTGAATGTATATTTTAATTTTAACTAGGCACTTAAAGCAAACTTGTCTTATGGTACTATTCCTTTGAGCTTGGGAACATAATCAAAAATTACAGAGCATATGAGTCAATAGAAATACAAAAGGATTGCAATTTGTAGAAGCCTGCTGTCTACTTGAATATGTGTACTCGTTTGCAATTTGGTAATTCACAGCTTCGGATAGAGAGATCTAAAGTGTACTTGTTTGCGGTTGCACTTTTTGGCACTATTGAATATTGAATTATGTTGGTATTTATGTATATTTGTAACATATGTAAGATTGATTCAAATAATGCAATTAATTCTCTAGAAAATTTAATATTGCTGCTGATTTTTTATTTTTTTTGTAGCAAGGTAATAAAAAATTGGAAATTCCATTTTTTTCCTATTTTTTTTTTAAATTATGAAAAACATTATCACGATTAAAACTGTGACAAAAAAAGTCACACAACAAAACATTTCCTCAGTTTTGAACCGAAACAAGTTTATTGTAAATTGAGACATTAAAGTGAAATATGTCATGGTTTGTAACCGTGACAAGGAGCATAATGTTGTCTCGGTCTTGGACCGAGACAAAATGGAAGACCGAGACAAAATCATCGATTTATAGCTCCTAAAATCCTTTTTATGAAACTGTGGCAACATGGTTTTGTCACAGTTAATAACCGTGATAATGTGTCTTTGTCAATGCCATTTTCATCACGGTTTATAACCATGACAATTCGGCTATTTTGGTGTAGTGGTGATCTTTCTTTCCATCTGTTGGAAAAAGGTTTTGAACATCTTGATTTAATTCATAATGATATGTGTAAATTAAAGTTTGTTCAAAATATATATGTATATATATTAATGCCTGCCCACGTAGTAAAAACGTGGAATTTGATACATTTAAAAATTTATAAGGATGAAGATGAGTATGAATTTCCATTTAAATAAATTTGTTCTAAAAATGTGATAATTCATCATACCACTTTTTATTTTATTTCATCGCCATCTAACGGAGTTGTTGAACATAAAAACAGAACTCTTAAAGAAATGATGGAAGCTTTCTTAATCGGTACTTATTTATCTAAGAACTTTTGGGAAGACATACTTTTCTCAATTTGTGTAAAGGTCATAAATCTTCCTACAAATACTTAAAATGTGGGGGTGATTTACAAAGGTGGTTGTGTTTAAACCTAAAATGGTTTCAAAATAAACATGCGTTGCTAGGTCATAAATGAAATATGAATTCATTCTTCTAGACAAAGTAGGCAAAGAAGCCGAATGGCTAAGAAACTTTTTAGAAGACATTCCAAACTGGTCAAAACTGGTGCCTGCCATATGCATACGTTGTGATAGTCAATCAACTATTGACAGGGCACAAAATCAAATGTACACAGGAAAGTCTCGACATATTCATCGGAGACATAATTTTGTCAGACAACTGCTCTCGATTGAAGTTATCACCATTGACTATGTAAGGTCAAAAGATAATATTGTGGATCCGCTGACAAAAGGTTTATCGAGAGAGCAAGTTGGAAAATTATCAAAAGGAATGGTCTTAAAGCCCGTATTTTAACAGTCACCAGACTGGAAACCCAACCTAATTGATTGGAGATCCTAAGATTTTTTATTCATGTTGTGTTTGATAATTTTTGTTAAGCCAAAATTTTCTATTCATGTGGGGGATTGTTGAAAAGTAAAGTGGGTCGGGTTCGGTCGGTTTGGGTTAATCCATTAGTTGGATAAGGGTTGAAATTTTAAATCACTTCAACCGCCACTAACTGCCTAAGGAAGTTGCAACTCCCACCCTTTCCAATAATTATATAAAGACTTGCTATCCTTCATTTGAAAGTTAGATGAATTAGAAAATTATGGCTTTCCTCCGTCATTTATCAAAACACCAAACTCATAATTGTGTTCATCAGTTCGGTGTGGTAGTACTACCATAAATCGAGCGTTGCCGTTTTATCCTGGGAGGCGATTGTTCTAGTTCCATTAGCACCATAGTGAAGAGCAAATTCGCTTTAAGAAAACCATATTATGGGGCTAGGTATTTCACTCTTTGCATTTTCCATTCACAAAAAGATATATATATATATATATATGTTTAGCACTTCCCATTTTCTGTTCTTCACGACAAGAAAGAAGTGCCGCACTGTTTATTTTCTTACAACAAAAACTTCTTAGCTTTTGGGAAGCATTGAACTTCGTAAGATTATATGCCCAAAAATATCTTCTTCCAACTGATACTCTAAGAAAATTATTTCCAGAACCTAAACTTGATACTAATAAAGCAATAATATAAATAGTAGTCATTGATAAAGTTATGTCTTTAAACCATAAATTACACAACCAAGTAAAATTCGATTTGCATATTCATATGCTGATAATATGACTCTAAACATTCATCAATAAGAGGTTGAAATGGCATTGGTTTTCTCACCTAGTGTTGATTGCTGAATATGAATCTAATCCAACATTAACAGGCAATGCTTTAATTTTAACTTCAATGAAATTAGTATATATCAAGCAAGATATAAGTCGTGTATTCGGAATTTCATGCCAAATAAAATCAGACTTATTGTTAGCTAAAAAGGTTACTAAGTTGGTTGGTTATGTTTGCAAAATGAATAGTTAAACTTTTAATATGAACTTCCATAGAAAGAATAATTTAGCTCTTAATCTGAAAGCAAGGGAATGGTACTAAACTTGCCTTTCTTCTTTTTCTTTTAATTCGTTATGAACATGGGAAAAATGGCTTCTAAAAGTTACAATGATCCCTTTATTTTTCGTCATGTGAATGAGTAACAATATGTTCAAATTAATTTTCACGTGGCTGTTGAATTCTTAAACATCTTTTTTATTTCTTTGCTCATACTCACAGAGTAAGAAAAATATAAGCAAGAATAGGTCAGAATAAG
Organism: Lonicera japonica; assembly: GCA_021464415.1. Lineage (NCBI taxonomy): Eukaryota > Viridiplantae > Streptophyta > Magnoliopsida > Dipsacales > Caprifoliaceae > Lonicera > Lonicera japonica. The sequence continues at coordinate 15,906,567 of CM038468.1, forward strand.
ATACTACATTCAACTTAACTACACAACTATTGGTGTAAAAAAAAACAATTGTTTATAACCACTAGAATGATGATCACGAGAAGGCGATATTTGATAGGCAAAATTTCCATGAAAAACTTATAAAGTATGTATTTTCCATAATTTGGTTTAATGGTCCAAGTTCTAGGTGATTTTAACTTCGATCATATAATTTCATAATCAAAGTAAAAGGTGTATAACACTAAGTGGTGTTACCATCCTCAAAGGAAAATTAATCCTAGGTAATATGGAAAAGAGCTCAAAGGTGAAAAGTTTCGATGGGAAGTAAAAGCAAGCAATTAAACAGCAATTAAACTTCTAATTGTAAGTAGTATGGAATGAAACCCCTTTGACGTACAAGGTGGTTTTGGCAAGCCAATTTCTCTCTTTAGAATTAGAATTGGTGTGAAATTAAGTCTTAATTCCAGTGTTTTGGATACTATAGCCGAATTTGTTATGATACTCCCACGTTTTGAAATTCTTTAAACAGTGATGCTCAAAATGATGCTTAATATGTGACCCTTTCAAGAATTTTCTCCTTATGCAATTCCTTCAGGCTATATTTACTTCTCATTTGCCTTTGGTACTCAATTGAACTGGCCCGTTAGAGTAAAAAATAATGTATTGCCTATGTCTAATTGTGGAGAATATGTATTGCGCGCTCTTCATTTCCTCTCTTCCACTCTAAATTTATAGCTATACCCCGTTACAAAGTTTCCTTAGAAATTGTTTTCAATAGCAAAGAACAAAGGAAATATATCATAATCCTTCGCTGGGCTCCAATAAGAAATTGTTTGGATTTACGAGCATATGCGCGTTCTTGGAAAAAGAATCATTTATAGTCAATTACAGGAGTTTATGAAGACATGCCACAGATGCCTTTGTTTTGAACAAATAATAGCAAACATGTACTGATTTTATCAGCATGATTTACACTTTTTGTATTCTGAAACAGATCTTCTAATTAACCTGAAATATATGAGAAAAAAATGCAAAAATATACACTTCAGATGAGTTACGAAACACACATTCTTATTCCAAATCCCAAAATTGCACCATAAGTGTGTGTAATTCAAGCTTGTATTTATTTATTTTTATCTCAAAATGTAATTTATTTCAAGGATGTCATTTCAAGAATTTATTTCTAAAACAGATCTTTTAATTTTGTTTTTTACCCTCCTCATCCACATTACTTAATTTTAATGTTAGTTTTTCCATTCATTCATAATGTTTTCTTCATTGTCATTAACATATTTTTCTCATTTTATTGTGTCAGAATTTTTAGCATTTTGAGTCGGGACACAATGGAAGCGTACTTTGAATTATTCTTTGAATCACTTTGTGGTGTGGTGGTGCATTGTGTACAAAGATGTACTGCTATGGAGCTATACAGAGCTCCTTTAAAAAACTTAAGAGAGACTGTTTTACGAAGAACTTTTTAATTTCTCTTCTTTCTTCCTTATTATACCAACAATCCCTTTGTGAGTGATTATGGACTCTACACTTTGTTCATCTATAACGGCAATTTCTACTTATATGTCCATAATTTTTGCAAACATAACATTGGATATTTCCATTACCTTGGGGGTTATTAAATTTGCTTCTTCCTCCTTCGTATCCTTGCTCTTGGCCTTGCCAAAACCGTTGTGAACCGCCCACTTCTTGAATTTTTTAAATTAGCCTCTTTGTCCTTTTTTTTCTTTTAAACTCAATTTAGATTGAAACTCTTGCTCTAAATTAAAGGATTTTCCGGACACGTATTAATTCCTTTTTCATGTGCTTCAAGAGAACCATTTAGTTCATGTAAAAACACCTTAAATAAATCTTTAGATTCTTCAATTGCAGCTACAACATGATCAAATTTTGGTGGCAAACCCCTTAGTTTTTTTCCAACAATCTTCTTACTTTCAATAGTATCTCCATAACCTCTAATTTGATTGACTATAGTGGAGACTCTAGAAAAGAAGGCTTGAATTATTTCACTTTCTTTCATCATCAAATTATAAAATTCCTTCCACAAAGATTGAAGTAATAGTGATTACCTTTTGTGTTCCTTGAAATTCCTCCTTCAAGATGTCCCATGCTTCCTTTGATATCCTTGCTCCTAAATTTTTTGGAAATATTGCTTTACTTATCCCTTGTTGGATGAAAAGCAATGCTTTTGCATCTTTCTTCTTGTTTTCTTTATACTCTTTTTGCTTTGCTTGGTACCATGTTTGTAGTGTTGTTATGGATTCCTGTAGATCATATCCATCTTCTACAAGGTCCCACAATTCTTGAGAGATGAAGAGAGTCTTCATTTGTATTCTCCAAAAATCATAACTTTCACCATAAAAAATTGGAACCAAAGTTTGGGCATAATTGAACCCGGTTGTACTTGAATTTGTAGCCATTATGATATTCGCTCGTATACCACTGTTGGGTTTTTGCGCAGTAAAAGTGTGATACGAAATATGTTTTCTTCAATTGTATTTTTCACTAGAGAATTACAATTACAATTTTTTTCACTAAACACTAATACATTTTTTCTCTTACACTTTACTCACTTTTTCTTTACTCTCTTTTACACTTTTCTCTCTTACTCGCTTATATTTTTCTTCTTACTCTCACACATTACTTTCGTACTCTCACACACAACACAGTGCTTGCTAGTACATCTATTTATAGTGTCGTGGAGAATATTCTAGGCTCCTAGATATATTTTTATATTTGCATTCTACTGGGGGGATTTTTTGTACAACTTGTGTTTGATAAATTAAAACAATTTCAACTGAGAAATAGAGGGCTAATAAGGGTTTAATTTCAAACTTTCAAGAATAGAAGACTGCCTTTTTAACTGACAATTTCTTTTTTGCAAATGAGGATATGCTGAGATTGATAAAAAAGCCTTATATCATATTTCTGGTCGAGATACTTTATTGTCCGGACACAATAGAGTAATTTTTGTTTTGAACATGTTGGTGGCTCGTATGTCAACAATGTTAGTTTAATATAATAATATTTTAGATACTCAGATTAAAACATAAAATGATATAATATCTCGTATTTCATTTCTGAGCCAATCTTTCTATTTAGTCGTTTTAAGGCCAAATCTCGATTGGAGTGGCCGATTTTCGTTTCGGAACCCCTATTATAACACTTTGTACTAGTTATGTTAGTCTCCTTACACTCGTTTAAGTGATCATTTGGTAATTTGGGTGGTTCGAATCGATTCCTGTTTGTAAATCATAAGTTTCGGTCTTAAGCGATTCTTTGCTTTTAACCAACTTTCGAGCACCATAACTTCTTCGTCTTGTGACGCCCCGAATTCCGTTAAAAGAATCAATCCTTCGAGACCCAATTAATCAAGGGTGCCGTGCACCGACGGTGGGTAACATAGTAAAATCTTACGTGAACATTAAAAAAAATCCGTAGTCTGACAACAAGGCCTAAGTTAAAATTTCACATGCGTAACCTATTCTTACGATACAAACCAAGTCTTACATATGAAAATAAACAACGTAAACACAAGCCTCTAATGAGGTCCCAACATACAAGGTTAACTGTCTTTGAACAACTCATAAGTTATAACATATGCGTAGTATACATATTATAAACAAAACTTTAGGAACAATGGTCCTTCATTCGTGAAGGATTCCCGACTAAGTGACGGTGTAGAGGCGACCTAGGAAAATGCGTCATTTCCTTTCCCTTTCCCCATGGAACCCGCTGATGTACCTGTAGAAAAAATAATGGGGTGAGTTAAAAGGACTCAGTGGGAATCATATATAATAGATTAATTATGAGAATAGTGTTTAAAAACATTATTAAAATGTGTTTCTATGTAGTACCCAAGACAAAAGGGTTCCATTGAATGTGGATATTATGTTATGAAGTTAATGAAAGAATTAATATAAGATCCTTGTCAATCTATTGAGACGAAGGTACAAATTATTTGTATTCTTTTGATCATTTAAGAATTCCACTGTGAAAACCATTTGATTGTTATTTGACATTTTAGATGAGCAACTTAGCTAGAAAAGATACATACACTCAAAAAGAGATAGACGAAATCTGATGTGAGTTCATTGTGGAGTATATGGAGTAGTGATGAAAGCAATAATAGCATATCAAGGGGGAGGTTAATTCTGATATTGTAATATGTACATTTATTGTTTTATAACTTAATTTGTCTATAATAGAGTAATTCTTTTATTTTTCATTCAGGGATACCCGTTCTTTAGTCTTGGAAGAAAGCCTTTACAAATTCGGAGTAGAAAAACATTGTACAACACAAACTTGGAGATTGGAAATGTCATTCACAAATGTGTGGGATAAAAGGCAGCTATCATCAATTGAAATCCTAGTACACAACACAAACCTTGTTTGGTTTTTAATTTTTTTATTCCAAAGAGGTTGAACTTAATTCTGAAAATAGAATGGTTAAATTTAAATTGATTGATATTGAACATCCAATTGGTGGGTTGAATTTGAATTTAAAACTGAAATTGTTGGATTGATTTGAATTGTATTTGAATATGGAATTTTCGGGTTGATTTGAATTGTATTGAAATAGAATTTGGAGAGGTGGTTCCTGGATTTGTTGCTGGCAGGTTCTTTAAAAAAATGAGATACAATCTTGTCATGTATTTGGAAAGTGTCGAAAAAGCTACTTTGATTTTTAATTTTTTTGACCCGTTTTCAAACTTTATATGGCTCTGGCTTATAGGACGCCTGTTTGAAAATTACAGGCTGTCCTAAATTATGTTTTTCCCTGTAGTAAGAGCTTTTAAAATCTTTCTCAGCATATTCTAAAGCAAGCCTATGTATAGCTAGTTCGTAATCAACATCCGCAATTTTTTTCGTAACATAATCAAGCCTTGCATTATCCATAGCTATATATGTATATATATTTGTTAGTTTCGTTAATTTCTCTCTTAAATATATAAGGTTGCATGTGGCTCCTATTATATGTATATATATAGTTGTAGCTCATGGGTATTTTGTTTTCTGGGCAACATGGGTATTGTGTTGGTAAGGGATTTTAACATGAAAAAGTTACGATAATGAGTTAGAGAGGCACATTTTGTTGAAGATTTTCTCTACTTTTCTTTCATTTTTTGTCTGTTAGGTCTATATACAATGTCAATACTTAATTAAAAATGCATGCTTGAACTCCATAGTATCGGATCACACAAACCTAAGGAGCTACTAAAACTAAAAAAAAAAACTCATTATTTGTGACCACACTATAAGGCACGGCTCCCTTTTAAGGTGCCCAATATTAATATATGGAACCGGAATATGAAGCCGTACCAAAAAATATTATTTGGCACGATAATATAGGCAGGATTGCATTGTGGGGGTGCCTATGTATAGCTAGTTCATAATCAACATCGGTAATTTTTTTCAATACGTAATCAAGCCTTGCATTATCCATAGCTATAGATGTATATCTATATATACAAAGTTGCATGTGGCTCCTAATATATGTATGTGTATATATAGTTGTAGCTCATGGATATTTTGTTTTCTAGGCAACATGGGTGTTGTGCTGGTAAGGGATTTTAAGATGAGAAAGTTATGATAATGAATTGGGGGCGCCCTTTGTTGAAGAATTTCTCTAATTTTCTTTTAGTTTGTGGCTGTTAGGTCAATATACAATGTCGATCCTTAACTAAGAATGCAAGTTTAAACTCCAGTATTTGTATCGGATTATACAAACCTAATACTTCATGGAGCTACTAAGCTAAAATCACATTGATCTCATTTTATTGAGTCCCTTTCCCCTAGTAAAGTTTTCAAACTCTTTACAATAGAAACACTAGTCACAACAATCACCAATGCATTTCATTTCTTTAGTCTTAATTATCAACAACTACACACAAAAATTAAAGATATATACTTAAATATATATATATATATAATAAAGGATCATGATTTTTGAATATTAAAATATCTACACACTACACCAAAATGGCTAAAATGTCACAAAAAATCTTGGAGCCTTTCTCTCGGTTTATGTCTGTGACAATGGGTTGATTCGGTTGTAAACGGTTACAAATGGAAATAGTTACGAAAACAACTTAAGAAACTCTTATTTAGCGAAAATATCATGATTTTGAACAGTGACAACTGGTGATAAAGTGGTATCTCATTTTTAAACCGAAACAAGGTGTAAATAAAATGTTACTCTTTTAAGCAAGAGTTCTCCCACTTATTTTTTTCCCTAAAAATTTCGAATAACACTTTATTCCCCCAAATCTTCTGCCTTATTTTGATCCTTGCACCAACAATCTCTTTCTGCAGAGTGATTTGAAAATTTGCATCTTTTGCATTTAAAGTGGCAATTTTTACATTCGTGATTTGATTTTCTACAAATAAGGCAGTGGGAATTGTTGCGCCAAACTGCTCACAACCGAGAAAAATGCAATGCAGAGGGATCTTGCAAGCCCAAAGGATTATCGATAGAAGAACCTTCCACAAAAGCACACTCACAATAGAGAAGCAGAAAATAAAGCAACAATTGCACAAAATAAGATTTTACCGGGGTGTCGGCATGAACGCCACTAATCCACCCAAATGATGGCTTTTATTGATAATTGGAATAAAGAGATGATTACAAGCATACAAGAAAAAAAAACTCTCAATTTCAGCTCTTAAGTGTTTTTCAAGCAAATTACAAGTTTATGCACAAAATGAACCAAAACAACACTTAAAGAAAAAAATGCATGGGACCATGATAGATCATGGGAACCCCGTGATTGATCATGAAATGCCACTGGAACAAACTACCATGATCAATCATGGTTCACTAATAAAGAGCCAATCTTCACAAATCTCCACCTTGCTATCCGGCAAATTTCACACTTAACTCCACTTGTTCCTCCATCAATAGTGCTATATAGCATCACACCCAGCCCCGAAGAGTTTTCAACCCCAATAGGGCTTCAACACCGAAGAATGTTAACCAAAGTCGAGCAATGCTCAAACTTGGTCGTTGATACCACATTCGTTGTCATATTTGCGAGATTATTCTAGGTGCCAATTTTCTTCAAAATTACTTCACCACTCTCGATAATCTCCCGTATGAAATGCAACTGAACATCAATGTGTTTCATCCGTTCATGATGAACTTGGTTCTTGTCCAAATGGATAACGCTTTGGCTATCACAATGTACATCGACATTCTCTTGAACCATTCCCAAATCACCTATCAAACCCCGAAACCACAATGCTTCCTTGACTGCCTTTGTTACTACAATGTACTCTGCTTCTGAAGTAGACAACGCCACAAACCTTGTAATATCGACCTCCAGCTAATCGGACCACCACTAAATATGAAAACATACCCCGTGGTTGATCATCTCGTGTCAAGATCCCCAACATAGTCCGAATTAACATACCCGTAAATAATAGGCCCTTTGGTTCTCTAGTACACCAACCCCTTATTATGCTTCCCTTGTAGGTACCGCAAAATCCACTTAATGGCATTCCAATGATGTCTCCTTAGATTTTCCATAAACCTTCTGACAATACTAAGAGCTCGAGCAATATCTGATCGAGTACACACCATAGCATATATCAAACTTTTTACCGCACTCGCATACGCAATTTGAGCCATATACTCCACCTTTTCATCTATTTATGGAGCCATAGTTGCCGACAGCGTGAAGTGCAGAGCCAATGGGACACTCAAATGCTTTGAGTCCTGCATCCCAAACCATTTTTCTCCAAATATTTCTTCGGAGTGATGCATAATCTTCCCTTCTTCCTCTCCCTTAGTATCTCAATTCCCGGAATCTTCTTGGCTCCACCCAAGTCCTTCATCTTGAACTCGAGACTCAATTAAACCTTCCCCGTGTTGATATCAAACTTACTTAATGAACAAATAAGCATATCATCAACATATAAGAGTAAGTAGATAAACGAATCCCCTTTGAATTTCTTGAAGTAAACAGTATAGATTGGAAAATACCCTAGAGGCGGTGAATATGGTTTTTGAAACTTAATCCGATTTTTAAAAACGTTTCAAAAAGATTTAAAGTCTATATCAAGTGACAAGCTAAACAAGCTAGTAGTCCCAATAACACACAATGATACAGCAATGAAATAAAGAGCTTAGAGATAGAAAGATTAAACCAAATGACTCTAAGTCATTTTGTTCACGCAGTTCGGTTGATTAGAACTTACATCAGCGCCCAGTGCCCCTGAAAAATTTCACTAATACCAATCTTCTTCCAGGTGAAGATAAACCTCTACAAGTGTATTTCTCTCACACACTATTACAAGTATTGATTCACTCACAATACTTACACACGAAATCACTTTTGCTAAACTATGAGATACACTTCTCACAAATATAATTTGAATGAGTTTTGGTGGCTAACACCAATGTACAATAACTCTTAAGTGTTTGTAGGATTACAAATAAAGTTCACACTAAGAGATATCAAGTTTAATTACAATTTATAACTCAAAAGAATAATGATTGATCAAAACTATGTTCATGAATTTTGAATATTGAATATAGATGAAGAATAAAGAATTAGAATGATTCAAGTGTTTTTGAATAGTGTCTAGATTAAGTATATATAGTATAGGACATTAAATGACCGTTTGAAAAGAGTTGGTGAAAATTTGGTGCCAAAAATGGTAAATTTGCAGAAATCCAATGGCTAGTTTCTGAAGCCTCAGTCGACTGAGCAAAGCTCATCATTCGACTGATGGCCCTTAGCCGACTAAGGCAAGCCTCATCAGTCGACTGAGCAGCACTATCCTGCCAGCCAAAATCCTAATTTTTACACTTTTGTAATTTAGTTCTAAAATCAATTTTGATGATTAGGGAAGGTCAAATATAGGTTCCTAAGGCACATATTTTTGTGAGAGCTCAAAATAAGGACATTTGAATTTAATATGAATTTATTTCAAAATCGGTTTTATAAGAATGAAGGTTTTAAAATGATTTTAATTCAAACAAGTTTCAAACTTGGTTATGATCAATCTAATAATGTTAAAATAATATTTATGAGCTATAATGATTATCAAACAAGAACCTTTACAAAGAAAACTTAAACATTCACTCAATTTTAAAATAAACGAGTCTTCGAGCGTTTTAGAGAGTTTCTTCGGTTCTTCACTTGCTTTGAGCTTTTGATCCTCATTGATATGCCATTGTGGTTATGCTTTAATTAAGTTGTTGTGTGTGATGTAAGACAAAAGTAATTGTAAACTTGTAAGAGAATGATCTCGGTTCCGGTTTGACGATTTTGTCCACGTATGATAAAAGTAGTTGTTGCTATTACTTAAAACATCAACTTAGTTAAATTACACATGATTAATGTTATTGTTATTATCAAAACAAGATTAGTGACTTTTAGGTCAACAAACACAATGATCAAAATCACTCTACTTGAATTTCTGAGCCATCAAGAATGTGTTAAATTCCTTGTACCATTGTCTAAGTGATTGCTTTAACCCATACAATGATTTCTTCAATTTAAGAACACAATATTCCTTGACAACAACCTTAAACCCCTTCGGTTGAGATATACAAATATCCTCATCTAAATCCCCATGCAAGAACGTTGTCTTGACGTCGAGTTGTTCAAGCTCTAAATTAAACTGCGATACCATAGCTAATAGCTCTCTAATGGAAGTGTGTTTTACTACCGGAGAGAAGACTTCATTATTATCCACCCATTCCCATTGTACAATTTCCTTAGCCACCAATTTTGCTTTATACCGAATATCTGAATTTAGAACCCCATTTTTTTTGGCAAACACTTATTTCCACCGAATTGACTTTTTCCCTTTTGAAAATTTGCAAAGATCCTAGGTTTCATTGTTATGAAGAGAATTCATCTCCTCACCTATGGCCACCTTCCATTTATCACAAGAACTATCCACCACTTCCTCTTGATAAGAAGTTAGTTTATCGCCATAAACTACCAATGCATATGCCACACTATCTTTATAGCCAAATCGTTGTGGTGCTCGCTCTTGGCTCCCTTCCACTCGCCAAAGATGGTACCTCTTGTTGTTGTTGACTAGACCCTCTATAGGAATCTTTTATTTTTCAAATCACTATCGGAAGAATCAACCGGATTAGTCACTTCCGATTATACTAGAATAGTCACCACTAACATAGTCACTTCCGTTTACACCACATTGCTCTTCTCACTCTCATTGAGAGCCTTCACATTTTCTCCATGAGGCAACTTAAGCAAAGATGCCTTGTCGAATGTAACATCTCTACGAACGGTCATCTTCTTGTCTTGTAGACACTACAACTTGTATCTCTTGACTCCACTTTTTGAACCTATAAAAAATGCCTTTCGGGCTTTTAGATCAATCTTATCTTCACGGACGTTATAATAAGCCAGACAACCAAAAATGTGTTATGAATCGTAACTCGCATGAGATCCTATCCAAACCTCCATAGGAGTTTTGTAATCAACCCCTGAAGATTGCAACATTTTTACAATGTAGTTAGCATAGGATAAGGTCTCCGCCCAATATTGTTTTTTCAAATTTGCATTTGACAGCATATACCTCACTTTTTCAAATAAGGTACAGTTCATCCTTTTAGCTACTCAATTTTGTTGTGTTGTACCTCTAACCATAAAATGGCGAACAATTTCCTCATCTTGACAGTACTCCTTAAATGGACCACTAGTGTACTATCCGCCGTTATCGGATCTAAACACCTTAATCTTCCTGTCAAGCTGATTTTCGACCTTATTTTTCCACTTTAGAAACACCCCAAAGACCTCGTCTTTTTGTTTCATGGGATGTACCCAAATCGGGCTAGACAAATCATCTACAAATGTAACAAAGTAATGATTACCTCCCAAGGATTTCATCTTCGAAGGACCCCAGACATCCGTGTGTATGTAGTAAAGTAGCCCCTTCATGCATGAATAACCATCCCAAACTTTACTCGTGTTTGTTTTTCGACCACACAATGCTCGCAAAACTCTAGCTTGTAACTCTTCGCACTCTTGAGCAAACCTTACTTACACAACATCGTTATCGCCATCTCCTTGGCATGTCCCAATCTCATGTGCCATAGTTTCGTCGAATCCGAACTTATACTTGCTCCATTTCCTTTCGTAGAAACTGAAGCACTAGCCATTACCGTACTATCTTGAAGGAAATAGAGATTACCCTATTTCTTTCCCTTCATTAACACTAAGGCACTAGAGGTAACCTTTATCAATCCACCATCTAACATAATCTTGCACCTATTAGAATCTAAAGAACCCAAAGAAATTAAATTCTTCTTTAGATCCAGGATATACCTGACTTCCATTAGAGTTCTGACTACTCCATCATATATCTTCAACTTGACCGTTCCAATACCCTCCATCCTATAAACGTGATCATTGCCCATCAAAATCGTTCCTTCATTCGCCTTCGTCATGGTATGGAAATGGTCCTTGTTCGGGCACATATGATATGAACAACCTGAGTATAAAATTCATTTGTCCGTTGAGCTTTCCTTAGGAGTAACCATTAACATACTCTCCAAGTCACCATCCCCTGAAGTAACATAATTAGCGATATCATTCACATTATTCTTCTTCCCCTTATCTACCCAAACATTAGTGTAATTCTTCTTCATATGCCCTTTCCTTTTGCAATTATAACATTCTATTTTAACTAAGTACTTAGTATGTGACTTGGACCGAAAGTTGCTATGCTTTGCTTATTAAACTCATATTTTTTGTCATCATTCAAATTTCACAAATCAAAAATCATTTTATTAAACTCATCAACATGCTCACTCATTGATGTACCTCTAGCATATTCAAACCAAAATAGCTTTGTCTTGAGATAGAGACAATTATGTATGATCTTAGTCATGTACTTTTATTCCAGTATCCTCCATATGCTAGCTGCGGATTTATCACGCATAACATAGTATATTGCATTTTAAGCTAGATGTAACCGGATATTGCTACAAGCCTTCAAATCATATTCTTCCTATTCAACATCTGTCATCATCGTGGGCTTAGCTTTAACACCCAACAATGCCTTATGCAAATCCTGTTGGATCAAAACATCGCGCATTTTGCATTACCAATCACCAATGAACTTGACAAACCAACAACAAGACACCTAATTTCTATACATCAAACTTTATCGCTGACACCTTTAAAGTCTTAGAAGTAGACATCTTCAATCACCAATGAACTTGACAAACCAACAATGAGACAAAGATTGAAAAATCTCACCTAGGAATTTTATCAAACACTTGGCATACGACACAAATCTCACCTTTCTCATTTTAAGTTTTAATACCAAATGTTGCACCAAACCTCTCATAAACGAGCAAGACGCAATGCGGAGTGATCTCACAAGCTCAAAGGATTACCGATAAAAGAACCTGCCATAAAAAAGCACACTTATAGTAGAGAAATAGGAAATAAAGCAACAATCGCACAAAATAAGGTTTTATTGTGGTGTCGGCGTAAATGCCACTAATCCACCAAGATGATAGCTTTTATTTATAATTAGAACAAAGAGATGATTACAAGCACACAAGGAAAAAAATCTTTCAATTTTAGCTCTCAAGTGTTTTTCAAGCAAATTACAAGTCTATGCACAAAATGAGCCAAAATAGTGCTTAAAGGAAAAATTACCTGGGATAATGATCGATCATGGGAACCCCATGATCAACCATGAAATTCCAATGGAACAAACTGCCAACACTATGATCGATCATGGTCCACTAATGGAGAGCCAATCTTCACAAGAATTAAAGTTACTGTTGAAATTTCTTGAATTGAAAGAGCCTCTTCCATTTTGTCTCCTGCTTTGATTTTAAGGATTGCTTGAGCCTCCTCTATTTTCTTCATTCCTGCCTCGACTTTGTGCAGTGTCTCTCCTTTCATCGAACATAGAAAAGTTGTTCCCTTAAAAGTTTAATCTGGTTTGGAATACTTGTTCCAAAGATTAATTTGTGAACCTGCACATTCTACTTTCATGGGCCTTGAGAGGATTCATTAGTTCTTGAATTGTTAATTTTTTAAATCTTTGGATTCTTCTATCGCAACGACAACGTGATCAAATTTCAATGGTAAACTTATAAGAACTTTTTCAACAATTCTCTTCTCCGTAATTATGTCTCCACAGCATCAAATTTGATTAAAAATTTTTGTAACTCGGCAAGAAAATCGTTGAATATTTTCGCTTTCCTTCATTCTTAAATTATTAAAATCTTTCCACAAAGTTTGAAGATTGATTGTGATTGCTTTGTCGGAGCCTTGAAATTCCCTTTTTAAAATTTCCCATGCTTCTTTTGATTTGGTTGCACCCATAATTCTAGGAAAGATGGTTTTACTTACCCCTTGTTGAATGCATTGCAAAGCCTTTGCATATCTTTTAATTACCTTCTTTCGTTGTGCAGCTGTTTCTTCAATCAAATCCCACGGGTCATGTGAGATGAATATTATCTTCATTTGAATGCTCCAGTAGTCATAATGCTCTCCATCAAAAATGGGAATCGACAAATGTGTATAATTGAAACTTAAGCTATTGGATGATGTTGCCATAGCTTCAATTTGGTTAGTTTTGAAAAAGTGGGCTTAGAAGAATAATAAAGAAAAGGGGTTAAAGCGGCTCTGATACTAAATTTGTTGGGTGCAAGATAATTATTATGTGGAAAGTACTAGTATTTTACTTAACTGAAAAAGAGAGGAGTACAAGTATTTACTTGTTTTCTGTTACATCACATTTGGTTGGCAAGGTCACCTATTTATAGTTCATTAGGGAAAAGTCTAGACTCCTAAATATTTTCATGGAATCTAGAATTCTGTAAGGACTTAAAACTATTTGAGGAATATGTTATTTAGATAGATTTCATTAGAAATAACAAGATATTTCTAGTATACTAGGCTAGAGTATTTTAGAGATATTTCAAAAGATAAAATAAATAAATAAAAATTTAATATGTAATTAGAATATAATTTGAAAAGAGTGATTTTGTTTTTATCCACCGTATCTTGCGGTTAATCTATATTACCTATTAAGTTAATCCACAATCGCGGATAGACTAACAAACAAATATTATTAATTTAATTTTATAAATATTATTTTAAATAATAATTTAATACTTAAATATCTGCTAAATTAATAAGTACAACCACTTTAAAATTTTAGATTATAATATTATTAAAATCGAGACAAAATTAAACGTTAACGCTAAATTAGCTTCATTCAAACCATAACTCTCTCTCTAACATACACGAACCGAGCTCCATATCCCCCCCTCTTTCTCTAAAATCTGACCAAGCTCCATATCCTTTTCTTTCTAAAATCTGACGAGGAACAATCCCACCCTCTCTCTAAAATCCGACCATTGCTCTCTCTCTCTCTCTCTAAAATCTGACTGAGAGAGGATGAAATGGTAGTACTAGTTAACTAAGGCCAGAAATTGAAGCAATTCACATACCATACTGAACTTGTTCAAGCTCTCAACAAAGTAGATGATTTTACAAAACCAAATGGCGATGATCAATTAGCACAGTTTCTAAAGAAACCCATCAAGAAAATATTAAACTTCTATTTACAAAAAAAACAAGAATACTATTGCATTTCAACAAGGCAAAACAAACAATAAGTAACAACCCATAATAATTTTCAACATTTTCAACCCAATTCCCTCCTCCGCTCAATTTCCACAATTTCATGCTTCTTGAAATTCCATTGCTCCTAATTCCTCCAAACAAGTATAACCTCCCACTCCCACTGCTCACTACCGAACAAAGGTGAGTTGACTGGGTAACTCGGTCATCGATCTCTCCCAATTCCTACGCTCCAAATCAAAGCACACAATAGAGAAAGGCTCTGGGGTTGCAAGATAGAGCTGGGCATTTCGACAAACACCTTGCTGGTGGTAATTATCGCTGAAAATCGGCTTGAACCCTTCAAATTGCTGCCTCTGATTAACTCAAGAATCATATACCAAAGTGTAATTGGATGATCCAGAAGGTGAAGAAAGCATGAATAATTTGTACCCAGCAAAATTTGAAACCTGAGTAAGCAGCACAAAAGCAAATGGGTGTGAGGGGAATTTCACAATTCTTGAAGATCTTGACAAGAGCTTGCAAACTAGGACATATGAAAGAATTGGGAGTGAAAAACAGAGGAGGCCATTAGAGGTGGAGAGCGGAGTACTGGGGGGATGCGCAGGATAGTGTGGAGGAAAGGGATAGAGATAATTTGCGCCAGGGAGGATTTGAACCCACAACATTTATTTTAATCAATATCGAGGTTAACCTATTAATTAAACATTATCACAATACTACATAAGATTTGCTTTTAAAACATGCTATTAGATTTTGTACACACACGAAAAATGTGCCATTTAAATTTAGGTCATTTTTAAATATAAAAATAATAAGTAGTGGAGCGGTCAAAAGTCTTATAACTCTTGCTAATAGCGAGCATTTAAATCTCACTGCTTACGTTATAGTATAAATATTTTTTTGTGAAATAAAATTATAAAAATATGCAAGAATAAAATTGGAAATCTAAAACCTAACACAGCTTTCATAGATTCCGGTTTTATATAATAGTAAATTAACTATCAAGAATCACGATTGAGGTACAACATTTTACACGCATCTAGAGTGACACATGTTCTATAATTTTATAAACATATTAATAGCTCTTTAAGTATCATTATATATATATATATATATATATATATATAAGAGTATGGTTATATTGAAGAACTAATTTCTAGCTCAATTTTAACATACCGTGGTCGCAGTTTATTTTTTTAATTTTTTTTGATTGCGTTGATGGAGATTCCGATTAAAATAAATGTCTTGCCACTTAAGTTTTACTTGGAGTACTTATCAGATAATAATTAATGATAATGGGAAAAATATAAATAGTACGAAAGTGTGTCCCGCTCAGCAAATTTTATATTGGCTGAAAACTTAATTTTACGCACTCTATATTTGTGGTCATTGTGTGTCTGTTATTTTCATAGATAAATAGCGGGCCGTCATAATGATTAATTGGCGAAAGTATCAAATTCCAACTATACCCAACAAGCAATTGATGAAATAAATCTACTTTTGTGAGAATGATTAATTGGCGAAAGTATCATCTTAACTACTGTCTTAAATTAGTAAGGAAAATATATTTTTTATCTACAATTTTTACTATATATTCTTACCGAGTGTATTAAATAAGTCGTATTTTATGAACGTACAAATCATAAAATGCATGCTAGTAAAAATAAGGGCCTTTTTGTGTTTGGCTCAGGATTTTTGAATTGTTTTGCATTTACCCCACCCGATTTTTTGTAATTAGTTGTTAGCCCAAACTTTTGGATAATTATGATTCTTATTTTTTATTTAATTATTTTAGTTATTTTTAATTCATTTAATGTTTTCCAATGTTGCCCATTTTACCCTTTTTTCAAAAATAAATGACAACTTAGAATAATCACAAATTAGATTGAGTGAGTTAGTAGGATTACATGGTTTTCAAATTCAAATCAAGAAACTTTATTTTAAATAGTAATTTTCTAAGTATTAATTATTCAAAAGTTTAAGCCAACAACTAATTCAAACAATATTTCAAATACCTAAAGACATATTACGGAGGAAAATATACTATTGACACAGTCATATTATTGATTTTAAGTTTACGTAAAATGAAAACATATTACAAACAAATATTTATTTTCAAAATATAACAAAAAAATCTTGCAAATTTGAACACATTTTGGCAATATGAATATCCAAATATAATAATCATAGACATATTACAATATATATCAATCGGATTATAATATATCTCCATGTCAATATAATATGTCTAAGTACGTAGTACACCTTGCAATATTAATCAACCAAAATTTTAGTATGGTAGACATAATACATATTTTAAGTTTGCGTAAAATGATAAGTTTTCAAAAGTGTACCTTGTACAATGTGTTGCTTTAAAATCAGTTCTTTAGCCGCACATAAATGAAGACATATTACGAACAAATATTAATCTTCAAAATATGATACAAAATCTTGTGAATATGAACACATTTTAGCAAAATGAAAGTCTGAACATAATAATCATAGACGTATTACAAGAAGCGACGGAGTCAAAAATTTGGGTTAGGAGGTCATACTTGAACACGAACAAATTAAAAATATTATAGCACTAATTAAATGTTTTGACTATATAGTGCAATTAGACAAATCGAAAAAAAAAATCTTGCAAGACAAATCCTTGCTCAGTAATTAATTAATATTTACTACTCTACACATCTACGTACAATCAATATTATATAAGATATATATGATTTATTATACTATTCTATTGAGAATTTGAAT
Organism: Lonicera japonica; assembly: GCA_021464415.1. Taxonomy (NCBI): domain Eukaryota; kingdom Viridiplantae; phylum Streptophyta; class Magnoliopsida; order Dipsacales; family Caprifoliaceae; genus Lonicera; species Lonicera japonica. The sequence goes on from CM038468.1 coordinate 15,923,918, forward strand.
TATAAAACAAAAAGAGAGGAGGAGGAATTGAACAAAAAAGAACAAAAAATTTATTACCTGGTTACTAGATGCACAATTGTAAATGGAGCAAAAATCTCAATGCCTCTCACTCTAAATATTAAGGTACTCTCTCTTCTCTTTAATGGTAGTTTGTGAAAACAAGAGATTTAAAAAAAATTAAAAAAATCCTTTACTCTAGGTAAAATAACATATTATACCTTTCTCTTTTTATTTTATCTTATTCTTCCTTCTTGTTAATGTAGATTTACATAGATATATTATCTCTTATCTTGTGAAATTCAAATAAACTAATTCCTTATCCTCTAGCATTCAAATAAATTAGAAATAATTTTTAGTTCTTGTTATTAATAAAAAATGCGTATTCATCTTTAAGGGCACTAGAGGAATTTTTGCAATATATATTACAAAGCAATTGAATTAATAATTGAAAAATAAAACTGGGCTAAATCCCAAATTTTTGGATTAAAAACAAAAGTTTGGGCTAAAACCCAATTTTAGAAACAAGGTGGATTTCGGTAAACAAGCCCTTAGAATTTTAGGCTAAAACTTAATGAGGCATTAAGTTTAAAGGGCATGTTACAAAATTAAAAGTAAAAAAAGGACACTGTATATTATCATTATAAATTAAGGACAGTCCATATAAAATCGACACGTGTATTACCAAAGTTAAGACAAAACCCTTTCTTTTTTAATTAATTACAACTTGTGCCATCAAACCCCATTCCTCTCACACGATCTACGCTCCTAGTTCTACCCACGCGGTACTGTAGCTTAATCTCCCTCAACAACAAAGATCTCCATTACTCGATCTGAGTTTCCTCTTTCATCGCATTACTTCATCACTCGATCTTATTCTTCTCTCTCATTCCCTTACTCCATCACTCGATCTCCATTCGAGAAGTGATTGAAAAAACCCTAGAACCTTACCCTCTCAACTTTTTTTCTTCTTCCATTACTTTCTCACTCTTCAACATCATCAATCATCAGGTATTATTCAATCTACTATGTATAGTAATGTATATGTATCAATCGATTTTGTGCAAAAACGATTTCGCACTAGATATGCATTTACTCGATTTTCTGCAAAAACGATTTTGCAGTAGATATGCATTCATCAATATATGTTCTCACATAACTGTAAATCCATTAGTTGATAACTTTATATGAGTTACTGTAGTGATCTATGAGAATTTTTTTCAATAAATAGCAACTGCAAAATTTCAATGACAATAAACCTTTTAAAATATAGATTTGTTAGTTGGAAACCATTACTCCATTGACAAGGCTTAATAAGACAAATGGAATAAAGGAATAAAAGTTATTTGAAGTTATAGAAAATGACAGATATTAAAAACTATAATAAATGGTCAGCCAATGTCATTATCAAAATGTAATACCTACCTTTATATTCTATTTAATTGTGTCAACAGGAACAAATGGATTTATTACATATATATACAGTAAGTTTGTCTTACCTGGATTGTTTTCTTGAAAGAGAAAAGAGGAAATTAGAATCCTTAGATGCCTATGAAATACAGGAGTGGATCACAGCATATACTATAAAATATTATATTGAACAATTGATACATTTTCTTTATGTACTTATTGAAATTGACTTTTATTCTCTTTGATACTTGTGAAAAAGTTTGTTGATATAATACTGAGGTCCCCACATTGCAAAATTCATTTTTTTTCACACCTTCACAAAAAACATTATAGCTGTTGAAGGCCCCCCCACTTTCTGAAGAAAACAAAATGTGCCTTTACAAAATTATTTATTTAATTTTTTTTCCCACTTGCTCGACTGCCAAAAAGACAGGGGACAAAAAAATGTGATGTCCACTTCATTCTTTACTATTCTATTATACAAGGGCCATTTGGTTGGATGGTGGTTTAGGATAAGGAAAGACTTTATTATTCTATTGAGAACAAATGACTGCATTTCATTAGAATTTCCACTTCATTCTTTTACTTGTGATTTTCGTTCTTTTTTACTTGTGAGAGAATAATAACATTTCATTTGCATTTCATAATTTTTATATTTATGTAAAAGATAAAACTCTAGAGTTTCAAAGAGTTTGCAATAACACGAACTTTGATGTAGAGATTATTAGTTTATAAATTTTACCACAAGGTGGTCATTGTTTGTTTGAGCCGCACCTTATTTATGGTTGTGATTGATTATCTGTAATAATTTCTGATGGGGTGCTTGGCTAGCTTGCTTGTAAATTCGAAATAATAATATTAGCATATAGAATTCTTCCATTCATGCATGCATTAAAGGCAAAATGAAATTATGAGGAGTAGTTAAAGGACGATTTGCAGCTAATTAGTTACCCACGTAATGAAAATGTTTGGGTTCGAAACTAATTTGCACCCAATTACATAGGAACCTAATGAATCTGTTTTTGTGCAAAAAGTAGATTTGCACTAAATTCGTTAGGCGCTAAAAAGTAGGTTGCGTGTTCACTGGTCTAAGCTTTTACTCATCTGTGTGATTGAATTCATTTATTTATTAATCTATCCTGAAATCTTACTAGAGATCCGGGTGATAATGAAGATTAACATCAATTTTGTAGAGATCAAAGGGAAAATGGCATCTCCAAAATCTACACCGACACATGGCAGAAATACAAGACAAACAAGCTCAACAACAAAAAAAGTAAACAAAGTAAGTATACATTTTGCTCATATATGTAATATTACTTGGTTGTTTCCTTCTATGTACATACAACCTTCTACCGGTGAATACAAATTTAGTGCAAAAGTAGGAATCACTTAATACACTATTTCTCTTAAAAATACAAATGTGTACTACTTAGAATTTGTTGTATGAATATCTGCTAATATCTATGATGTGTCACGACTTATTTATAGTATATCAGCTTTCCAATACAACTCTTTTTACTTTACTATGTTGTTTTGTTGTCGCCTTTAATGTTTTTTTTTGGATTTGGAGATCTTATGGACTGCATTTTGAAGTTTTTCTTTTTGCCTAGATCTTGGATCAAGAACACAACCAATTTACTATTGTGGGATTTGGTTTACTTATTATTTTCCAAGAAAGGAAACTGGAATGTTAATTTGGGATGTCAGTAGCTAATAATTCAGACCTGGTTGGAAACATCAGAATGATCCCTGCAAGTCATCCCCTCGCCAATAGCACTCTGCAACATAATAAATGATTCCATTTCGATAACCCTTAAATCATCTCTTAAATAAAGCCAGCATCAAGTGCAGGTATCATAATCTAAAAAGAGCCTTTTACTTACCTTCATCAAACGAGACAAGGATGGTAGCACATTAATTGGTGGGTAAATCTGTTCAATTCAAAACACAATACAACTTTTAGTTTCACATAAGAATTTCTGTGTATTTTAGTACTAAGGGGGCCTAGTAGATATTCTTAGAAACACTGGTTATATATGTCCATGGAACTTGGCAGGGATAAAAAAATACAATGCACGTGCTAGACCAAACTAAAGTTCAAATTCCTGTCACTGAGGTAGAACTCACTCAGTAGATTACACAAAGTTTAGCTTAATTTCCATCGCGGATCCACTACCCAGATCATATATATTGCCTTTGAATTGTGGGCATTGTAAATAATATGACCTTTTTTTTCTTGCAGTAAACATGATTTTGCCCCCCTTTTCTCTTTAAATTTCATTGTATGTATGCAGAACATATATATTGCCTTTGAATTGTGGCATTGTAAATAATAGGACTGGACCTTTTTTTTCTGCAGTAAACATGATTTTAATCATTTCTCTTATGTTTTTCTCTTCTTCTCTTTCGTGGAATGATATATATTGTTTCACATAATAGGGAAAGTTTAAGCAATTAAATTGGATTTGATTAATAATTTGAGTATTAGATATTTTACAGTGGTGATGGGACATTTATCCAATCAAGGCCTCAAAGTCTACAAAGGCTTTGGGATTTGAATAAAAGCTTTCTTGTAATATTTAAGCAATTATTTATATTTGAATTTAAATTTGAATATTATTGTGACTGTTAGATATTTTATTTTTTTCCAGCGAAAGGACATAATATTTGTTTAATTTGTTTCTTTGATTATGCAATCGTATACATATTATTAAAACACGTTATACAGCCTAACAGTAGTATATTTTTCTTGTAGACTAAGGAGAATGCTGAATCGGCAAGAAAAAGAAAGCCGACAAGTTCCCAACGTTCACCTGAAGAACTGTCTCGTAAGGCAAGAAAAACAAAGGGTTCAACTTCCCCTAGAACAGAAATTACAAAGAAAGGTACTCCAAAAGAGCAAACTAAAGGAAAAAAGGGTGAATTGAAGAAAAAATCAGTGGGGCGAGTTTCTGTTTCTAAAAAATCAAGAAAAAACAAACCGAACAGAAATGAAGATGAAGGGCCAACCGTCGTAAGGTGCAACTTTCAATCAATCATGAATTTGATTGATACATTTCGAGATCAAATGCCCCCATCTCACATCGAAGCTATTATGAGGACACCATTTGGAAGAATGTTCAAAGTGTTGTACGACAACAAAGTGAACGTAAATTCAGTCAGAATGATAACTAGAGCAGTGGAAAGGGTTATCGCAACGTTTTCGGACAAAGAAGATGCATTTAATATTGGGGGGAAGATGCTAAAGCTAACAGCGGAGGATATTGCAGTCACCTTTGGGTTGCCGACACATGGAAAAATGATTCTTGTGCAACCAGGAGTAAAAATGGAGAAAATAGAATCAGAATTTAGGGAAAGGCAGTTTAACGGAAAAACAAAGCTCAACAAAGCTGCCATATGCGAAGCTTTAGCTAGAACAGTCAAAGGAAAAGGCCCGCAAGATCATGAGGATTTTGCACGTTTGATCATCCTATATATGGTGGTCACGTTGTTCTTCCCAAATTCACTTGGAGCAATTGGGTGGTCATTCTTGCCCTATATGGAAAAGTTCAAAAACATTAACAAAATAGCTTGGGCAACGGTGATACACGAAAACCTGATGAAAAGCATAAAGAAACACCACGACGATCCAATCAGGACACCTGGGTGTGTCATTCAATTGCTAGTACGTTCTTTACAATATTTGTAAATATATTTATTTATAATTGTAGAATAAATCCATTCTTTCTTTTATTATATAATTTTAAACGGTAGAACTAATAATGTTATTAAATTACAGTATTGGCTATGCGAGCACACAAGCATTGTACAGCCAATTCAACAAATGAAGGAAGAAACGCCAAGGTTTCTGCGCTGGAACATTTTCTCTCTAAGACAAGAAATGCAGAACTTGACATTGTCGGATTTGGACAATGTAGAGGTACTCACATAAATTTATATTATGACCTGTTTTTTTAGAATAGCCTACCTTTACATAAGTGATTTTGCAGTAAAAAACAAGTGAAAAATTGCATCAGGCTTTAGTGCAAAACTGTTTTTGCACTAAATCCGCGTGCATTTTTTAGAATATAATCAAGTGCAAAAACATTTTTGCACTAAATCCGCATGGAATTACAATAAATAATTCAGTGCAAAAACAATTTTGCACTAAATAATTGTGCCTCTTGAATGTGGGTATTAGCAACCAAGGCGATCGCCTAAAACAAAAAAAAAATTAAAAAAGAAAAAGAAAAGAAAGCATTTACATTTTAAGGGTTAGTTTTAAAGGTTTTTTTTCTCCATGTCAAATGATTTTTAAGTTGGTGCCCGTAGAGACAGGACCAACACTTATTCAAGTTTGAACTAAAACGCCTACTACCAAGTTCAACTCTCTCGCTTTGGTTCAAAAACCAGAATTTTAACCTCTAGAAAGAAAAAAAAAAACCTGATGGAATCACAAAATCAAAGGTGGTCAACCTAGGCAGCCACACTCAAGCATCATCAAGGGCAAGAAGCTATAAGCTGGCAACACCACCAGTGGAAATGTGGCTCATCTCCTATTATTGTCGTCACTCCTTTCTCGCTTAGCTCTGCCAGTTTCTTCGCTATTATTACCTGTTCAAAATCATTCATTTTAGTAATTCATCAATCAATACACTATCTTCATCAATACAAAGACTAGGAAAGAGAAAACAAATCCTAAATCAAGTCTAGCATATTATTATTTGTAGTCAAAGTTGGGAGAAACTAAATGGTGCATCAGGTTTCAGTGCAAAACTGATTTTGCACTAAATCCGCGTGCATTTTTTACAATATAATCAAGTGCAAAAACATTTTTGCACTAAATCCGCATGGAATTACAATAAAAAATTCAGTGCAAAAACAATTTTGCACTAAAGCCTCATGCAATTTTCAGAAATAATTTACTGCAAAAACAAATTTGCACTAAATCAGCGTCCAATAATGAGCTTTCATTCTTTATCTTGATTTTCAGTTATGTCTTTATTTTATTTACTTTTATTGCTAAGTTTTTTTGTTCCCTTTGCTTATAGTATATTTCGAAAAATAATATCATTATGCTTATTCAATGATTAAAACTTTATTTCACATTGCAGATATACGAAGAAATCCAGAATATTTCTGAAGCTGAAAAAAGGTTCTTCCATGCTGAAATAGAGGATGGGGTGGATGATATACCTGATAACAAAAAGTCCAAGTCTTTGGACATTTCAAAAGAAGAAAAGGAAAAGATTTTTAATGAAGAGATTGAAAGGTTGAATAAGGAGAACAATCTCCTTAGACAACGGATAGTTGAGTTGGAAACAATTCTTGAAGTAAAACAAAGTGGAAAGCTAAAGCACCTGAAGCCACGGAGTGAGGAGCTCCAATGTGAAGCAAAAGTAGTTGATAGCAGCAGCCCTTTAGAAGAGAAAGACGGCCCTGAAGACTATGTTGAGTTTGAATGCATGACCTTGAACGATGACGTTAGCTTCAAAACTCCAGAGAAACATGAAGAAGAAAAGGAAAAAGAAGAAAAACCAAAAGAACAATTTGTCAAATCCTTTGTGTTAAGATTGAAGACAAGAAAAAGAAAACAAAAGGATGATGACATGTTTGTGTACTACCTAAGAGACAACCAAAGGAAAGAGGAAAATGAGAAGAATGATGAAACCACTGAGCTCAAAATAGTGGAAAAGCATGTACAAGAACAGAAATGCAACAAAGATGAGCAAAAAAAGACAAAAAGGGGAAAAAAGAACTCTACAAAGGAACATGATGCTCCAAGTTTTAAATTGTTAGTTGATAACACGCAGTCAACAACAGAGGCAATCGATGCGGACGATTATGAGTACCAAACTGAAACACCAAAAAAAAGCCAATATCGAAGCCTGAAGACAATGAGGGATATAATGCAATATCTAGAACCCGATCAACAAAAGGTGGTTGAATGCTTCTTCACTAATACAAATAGACAGTAAGTAACATCTCCCTTTCCTATGTAAATAGACTTTTTGCTATCTATTTTCTGTTTTTTCATTTTTTTTCTTACAAGACAACATTTATAAATAAGAGATGCATTAAACATGAATAAAAGTTCCTAACAAGGGAAATATATATATATAAATATCCAGAGAGATAGATACACAGATACAATTTCCAGTTTTAGTTTGATGAGTTTTTACGAGTTCTATCTATTTTTTTTGGTCCTTTTTTTTTGAAAGTTTTCTGTTAAGCTGGTTTTTAGCAAGACATGAATTAGATTTGAGATAGTGATTAGTGGGCACACAACTACTCTGTTTTTCTTTATCCCTCTGATAATCTGTATTTGTTTAGTATCTTCATGTACTATCCTATCCTACTCTTTTATATTATCTATGCATCTGTTATTGTGTGTTCTCTGTCCTTATATACCATGTTCCTACAGACACACTCTTGTCTCTTTCTTCTTAGTTAAGAACCACATATTTTCTCCATAATTGACTCACCATTTTTTCTAAAAACCAAGGTGACATCTACCTGTTTGTCTTACTGCTTAACCAAGAATATGGGTCTGGTTCCTCACATCTCTATATTTCTTGGGTTGTTAATTTATTAGGTTTTATGAGTAAAAATTTGAAAGGGAATCTTAATTTTAGGTGGTTTTTTCTTTATTTGGGTGATTGATGTCTCTTGTCTTGCGATGTTGAAGTGAATGTCAATGGGGAAGAGGTTTTCATGGTAGTAAGCTAGGTAAATACTGTGTCCATTGTAAACTTTGCTTTTTCTGGGATTGAACTTTGTTATTGTTAATACTATTCTGTCCTGATTGGTTGCTGAGAAAAATACAGAATATCTTCTCAACAGAACGTAATTTCCGTTGAGTTGAACTGACTTAACTGTCAAATTTAAGTTCCAATGTACTTTTCATTGTGAATTATACAACTTCTTTGTTTATCATGTGTTTCCGTAACTTACATTTGCTCTCTCTCTTGTTTTGAGTGTGGTAGGGGAGGTGAGAGTGAAAGGAGGTGGTGGTGGTGGTGAGGAGGAGAAGAAAGGGTGGTGGGGACGGAGATTTTTTCGGTCGTTTTTGTTGGCGTCTAGGGAGTGTCATGCTATTGAACCAGCGAGGAGAAAGAGAGGTGTGATACAAGTGTTGTAATGATGCATGATATGGCAGATTTATGTTTCTTGTTAGATTTGGGAGGCAAAGATTGGAAATATTCCTTGCATGCAAGGGTTACATATATAATTACTACCCTACTGTTGTCAACATCATCGTTACAATGTTTACAACTAAAATTTTTTCATTAAAACAAAAACTGGAGTTGTAGTGAATATGAACTTTTTCTTTTATTTTTTATTTTTTTTAAAAGCAAGCTTTGATGTTTTTGTTGGTATTTAAGGTGCGTACTTGGTCTTAAGCTATGATATGATGTTTTTGTGGGAGGTTTGTTAATTCTACAATACAAAGAAATGCATTTCATGTACACTAATGGGCTGCGGAATTCATTAGTTGGTACTCCTATATATTATCATCATCTTCTTCGCATTTATATTAATGGATATGCTTCTTCCTTCTCTTTTCTTTTCTTTTCTTATTTTTATCTTCAAAAGCAATGGAATTAAAATCTATCGCTCATTTTTAAAACGTTTCAAATTAAGAAAGAAGTTCCCAATTTTAGGCACAACCAGTGTACTAGTGGTGAGAACAACTAGTAAACTGACACGTCTATTACTCCTTTTCTTTTCTTTTCTTTTTCCGTTTCTCTGTTTTTTTCTGTGTGAAATTCTATCATTTTCTTTCTTCTAAGGGATTAGCAAACCAAATGACAACATTTAATATGTGTAATTAATCACAAGAAAACTTGGTTTATCATGTGTTTGTGTAGTTAAAAATGCATTTGGCACACAATTTCTAGGATATTTCTTTTGGAATGAATACTATTTCTTCCCAACTTACAAATACAAATGAATAATCCAGTTATTGACTGATTTGTGTTTTCTTTGAATAGCGTTGTTGCTTGGCATGATCAGAATTCAAACATTCATATAACAGGGTCATTGCTAGAAGATCTGATGTGTAACCTCTTTGTGGATGCGCAGGTAATATGTATACCAAAATTGTATTTTAGGTTTTCATGTATATGTGCAAAATGATATCAAACTAATGACATACTCTAAATAAAATGTTTCTTTAAATGCAGATAATAGATTGGTATGCTTTATACTTAAAAAGGAACCCATCGCCGAATCACATCAAAAGCATATTATTTTCTTCTTTGGCTTGGGTAATATGTTATTTCATAATTTATTTTTAGTGCATTACATGTCACATATCAACTGCTACATAAATGTTTCTTTGATGCACAGACTTTTGTCAAACACAATAATGAGAAGAACCAAAAAGATGCTTAGATGATATTATACTAAGCATGCCCGACGATATAGAGCTACTATTGTTCCCAATGAACAGTGGAAGAAATAGCAAAGATAAGAAAGGCTTCCACTGGACATTGCTTGTCTTGGATTTGAAGAAAAGAAAATGGTCACATTACAACAGTTTGCATCCAAAGGGCATCAAAAGAAAGTTTGATAATCACTACATTGACGATGCGAAAAAGATGGTAACTCTAAAATATTCATTAATATTACTTTCAACAACAATGATATTAAAACTACATATCATTTCCTTTTTGTAGAAGGATGCTGTGACATATGCAATGAACATAAGGCTCTATATGCGGGACCAACCACATATGGAAGAATCGATGGAACTAATTATTGAAGAATGTCCACAACAAGGAGAAAGGTAAGATTTGTACAACCTTCAAACATTGCTTCCTCCATGCATGAGAGTTAAGCGCCCCTACAGTTCCGACCATAAATTGTGTACAGAGTGGCAGACCATTGAACTACCCGATTCAGAAAGACAAGGGTACATGTTGACTACGCATTTTCTTGGTGTATTGATATTGCGTGGTCGGCGTGCTTTCCTGACCCCTTTTACACCATTAGGCATTAGCTAAGCTAGCAAATAGTTTTCTTTATAGTAAATTGCAGTGTGCCACTGATGGAGAACCATCTGTGGACAAAACAGGGCATTGAATTCCATTTATGTACTCTGGTGCTTCAATGTACTGCAATTTTATTACAGACCCATAAAATTCTTCTTCTGTATAACTCAATTTGTTGAGGAAGGAACAAATTGCAGATGTTTGAATCACAGGAAGTGAGAAAAATATACGTAGAAATCAGAAAAGTATAGCAAACGCGTCTACTTTTTGGCAGAAAGAACTGAACGCGTATGGAGGTATTGGTAAAAGAAATAATTTGGTTTCGTTTGAATTTTTTTGCCAAATTTTGGAAAGTTCGAGGATGGTGGGTTCTTTCCTTGTTGGTTTGATGGTATAATAACTAAGGGCATGTGACCACGTGCTCTACTCTGTACATATATTTATTTTTAATTCATATTTACGTGCCTGTTTAATTACGTACATACAGGTGCGCAAGACATTTCTTGCTTTTGTCTTTACTTCTCCTTTTGATTGATGCCCCTTTCCATCTTTTAGAATTTATAAGAAGTTTTAGGTATAATGTGCAGTTGGTTCACACATTCATGCTCTTAAATATTCACTTGTTTTTATTCCATTTCTAACCTACCATTTTGGGTATAAATGGACACTGCCAATATTTGTTTTCTTCATTGTATTACCATTTCTCATTCATTACAAGTAGGTGCACTTAGTTTAGAGTATCTCCTCTGGTCTTTTCTTTGATCACCTTTCTTATTCATTTTACAGTGTGGATTGTGCCTTGTACGTGTGCGACTTTTGCGAGAAACTTATTCGTGGGGAAACAATACCCAAATTCTGTAATGGCGCACTAATGCAAGCAAAGCGCGCAATTATCACGTGGCTTATATTGACTGATGAACCGCATTCTTGGAAACCAGAATCCAGTAATCAAGAAGCTGTCGATGATGTAATTCAATTCATTAAGAAAAATGAGCATGTCTTTACAGAATAGGAGAAATAGTTTTTTGATCAATGAGCATGTCTATATAGAGTAGGAGAAATAGATGTTACCCTTCATTTTTGCTTAAAAGGGTTTTGTTATATATTTCGCTACGTTCTTATGTAATAGTGTTAACAATATATAACATGGTGATGAATATTTTGATATAGAATGTTTGAAAAAAAATTGCCTTTTTCGATTAATGAATATGGGATCTTCCTGTTATTTCTGAACCCTGTTGAGGCTTCATATTTGATATATCTAATCTATCATGCATCTCTCCCACAAAATTGAATGAGGGTTTAAACTCACGCAATTGTTAAGCCAACTGCTAAAATCATTTCATATGCTACAACACTAAAAGCTTAAAAAATGTGTGCTGCTCCTTGGTTACACCTTTTCATTTTTATACCCCATTTGCTGGATTGAATTTTTCATATTACTATCAAACGGAGCCTTAAAGTAAAAATGAGAGTAAGAAAATTATAAAAGTAAAAGTGGTTTTAAACATACCTAGATAAACTTTTAAATGCCATTGCCCATTTCTTTCCAAAATTGAGTTGTATGCTATGTTTCTAGCATACTGTATTAAAAGGATAGAAAGCAATTTTTTTTCAATAATAGCCATACCCAATCTAATTACTGAATGCTGGTTACCAATTGCATTCCTAACCATACCCAATTTAGTGCAAAATCGATTTTGCAGTGAAATGTTTCTAAAGATTGCACTCGCATTTAGTGCAAAATCGTTTTTGCACTGAAATATTTCACTGCAAAAACGATTTTGCACTAAATGCGCGTGCAATCTTTAGAAACATTTCACTGCAAAATCGATTTTGCACTAAATGCGCGTACAATCTTTAGAAAAAATTTCACTGCAAAAACGATTTTGCACTAAATGCGCGTGCAGTTTACCAAATAATTGACTGCAAAAACCATTTTGCACTAAATCCGATTGCAATTTAGCATAGACAATCAAAGTCTTTCGCATTCAAATAAACAACTTGTAAAGAATAGCAAACATCTTGATATTGTTTATTCCACAAAAATAGAAAAACATCACCATTCATATATCAAAATCAAAATTACATTCTTTTAAAATCAAAACTAAAGGAATCCAAAAAAATTCTCAATCATACCAAGAATTTCAAAATTCTAAATATTCGCTAAATCCAATTATACTATGCCATAGTAAAATCTAAACAATCGATGCAGTGCACGTCTTCTTATTGTGAAATCCATAACGGTTACACCTTCCACACTTTCGTTTCTTTTTTGTGCTTGAGCCGGCGCTCTCAATTCGATTCTTTTTAGGACGACCGGGCTGAGTTTTACAATCAGGAGGTAAAATTTCCGATGCACCAGAGACATTAGTAGGACGGTCAGAAGTTGGCACCGGGTAAATTGCATGTGCATAAGAACTCTGAAAGTTACACGTAAAGAAAAAAGGATCGCAATTGTCATAAACAACCTTCCTATCAGCCAAAATACACAAAACCGCATGCGAACATGGGAAGCCATCAATCCGCCATGAATTACAACCACACTCCCATGTAGAAAGATCTACGCGATAAGACTTTTGCTCTATAACCTCGAAGACGGAATCAGATGATTTGACAACCCTCCACGTCGAACTCTCATTAACCTTCTCCTTCAAACATTTTTCAACCTCCGGACACAAGAGAGTTTTCCAATTCCTCGACAATTCACGTCTATCCGACATTTGCTTCATTATTTTCACACGAATTTGATCTAGCATCGTCGTTATAGGAAGATTTCGTTCATTTGCAACCCACGAGTTATAACTCTCGGCCATATTAGAACACATAACACCATATCTTCTTCCCGGAAAAAACGCATTAACCCAATGATCAAGTGGTGCGCCCCTAAAGAAATCTTCCGTAACATTCTTCGCAAGAGTTTTAAGGTCATCGTACGCATTTTGAAACTCGTCAAGTGAACGAGCATATGCACAACTAGTAAACAAACTCAAAGCTAATTTTCGTTTTCTATACTTCGATGGAAAACACAAACTGAAATTATTCCTCAAATGCCATAAGCAATAAGCATGAAAACCATTAGGAAAGACCCTAGGAACTGAATTGATCAATCCAACATGTCTATCTGAAATAAATGTCAACACCCTATTAGGTCCCACAATAACCTTCAAATGCTCCAAGAACCACTGCCAGTTATCTACATTTTCTGCATCCACTACGGCCATCGCAAGTGGAAAAATTCCTATCAAAAAAATTTAAATTAGAATAGATCTATACTTAACTAGATTACCTGCAAAGCAAAAAGACTAAAAATTGAATTAATAAACTAGACAACATACAATACAAAATCTAATCACAAACGTACCTCCATCTCCATTTGTCGCAGTGGCAGACAACATACAACCCTTAAACTTTGCCTTCAAATGGCAGCCATCTAAACATAACAACGGCCTACAAAAGTTAAAGCCATATATGCAAGCTTCAAATGATATGAATATTCTCTTAAACTTGTGACTCTCTTCGTCAACCTCAAGTACAACATAGCTTCCCGGATTTGTTCGCTTTATACTATCAGTGTACCCCGCAAGCTGGTTGTACGATGCAGAATCATCCCCATGAATCTCTTTGATCGTAATCCCCCTCCCAGTGTAAGCAAAGTAATAGCTTAATCTAACACCGCATTCTCGCCTAAAGTAATCTATAATCTCTGAAGGTTTAACTAGCGGCTTGTCTCGAACCAAACCAAAAATTACTGATTTAACAAGTTGACTTGTCATGGGCGGCTTCCTCAAATCTTTGAATCCAACGCCACATGTATGCTCCTTCACCATTTCCTTTATTTCAAAGAACCTAGCAAGTTTAAACTTCTGGGATGCATGGATTCTCCACTGACAACCAAGCTCCTCCCTTCTACTGCACACAACGGTGATCCTGTCTTTGCAATTTTTCTTGAACTCAAATTTGAATCCATGGTGAATGGAAAATTTCTGCAAACTCGTCCGAAACTTAATGGCTCCTCCCGGAAATCTTTGTCCAATACCTATAATAGCATTAGCCCAAGCACTACAATTACGTGGTTCGTGTGCTTCAATTTCATCAACACAACTTATAGAACCCGAAGAACTACTAGCACACTGATCATCAGACATCAAAAAATTAGGACCTTTCGTCCGCCTAACAAAAATATCTATATTTTCCACTCTTTTCACCACTGCTAAACAAACCATGCATTGAATTTCATCATCCCCATCTAAAACAAACTCCTTGTCATCACGAGTAACAAATAGGTCTACACACAAGGGATTAATATCGGACCACCTCTCGCAAACCAAACGTTTTAATTCTTCAACACTCATACCGAGAAACAATTGAATTCCAAAAGAACAACCATTGTAATAAACAACACCTATAATGCCTCTATCAAGATCCCTAAAAAATGAGACATAAGAACTTAGAAGCAATACATTGCATAACAAACATGTATGTTCATTCATTCACATATGAAATCACACATTTAAACTAACCAAAACCTACAATATAAGAATCAAATGCAGAAATAATGCACTTAAAAAAACTTAGATCAAAAACAAAAACTGCAAAATCAGTTTTGCAGTTTTTTCTGCACAAAGAAGAAAAACAAAAAACAGAGCATATACATAAATAGATCAAAATGATGCTAAAACTACCTTTCAAAACATGAACAATCACTCATTATTGAATCAAATCTTCTAAATATAAGCTAAAAAAACCAAAATCAAGTAATATTTCCATTTGATTTTGCAAAAATATAAGCAAAAAATGTGATAGCTTTCTCTATAATCTAAATATATCATCAAAACCAAAAAACTGCAAAATCGGTTTTGCAGTCTTTCTGCAGTTGGGAGGAAAAAGAGCAGGAAAAACAGAGCATTCATCAAATCCTTCATAATCTAAATATACATGGATTGATTGAACAAATATTTCATCAAATCCTCTAAATATAAGATACAACAAACCAAAACGAAGCAAAATCATACCTAAAAACATGAAAAAAAAAGAAGAAAGAAGCTATACCTAGAAAGAGCTTCAACATCCATGGAAATAAAGAAGTTTCTTCTCCTTTCCTTTGTTAATCCTGTTGATCTAAGATCCTTTTCGTCAATCTAAGATGATAGCATTCCACTCTTCCAGTCGAAATACGTATCGCCTCTCTCGCTGCTCTGTCGCTGCTCACTCGTTGCTTGCCGTGTTTCTGCGCGGGATATTGAGTTGAAAGAGGGAAGGGTACTTTAGTCATTTTAAAAATTTTAAATAATCTAATTTATAAAAAGCTAAATACTTACAACTAACTTAAAAGCTAAAATTGTCCTTATAATGAAATAATAATGTTAAAAAATCCTTTATTTATTAACCTAATGTATGATGTCCTTTTATTATATAAAATTATGAAAGAAGGTCTCTCAACCTATTTTCCCAAACTTAATTTACTATAAAAATAAATAATGAAAATATCCGATAAACATAACATTGTTGAATTAGTTTTGGGCTTCTCTATCCCATACTTTTTTACTTCAAGCCCACATTAATTCGTTCAAAAACACTGGATTAAACTACAAATGTAAATGACTGGCCCAAAAAATTATACGATTATCCAGTTCCAAATATGTAAGGCCCAAACTGCAATCGTCTTCCCTTCGGCAGCTTCGGCTGAAATCATTTATAATCCCTTCAGACCATCACCATCCGATATATCAAAAGGGTAAATATCAATTTATTTGTACCCCACCACAATATAAAATATGTTAAAACTAAATGCTAAAAAGTAAAGTTAAAAGTAGCAATTGACAAACTTAACCACTATCCGATTCATCATCAGCCAATAAAACTTTTTCACGGCATATGATATGTTGTGAGGTATTAAATTTTAAACTCCCATAACACATAGTGAAAAATATGGAGTTCTCTTATGATACATGATATGTCGTGGGAAACATATCTTGGCCAGACACATCATGCGTCAGGATACACGTTTAACCCATGCCTGACACATGGTGTGTCGTGGGAAAGGTTTTTAACTTTTACCTGTTGTATTTTTTTTTCACATTTATAGAGCAAATACTCATTTTTACGGTATATTTTTACCCAACTTGTTAGAAATATCGCGCTTTATAATTCTAGGAATCGGATTAAAAAAAACAACTAAAGTTTTAAATGAAGTACTCAACTCCAAGGATAAATCGACACTTTCCACAAATATATATATTACTTTAATCAAATGTGATATGGATCAAATGATTCAACAGTATTAAAAGAATCAATAGCGGATCAAGGAATTTTTAAAGGAGTGAACTAATTTAAATACTTATTTAGATTGAAGTTCGGTAAAATTAAAAAAATTACCTTGCAGCATCAATAATAAATAAATAAAAAGGAGCTGGACTACAGGTCTACAGCCACGGTCCGCCCTTGAAAAGAATTTCAATGATTAAGAATTTTTATTTCAATTTCTTGAATACGATTGGAATAAAATGCAGGTAAACCAAATTAGTAGAATAATCTTCAAGTGTACGTATGAAATATGCACTCAACGAATGTAAAGTTGGTCTTATGATTTGAAGAGCCATATGTAAAATTTATTATTAATTTATGAAGAGATTTAGAAAAAATAAGGGCAGATAGTCATTGTTACTTTAAATAGATTTAAATTACTTAATGGTCTTTAGTTTTTTTATTACACTGACCGTTTTATTTAAATTCTAAATTTCAGGCCCTCAAATTTTAACAAATATATAGTAAAAGATACAAATATAGGCCCCTAAAATATACATAATTTTTATTTAAGCTCCTGCGCTCTGGCAACTACTTCTGGTTCTCTAGCAGTGAAAAGTGGTTGGGAGATGCTTAAGCAATAGGTTAAATTATTTTAGAATTCAAAATTTGTTTGTTTGGTTAAATTATAGAATTCATATAAAATTTCAAATAGACAATAGGTTTAAAGAACTCTACCACTGCTGCCAAATGCCGCCACTTACTGATGGAGCTCTGGTAGTGATTTTCAAAGGTCTAGTTAAGTCGCCTAAGCTTCAAGGATCGGAGATTGCTGGAGTACGTGCTAGCTGTGGTCGCCGAAGAACCGAAAGTGAGCGGTGGTGTGTATAGTTGGCGATGTACATGCATATACATATTTTTGGCATTTATAATGGTAAATACTACATTAATGTCCAAATTTAGACTTATATTAGAATTCCAAAACTATGAATTCTAAATAATTGGATTATATTTTCCATTCCAATTGTGTTTTGGTATTCTAATATAATTCTAAATTCGGACGTTAATGTAGTATCCAAATAACAAAATTCCAAAACCATATTCCAATTCTAATTCTATAGCATGGAATTGCGGTTGTCAAACACACCCTCACTGTTCTAGTTTTAAAATTAAGGGTTAAGATTTACGAAATAAACCAATGTTCTCATTATGTAATTTGTGTATGAAATTTGTTCAATAAAACTTTTGTGTTCTTCATCATGTAATTTGTGTATAAAACCATGTAGAGCCTTTATTGGGTAGGATTCATTGCAATTTTAGTTAAATAAATTTTTTTTTTTTGCCAAAGAAAAATGAAGCTATTTTTTTGTATTAATTATCTATCCGCACTGTCTAAGAATCTAGGATGTTAATATAAATTCGACACAACAAAGGGGTTAGTTTGCTTGGTAATGTAGTGTTTGTTGCTGGTATTAATTTAGGGTTGAATGGCTGATAGCTAATAAGATTGTTAATGGTTCTTTTTACCTTTGCGCACAGTCAACTGTGTATTTGTTGGATACATTACTCTATTTTGGTTGTCGCAAGAAAAATATTATATACAGTTTAGGTGGGAATTTTACCGCCAATTGTTTAGTTAGGCTTTTAAAAAATAGTTTCGAGTGTTTTTTTTTTTTTTTTGTAAAAAAAAGTTATATTTGGTTTACCTATTTTTAAATTTTCATTCAAGTAAAAAGAGCATTTTTGTTAATTTTTTCTTTGTATTAAAAAAAAGTTTAAGAAATAAAAAAAATTTCTATTTTTTTTAAATATTAAAAATAGTTTACCAAACACAAATCAAATTGATAAACAGTTTTAAAGTACTCAAGTTTAAATATTTTTTTTGTTTCATTAGGATACATTAAATACAAGTGAATTATTTATCTCAATAAGACTTTCTATCTCATCAATTTGAGTTCCAAAGTGATAGTGTTATATCGTATTTAGAATATTAGAAAATAGGGCTTGTTTGAAAAGGTTTCATGCAAAAGAACCGGGAAATAATATTTTTGTAAATTATGGACTTTTATTTGACCAAACTCTAAAAAGAGTGCAAAGTTAACTTTAGATTTTTAAATTGTATTTTTTTTATGGAATCATGCAAAATTAAGTTTGCACTACATGTACTTTAGCATATTATTATAAATAAGTGTTTAATTGATAATACTTTAGAATAATTTTAACAAATTATATATTCAAAACCTATTTATTAATAAAATGCATATATATAATAATTTTTTCGGAGTTATGCAAAATTAAGTTTGCACTCTTTATTTTCTAATACTACTATATATTTATGTTTATTTGACGTTATTTTAAAGTTTTATGAATAAAACATAAAAATATATTTGTTAAAAAATATAAACACATCATGCAAGTCAAATTTGCATAAAAATTTTTTGATTGCAAAGTTAAGTTTGCAAAACACAATTTTGTGCAAAGTTAAGTAAGCACTCGGTCAAACCCCTTATTTTAAAACACATTTGATAAGCAAGCCTTTATTTCAAAATGATAATGATTTCTTGACCCTTATTTCTAAAAATTATTATTCGATTGTTTTTTTGAGAAAAATATTATCACACAAGATCTTTGATCTGATTTTCAGTATTTTATTTAAGTAATAAAAAAATTAATTATATCCCATACTTTATCACACAAGATCTTTGATCTGTTGTATAGTCTTAATAGATACATCTTTAACTTTGCCTAAAAGCCTAAATATGTATCACTTGGGAGTATTTCTGGTGCAGATTATTGTTCACGCACCATAAATACGGACCGGGTCTTTTCGCTCACTTCCCGATCGAATTTTTAATGAAATTTGGTGGGATGTTCTTCATCATGTGCAGAACATCTCCACCAAATTTCATCAAAAAATTCAACCGGGAAGTGGGTTAACTACATGATTGAAAATTATTGGATTTTTTATATCTATTTTTGTACCAATAATTTTCAATCATGTATTTAACCCACTTCCTGGTTAAATTTTTTGATGAAATTTGGTGGAGATGTTCTACACATAATGAAGAATATCCCTACCAAATTTCATCAAAAAATTACATCGGGAAGCTTTTGAAAAGGCCCAATCCGTATTTCTGGTGCGTAAACAATCTGTATCACTTTATGCAATAAAAAAAAACGATTAAAGATGACATTGTCTTAAATTTCCAACCCAAACAGAGTCCAAACTACTTCAAATAAATCAATGCTCACATGATTTTGGCTCAGACTTGCTCCAAATATACAAAGGACTCACAATTTAAACTTAAATAACAAGAAAAACAAATTTCCATATCCAAAAAAATAAACCCAACATGCCAAATCAGTAAAATTGCTTTTGACAATGGCATCAACCTCCATGCTTTAGAGCAGTGAAACATCAAAAATACCAAGTGGACAACACTCAATCAACAAACAATTTGACTACATAAAATTCTTATGAAATAAGAAAAAAAAATCAATACAAGCAATGTATTACTGTAAATACACTGACTGGACTGGTTAACTTAAAGGAATGAGTGAACTTATGTTACAAAAACATTATACTGAAGTTAAATCCAAAGTCTAAAATATAGACTCATGCCAATCAAACCTTAACAAACAACCAATCAAAATATTAATCAACAATATCACTATATAAAAAGCAAAACCCTTAAAATTAGATAGAAAGGAGAGATGGACAAACCTGTAATCCTTGCCTAGTAAATCAAAAAGCTTCTCAACTCTTCGATTCATTGCCGTCGTGAGAGAGGAGGAAGAGATATGAGGTTTTAGGGTTTAGAAATAAGTGCGCTATAGTGAGACGGAAGGGATTTTTATTTTCTAATTTTTTGGCCGGTCGAACTAAAGGGGGGAAGAAATAAGGAGTCTTATCCTTTTTTTGGGTTAGATGAGGAGTCTTTCACCATTTTGGTGAGATGAGGAATTTTTTAAGGTGGGAGAAAATCTACTCCATAGGAGGGAACTTTTGTCCTCCCAGGCAGGAAGGGTTTTCTTTTCTTTCTTTTTTCTTTTTTTTTAACAATGCATATGTGTTGGTATGTTAGACCATGTAGATTAACATCTTTATTTTAAGGCTAGTGTATACACATAAAGTACGTTCATAAATATTATTTAATATTTTTTTTAATTTAATTGATATTGACTAATAGAATTGAAATATATAAATTTTATTAAAATTCAATTTTTTTATTTAAAGTTATACCATTTAAATTACAAACAAAATTATTAATGTGTAAGAGTTTATTGTGCATCTATTATTGTTATGAGTGACTTATCTTTGATTTGACATTTTGATGTGTGTATAAAACTAATCCAACCATATACAGCCAAGGTATACCGTGTGACTAATTTAAATTCGTAAATTTCAGTAAGTTTAGTTATATTGAATAACTGAAACACATGTTCAATATTCATGCTAAAAAAACTACAAATAAACTTAATTGGGCCACCTTGTTTTAATTTTTTAGATGCAGTTTCAATCATATTTTTTGATTTTATTCCAATCTTAACAAAATATTTTTTTAACAAATTAAACTAATTTTATCGATTTAATACTTTAAAAATTAAATGATCCAAAAAACTGGACTAATGTACTGTGAAAACACAAACTAGGATGGCTAATAATGTATAAACACATAAAGTACACTATTATATAGTCACGATGGATCTTGCTTAGTTGATATTGATTAGTAGATTTTAAATATATAAATTTTATTAAAACTCAAATTTTTTATTTAAAGTCCTAGCATTTAAATTACAAACAAAATTATTAATGTATAAGAGGATCTTTCTTTAGCTATTTTAAGAGAACTCTTGTGAGACCCACTTATATACATATACACATTATATGCATACATATTATATATTATAGTATATACTATAATTATATACATATACATATTAATATTATATTATTATATATATCATATAATTATATATATATATATATATATAGATATACATATTAAAAATATTATGAGATAATGAAATAACTATATTATAATTATATTATCAGTTTACATTATGAGATTTATCCGAACTTACCTTATGACTAATATATTATAAAATCTAATAAATTGATAATATAATTATTAAGTAACATGTGGAACAATGGTAAAATTAATTTTGAAAAGTTGGAGATCCTATACTCAATTCTCGTCTTTGACTTAAATTTTTTATAAAAATAATAAAATTTAGAGAAATATTTCCAAGGGTTACTAGCCGTTGGAAATAATTTGTTCATTACCGAGGGTACTTTGTTGCCCTCAAAATTAAGAAATCATTTCCGACAAAGTCAATTGCCTCTCGGAAATAGGTCTACCATTATCGACGATACAAAATGTTGTCGAAAATAATATTAGCGCCAAATGTTCCCGCCATTTTTTTTGTTTTTCTGACGAAATTGGAACTCTTTTCCTACAGCATATTGTGGAAATAAAATATATTTTGATAGAACATTTTCGACGACCATTTTTTTTGGTCGAAAAAGGAGTTCTTTTGCAAGGACAATTCTATGCCGTCGGAAATGAGGACTTTTGTTGTAGTGTATGTCAACCATGCTAAACTTGCTCGATCAGTGAGTCGTAGAATGCTTTTCTTAAAACCCCTTTTGTAAGAATATATGCAAGTTGTTCTTTAGTGGAGACGAAAGAAAAGCTAATAAGGCTGGTATCTAGCTTTTCCTTTATAAAATAAGACCAACCTCCACATGCTTAGTATGATCGTGCTGGACTGGATTCTACAATATGTCAATAGCTACTCGGTTGTCACAGTACAACTGCATAGCATTCTTAGGTTCGAAACCCAAATCACACATCAAATTTATAAACCACATCAACTCGCATACTCCCTGAGCCATCCCTCTATATTCAACCTCAGCACTTAATCTAGCCACAGCTTTCTGCTTCTTGCTCTTCAATGTAACAAGATTACGTTCTACAAAGGTAAAATACCCTGACGTCGACCTTTTGTCAGCAATACTCCTGACCTAATCGGCATCTTTGAAACCTCGAATTTTGAGACAGTCGTTGTGTTTAGAAAACATCACTCCTTTTCTTAGGGATGACTTCAAGTATCTTAGAATTCGAATTACAGCATTCATGTGAGGCTCACTTGGATTATACATGAACTAACTTATCACTTTAACGACATAGGCTACATTTAGTCGAGTATGGGCCAAATATATTAAACTCCCAATCAATCTCTGATATTGGGCATGATTCGTAGGTATTTGGTCTAGATACTCTACTAAGAATTAATTCTACTCAACAGGAGTGTCAACCGGTTTACAATCCAACATGCCAGTTCCTCTAGGATAAATAGATTCCTTCATTCCCCCTTATTACCTTGATCCTTAAGAAATACTTAAGTTCACCTAAGCCCTTCATTTCAAACTCAGAGGCCAACTATTTCTACAATCTACTCATTTTAACAGTATCATCATCAGTGATCACCATATAATCAACGTAAATAATCAAAGTTGTTACATTCCCTTGTCAGTGTTTAAGGAATAAGGTATGGTCTGAGTTGCTCTGTCTATAACCCACCTTTGTTCATGAATTGTGAGAACTTTTCAAACCACGCACGATGTGACTATTTGAGCCCATACAGTGATTCTTCAGTTTACAAATAAAATTACTAGGATAAGCTGCAACATACCTTGTTGGAAGAACCATGTGCACTTCTTCAGCTAACTCTCCATGAAAAAATGCATTCTCAACATCAAATTGTTGAAGAGGCCAATTAAAACATGCTGCAAGTAATAGTAGAACCCGAATAGTGTTCATTTTTGCAACAGGAGAAAATGTCTCATCATAATCTATCCCATATGTTTGAGTAAACCCCTGGGTTATAAGTCGGACTTTATATCGATTTACAGAACCATCTACATTGTACTTTATGATAAACACCCAACGACAGCCTACAGCCTTCTTGCCTTGCCGCAGGGGAACAAGTTGCCAAGTATTATTTTTCTACAACACTTCCATCTCTTCTTCCATTGCCATCCTCCACTTAGGATCATTCAAGACATCCTAGACTTTGGTATGAACTGATACAGAAGATATTTGATTCACAAATAACTTATATGATTTAGATAATTTACCAGTGGAGATGTAATTTGCAACTGGATACTTTGATTTTGCATGAAGGGTAGGTTCATATCTTTTGGCTGGCTGACCATGAGTTAACCGACTGGGAAACACACTAGACTTGTTACTATTAGTTCTAATGGGGGAACATACCTCAGATTGTGATCTTCAGCACCAGGAGAAAGTTGTGGATCCAGGTGAGGAGAAATAACTCATGTGTTCGAAGAAAATAATATCCATAGTGACAATACTTTCGAGTAAGTGGATGGTAACACTTGTACCCTTTCTAATATCCTACATAACCAACAAATACACACAATTGTTCGAGCATTTAACTTGGACCTTTGATTTTTAGGAACATGGACCTTTGATTTTTAGGAACATGGACAAAGACAACACAGTCAAAGACGCGAATCGGAAGGTTATGAATTGAAGGTAATGACACATGAGATGCAAGCACCTTAAGCAAAAGTCTCCTTGAAGGACACTGGAAGGAAGACGATTAATGAGGTAGGATGAAGTTAGTACAACATCACCCCAAAGGTACTTTGGCATATAAGCAGAAAAAAGAAGAGCACGAGCCATATCAAGTAAGTAAATTTTTTTTTTTTCATAAACTCCATTTCATTCTAGTGTTTGTGGATAAGTAGTTTTATGAACAATGCCATGTGTTTGAAGAAATTCGATGAAGGCATGATTGACATGCTCCCCCCTACATTATCAAATCGAAGGATTTTAATGGTGCTATTGTACTGTGTTCGAATTATATTACAAAAAGTTTGAAAAGCTGGAAAGACCTCGTCTTTGGTTTTAAGAAGAACTATCCATGATAGTCTTTTACAATCATTAATGAATAACATAAAGTACCGCATACCAGAAATAATGAACTCTCTAGAAGGGCCCCAAACATCAAAATGAATCAACTCAAAAGGAATACTACTTTTATTAGAAATATTGGGAGAATAAGTAGCATGAGGACTCTTGGCCAAAACAAAAATTTCACAACGTAAAACAGATTCATTAACACTAATAAATAAAGTAGGCATAGTTTGTTTCATAACACTGAAAGAAGGATGCCCTAATCGGTGATGTTATAACTAAACCTCACTTAATTTATTAAAATTCAAAATTGTAGCGGCACGGGACGGTGCTCATGGTTTCTCTCTAGCGTACATCTGATCCAGGTGAAATAATTTGCCCCTCAGATACCCCATTGCAATCACTTCCCTGGTGAGAAGATATTGAAAAAGTACATACATGGGATAAAAAGTAATAAAACATTGAGATTCCATATTTAATTGGGGAACATATAATAAGTGATGAGACAAGGCAGGAACATATAAAACATGATGTACTTCTAGAGTTGGGGTAATACGGATTGACCCTGTCCCTAACACAGGAAAAACTTCACCATTTGCATTTGTAACATAAGATAATTATAAGGAAGATAACTCAGTAAAATAGGATTTATCATAAGTCATATAATCAAATGCGCCAGAATCAATAATTCAAGTATCAGAATTAACAAAGTGAGAAACCTTTAAAGTCATAGCAAATTTACCTCAACCAGTGATAGATGCCGTCGGAGTAGCCCCTCCAATTGTATGATGATCGTGTCCGGTTATATATCCTACGAAAAACGATATACACGATTTTTCTCTAAGTGCAAAAATTAGTACCATTGAGCTTGGTACCTCCAAAAGAACCTCCTTCCGAACATTAAATATATACCTCAACTTTCTGGATCTGTGAGTCACTTGTATCACCCATGATAATACGTAGTGGGGTCAAACACAAAAAACTATGAAGTCAAAGTGGACAAAATATATTTTTTTTCCTTGATACAAACTAAAAATAACACAAACTTTTTAGGGTCAAACTGCAAATAACACAAACGTTCGGGTCAGACTAAAAAAATAGAAACTTCTGGGTTCAAACTGAAAATAACTAAACGTGATGGCTCACGCCGTTAACTTTGTCGGTAACGTCTATTAGTTTTAACTATTAGAGTGATATATTAAAAGCCATAATTTGTTGTTGGTTTGGATATGTTATAAACTCGGTTTTGCTATTTTTTGAGAACTTTTATGGGCAATAGTTGCATTATATTATTTATTTAAATATTGTGCATGTGTGTCTTTTATTCCATATAGTAGATGATTTGGTGTGTAGAGTATAACTTACACACAAAAGATCATATCATCGGTTCTTGTGAAAAATAAGTTTAATAGTTCACAGTCTTAGATGGAATTGGACACCCCTCGGTAGAATTGTAGCACAAGTTTTAGTAGTTTATCTTGACTACAAAAAATGGTATAGTTTTAACTCATTGTGCTAGTACACTTTGTGTGTATTGAATAGGACCAGTTTGGGTTAATTATTTTTATACTGACTATATAAAATAATTTAAAATCCCATGGTTATTATGATTACTTATGCTCTTAATCTTGAAATAATTAATAGACATATATATGTAGTATTTGTTTTTTTGACTCATTAAAAGTGAGATTCATTTATGGATCAATAATCTTCGTGAATTGGATGACGACACTATATGTATGATGAATATTAATTATTGACGGAATCCACGTCCTGGTATAGGGATTGATGATAGCCCCATAAGAAGCTTATAAGTTTTGATCATGTCAAATCCTGCAGGTGGATTATGTTAATCCGACATGTCAAATAAGTTAAGTGGTAGGCTCAATGATTAAGAAGTCATTTAAATATAATTGTCAGTAATTTAATTTAAATAACGGTTATCTGTAATCTTAACATGGGGAGAATAATAAATATTTAATAATAAGGACCTCGAAATATAATTTTGAGATAAGGATGGGACTGCAATTATAATTCTTTAGTGGTGTGAATTATAATTCATGGAAGGAACTAATTCATAGTGGAATTAGGATTCCAACTTTTCATAGGAAGCCCAAACACTTATTTTTCCTTAAGGTCCCTATCGTAGCCTTATATATACGCTGGCCTTATCTCTTCTCATTATAACAATAATTTTCATGAGTTAGGGTTTGTTCTATTGAGTGAGGAGAAAATCTTGGTGATACCTAGCCCACACTTGGTGCAAGATTTGATGGCTGAAGGAATACGATAGAAGATCTTTAGGTTTTCGGCACAGCAGTCGTAATTCAATCATAACTTTTGATCGCACCGTTGGATTGGGATCATTTTTGGATATGTCATTCGAAACGCAAAGTCACTATTATGGTGCAAAAAATCAGGACGATCAGAAGTCTTTTCGATTGCAAAAACAATCGATTTTTGTAGCCCAGCGAGAATTAAAAAATCTGACCAAATCGCAATCTGATGCTTTCAAACCCTAGTCTCCTCATATGGTTCCTCTACATGATCCACAAAGGTGAAATCCCTTTATTCTTATAGGGTTTTAGTAAATTCTTTTGTTCAATCTATACGTAATATCGAACGATCCTATATTTATGTCTCCATCATTAACAGTAACGGCTAATGCCATTAATTGATGCCGTTAAAGCTAACAAACGGATGATAGCGCGTGGAAGGGGAACATGAAACTTCTAGCTGCACGTGAGGGGGTGTTTTAGGCTGATTTTTTTGCGCTTTGATCGTCTAGACACGACAATTTTGATAGTATAAATAATTTGATGATTTGAAGCCTATAGGTTTTAATCTAAATAGTCGAAAAATACCTGGCAAGCATCAGCGTGTGAAGTCACGTGGGAGGTTTGTTTAAGGAGATTCAAACGCTGAGTTGATTGTTTTAAAAAGAAGAATATTTTGGTATTGTTTGGATGTCGGTGGTCGATGAACGAAGCAACCTAGAGTTGCGAGAAGACGGGAATAGGAGGAGAATGAACAAGGTCGTTTTTACGACGAAATCGATCTCTTTGATGAACCCTAACAACGAGGATTATTTCCTCTAATACAAAGTCAAATATTCTAGAGAGAGAATTTGAGAGAATGTATTGTATTGAATAATTAACATAATACAAAGTACCTTTTATATAGGGCTTGTATGAGATACAAAGAAAGGTAACTAATAAACCCTAATCTAAATATGGACATAATTACACAAAAGGTAACTATACAATGTGAACACAATATCGTTTATATGTGAACAAAATATTTTCTAATAGACTCGCGTTAGCATAAAATGAATTCTTCTTTTATCTAATTCTTAGAATTTTAATTTATGGAAACTTTGGAATTATTTGGGTTCCTAACTGCAAGTTTGAGACTGATTAGTATTAATATTGATAAATCAATTGCTTTTGTGAGTCCAAGAGTTCCCCAGGTTACTCACACGAATATTCATCAGTTGACGGGTTTACAGTTTAGTAATGATATAGGTAATTAACTACCTTAGGTTATGATAGGTAGGTGTTCTAAGCAGCATTTCTAGTTTTTACTTGAGAAAATTCAGCTTCGGCTTACTAATTGGAAAGCTAAGAACTTTTCGCTAGCGGGAAGATGTACACTCATTTAGTCGGTTTTAGCTGGGGTTCCTTCTTATGTCATGTAGACGGTGTGGTTAGCTCAGTCTATGTGTGACGCTCTCAACCACCTCAATAGGAATTTTCTTTGAGGCACTACAGCGGAGCGTAGAAAATAACACCTCGTGAAATGGAGTAGAGTTACCAAACCTAAAAGTCAGGGATGACTTGGTACTTGAGATGTGCGTACAGCGAATATTGCTCTCTTAGCGAAGTTGGGTGGCCAATTAGTGAATGGGAGTGATAAGATGTGGACTAAAGTGTTGAATGCAAAGTATGTGAAATCTCACCAGCTGTTTCAAGTGTCACCCAAATGTGGCGATTCAGTCTCTTGGCGAGGAATTACTCGAAGCCTTTCTCACATTCATGGTGGCTTTGGTTGGGTCGTAGGGAATGGCAGTAAGGTCTCATTATATTTTAATGCTTGGTTATCGGTTGATCCTTTGTGTGTTATGCGAGATGAGAATCCGAATGAAATATTGTGGACCGTAGCAGATATCATTAATGATGTGGTTTGTGGGCTGTCTCTCGTATAATTACTGTACTGCCTCCCCATATTATTATGAAAATTCAAGCGTATCAATGTTTTCTAAGTCCTGTAGCTATTGATAAGATTGCTTGGAGAGGCAATGAAGATGTTGTGATTACAGGTCACTCTTTTTTTTAATTTCTTATGCACGATGAAGAGAATAGAGCTTCTAGAAAGTGGTTTTGGATGTGGAAATTAAAATGCCCACAAAAACTAAGATTTTTTGTTTGGATTCTCTTGCATGATTGCTTAATTGTGAATGCGTACAGGTTTCACATTAGGGCGGCAGATACTAGTACATGTGATAGATGTCTTACAAATGAGGAAACAATTTTACATCTTCTACGGGACTGCCCACAGTCATGCCATGTATAGGGGAGTCTTGTTCCGCATTATAAGAGAGCATGGTTCTTCAACCTCAAGTTTGAATGTTGGTTGTGTCATAATATTGATGACAAAGTTAGTATTGGTAAAGTAGGGGAAATGAAATGGTCGAATGTGTTTATCACTACTGTGTGGACTATATGGAAGGCTCAAAATGATCATTGCTTTAATAATATCCAATTTTCAAGTGCCAGAGTTGTTAAATAAGCCAGGCTACTAGTAGGGGACATGCAACTAAAGGAGGAAGGATTTCATGGGCTTCACCTTGACCCGATGAAAGGCCGATGGTTGCGTCCCCCTCCAGGTTATGTTAAACTCAACATGGATGGAAGTATACGGGATGGATAAGCTACATATGGAGGGCTATTGAGGGACGATGCAGGTTGTTGGAAGTGGGGCTTTGCTGGCTTCTTTGGATTCTCATCTACTTTGTACAAGAAGCTGATGGCTCTAAAGGAAGGCCTCAAGTGATACGATCTCAGATTTTTTTAGGGTTCAACGGGAATTCTCAATTTCAACAATACCGCAAAAATTCGCAGTAGTCAAAACCTTACTCAATAAAGTATTAAAAATCTAGGGTTTTCGTTTCAACAAATCAAGTTTTGATGTATTATAATTCGAAACAACTAACCCTATACACAATAATTAATTTTCTTCGATTCTAGGGTTTCCTCAAGCAATTTTTTTTTGTTTCTCCTTTTTTTTTTACTATTCATGAAGTCACTATTCACTGCTCACTTTTTTTTTAGATAAACCCTAATTGATCAAGATAAAAGATAGAACGCATATCTTAACATTAGGGTTCAAATTGAAAAGTAGAAAAAAATTAAAGATAGATAAAACTTGGATAGAAAAATTTCCTCTGATACCAAATAATGCGATCCCATATCGTTTTTCCAAGCCAGGTTAATGGATCCTCAATTCTTGAACTACAAAGGTGCAAGAAACTTGCAATTTTCTCGAAAAGATGGAAGGTGAAACTTAAACCCAACCCTTGAACGCAAGAATTAAACCTCGGTATAAGTCAAAGACGCCACAATCAATTGGTAGAGAATTGATTGATAAGTCAAGAATTAGCTTGAATGATTAATTTAAACAATTTAACAAGTTCTAGTAAGAACTCAAGGTATAAAACACTCCATTTGATTAATGATGACTTGATGAAAAAACAATAATTTGCCTCCTTTAAATAGGAGCAAACAAAACAATAGAACCCTAAAAAATAAGGAAACTAATTCCTATTAAAAATAGGAATCTTAAATAGAAAGAAACAAACTAAATATTATCTTCTAATTAAAATAAAAAACCTACCAAAGAAAGAAAAAAGCTGCCAAAATAATAATAAAACTAATTAAATTCCTCACTAGCCGGTTGTGAGAACACGCTAGAAAAATAAGGCTGAATTTCAGACTTTAAGGCGTGCCCACCCCTTATCAGATCAGCACATCTGATTTCTTCATATGTGGTTCCACATCTTCTTGGCGAAGCATTGTCCTCCATTCTTGATCTTCATCTCCTTGAATGCTTCTCCATGCTCTAGCTTTATTCATCAACTCTTGGACCATGATCATGAGTGTGTCCTTCATCTTCCTTGCTTTAGCTCTGGTGGTTGGACCACTCGGAACCCGAATGGGGTTTGCATAGTCTTTACTCCATGATATAGCTCCGGTGCTATCGTTGGATTCATCATCAAGGGAATTCATCACCACCAATGTTTGTGCTTAATTGTGGAGTAGGATTCGTCAGAGGTGGTGAAGCTGGTTAACAGATTTCCAGATAAAGACCATCCTCTTTTGCATCTGATCTTGGAATGTAAGCGATTACATTCTCGACTTTTGAGTTTTTCCATAAATTATGTTCATTGCACATACAACTATAGAGTGGACTGCTTAGCGAAGTTGGGTCATAATCTTTGTACACATGGATTTGGGAACTTTTTGGCTTTTTGACCCACCCTATGCTGTGTTAGAAGTTGTGAGGAGATATAATGTCATATAATATGTTGTCATATTTAGGGATCTATCCCAGTTGATACAAAAAAAGGTTATAAATATGATTTCAGCTGGAGCTACCGAAGCAAAAATGATTGCAGTTTGGGCCTTTACATATTTGGAACTGGATAATGGTATGAGTATGGGCGCCACTTCCACCAATTTTATTTATTTATTTAATTTATTTTATTCTTTTAAAAAAAATAAAAAATTCTAAGTCCTGAATTTTTACTAACCAAAATAAATCCGTTTTGATCTTTTGATTGTCAAATTGTCGCCCACGAGATTCAAAGTACCATTCGAAAAGGAGCTCATTGGTTACTTTCGCCAATTAATCATTCTCACAAAAATAGATTTCTTTCATCAATTGCTGGTTGGGGATAGTTGGGATTTCTTCGTTTTCATTCCTCCCGACCAATGCACTTGATTAACAGATATAACAAAAGTGAAGGAGTAATTAAGAAGAGCCAAAAATTATTACTCGATTTAGAAGGTCTAAATTTATCTCCTATAAAAATTACATATTAGCTAGTGAGGATTGTTTACTACATCCTTTAACCGAGTCATTGGACGAAAACTCTTGTACTTATTTCTCGCATCATTCCCGTTGAATATCTCTCTGCTTCACTCTAGCTCTCTCTATCGGGCTCCATCTCTAGGGCGCGACATGGTGCGGGAGGTTTGGTCTTTCGGGCTGTACCAAACGACCATCTTCCGTCAGGATAAGATCTTTGTTCTCAGGTTGCTCCCAAGAAGGTGGAACCAAGCATTCATCTTTTAAAAATCCACACCACTTGTTTACAAGATGCAC
The DNA here is from genome assembly GCA_021464415.1 of Lonicera japonica. Classification (NCBI taxonomy): domain Eukaryota; kingdom Viridiplantae; phylum Streptophyta; class Magnoliopsida; order Dipsacales; family Caprifoliaceae; genus Lonicera; species Lonicera japonica. The sequence continues at coordinate 15,955,881 of CM038468.1, forward strand.
CTGTTTAGTTCAAGTTTTTGAATTATAATTTAATATTTTTTTATTTTTAGTTTAGTTTCTTAAAATTATTTTTAAATTCAATTTGTGTTTGGTACACTATTTAAACAAAAAAAACACTTAAAATTTTCATAAAACTATTTTATTACAATGGAAACTCGCTTTCAGAGAAGTTCAAGATGCTTTCTTTTACTTCTTGAAAGAATCATTTAGTTTGCTCAGCTCCACTCCTTTCAAATTCGAGAATTATGGTGCTGAGAGATTGTGCTAACTGACTGACCCGAGATTTGATTTTCGCAAACAGTTGAGAGATTCAACTGTCGGACCTTATTAGGTAACTTAAGAAATGAGTTTCGGAATCTATTTCAGGATTTATTCGTACAAATTCGAAGATTTGCTAACATGAGAGATTTTGAATTTGTTGAGTGCAGATTATATCTTCAGCTTTTGGTAAAGTTAAAGCGTTTTGTAGCGTTGTAACTTTTGACGAAAGAGATGGGTAGCAAATGAAGAAATTAAAATAGTGGAGGAGGAAATAAGCGAGAGTACTTAAGTCGGTAGGTGTGGGTGGGATATTTTGAATATGTGTTATAGTTTTAGCTTTGGTAAATGTTGTTTTTAAAACTTGAAGGCCGAACACGATTTATGTCTGTTAAATGTTGTCTTGAATTTTCCTCGCCCCTGGTACCTGAATACAGTAGCAAAATAGATTTCACTTTAAGAGGTGTCATATTATTTAAAATAAAGTTATAATTTAACTAATGCAAAACAAGATTTTAGATCCTCATCAATACACAAAAAGTGGAGGATAAGCTAGTAGTTAATATTCCTTTAAAGTTTGTTTTAAGACTTTAATCCCTAAAAGTTTGATCTGATTGTCCCTTTGGTTCTTGAAGTTTATTTTTAGACATTTTGGTCCTTAAACCTGATTCCGCTTGTCACTTTAGTCCCTGAACCCTCATTCCGACAGTTTAATGGACGAAAAAACTATTAGATGGAGGGGCAGTTTTGTCATCTAACGCTTTTGCAGATTTTTATATGTAGAGGACTGCTTTTGGATGACAAAACTACCCCTCCAGCTTACAATTTTTCATCCATCAAATTGATGGAATAAGGTTCGAGAGACTAAAGTGATAAGAAAAATAAAATTTAATGACCAAATGTTTCAAAATGAATTTTAGGAAGTGATAATAGTGAACCTTTAAAGAATTAAAATATTAAACACTCTTGTACAATCAAAAATTACTTAAGAGCATGTTCAATTACAGCATGAATTGGATCTATTAAAAATATGAATATATATTATATATATGTAGCTATATCTAACATGATTTTTGGTGGCACTAACACCAAGATATAGTCAACACAAATTAATGTAACTCCCATTTTCCGTCAATTAATTATCACGTGTAAGAATATTACGGTATCGTGTTATTTGAGTTTGTTTAGCGAGTTAACTCATTAACAAGCCTGGTAATGTTAACGTGTTCTTAGTATAAAAGATGAACATTGTGTCGAGTAAATGAGTCTTACCCATCAACTAAATAGAGGTGAGTCTACATGTTATGGAAATCGCCCAGGTTATATATTTGATTCCTTTAAGTAGGGTGAGTCTTTGTGATCCAACTCAATCTTAAATCTAACATGCATGTACGCACCCCTGGCAACTACTTCAATGCATTGAATATTAATGGCGGCGTATTTTCGTTCAAAATTGCCCCGGGACACCTAGGTACCAAGTCATTAATATTCAACACCCTAAGAATTTTCACACCTAATTTATTCTCAAGCCTCTCCTTAAAATTTAAATTCCCCACCCGGGGACCCGCGATTGAACCTGCATACAGGTATGCCCGCCCATCGTCCATCTTATGTAGACCCAATTCGACAATGTCGTAAGCGCTCAACACTATGTTAGTGTCCCATGCAAGCTGTGACCCATCACTGTTATGGTCAATTCTTCAGTAGGGCACCTTGGTATTATTTTCTTTAGCTCATTTATCATCTGCCTTGTGCGGATAACCTGCAAAATTGATCATCATCCACCTTGTCGGTGTAAAGATCCACGAACCTGGCTTCAACCTTTACGGACAGATCTGGGCATGGTATCCCATATTCGGATATGGGCTTTTGATAATCGGTCAAATCTGTGACTCACTCGAGCTCGGTGATCATACCCTGGCCTCCATATATACAACAATGATATCATGACGCCCTAATTTTTTGGATAATTTGCATTTGACATGGCTATGTATCCCATTCAATTTGCATTTTTATTCCCCACATTGGCCAAAAATGAGTTTCTGAAAAAAATAGGTAAATTAGTGTTAGAGCGTGCCAGCTCATAACCAAGGTCTTGCATAGCTAGACCTTTGAAAAATTTACTAGGTGGGATCCAGCTCTAGCAATACTTTGAATAGGGGTCATAGTCAAAAGCGTCCTAAGTGAACTATGCCATTTTGCCATACACAATTAGCTCTATTTATAGGATCGGGTTGAGCAACCCGGCCCAGTTATCTTGTCCGTGGTATTTTCACTTATTATCGGCCACCCACCTCTCGTAACTTGGCGATTGGTCACCTTCATCGAGTTCATCGATGGTTTTAAGTTCATCAAGGGTCAAGGTTAGGGAGTTTGTGGCCTGGGTCAAAATGCAAACTAGGGTACGTGTTTGTGTGAAGCATCGATATCGGGTGGTTTGTACGATAACAGGTATGGAAAGTTGGTTTTCAGGTCGAATAGACCCGAGTTAGGGCACTTTAAAGGCAAAAGACGTATGAAATAGAGAAATATTGGCCATTGAGGAATATTATGGAAGAGAGTGTGGGAATGAGGATAGATATTATGCCAGTTGAAGAGAGCTTGAATATATTTATATATATTTTTGCATTGACTATGGCTAATTTCTATGTGAGAAAACTAGTTCACATGAATCACATGTTTGTATGATTAAACGCACATTTTATTTATATATTTATTTAAAGACTTCTCTTGGATATAACTCCACTTTAAGGTTACATGGGGCACACATGTGTTGAAATTAGTAGAGAGTTCATACAGAAGTTAGGCGTAGGGACACCTATATATTCTTAATTAATTTTTTGTTGTAGTTGAATATGTTTCCTTTGGACAGATTAAGGTATTATTCACAGTCATCTTTTGATTCAAAATGAATAACACGTATTTTATAAACTTAAAAAAAGAGTAAAGGATAGAATATATATATATATATATATATTATGAAAATCGTTGTAATTGATTCAAAACTCAGGCATTGCAATGTTTGGCACAAGTAGATAAATATTGAATAAAATATTTAAATCTGAAAACTTATAAAATATTATATTTAATTCATTACATAATTAGGTTTCTTTTATGGCTATAAATTAAACCTTTGTAATAGGTCACTATGCAAGAAATTACTACATAGATTTAGGGATATTCCTTGTGAGAGAATGTTGAACTCTAAATTGGCTGCTAGGGTTTGCTTGTATTGTACTCGATTTTGATCATCATCAATAAAAAGTCTATAATCTGGTGAACTAGTGGCGATTTTGCCGATACCATCTTATATGCGTGTGCTTGTGCTTGGTTGTTTTCTTCTCTACTCCTTGTTTATCTATTACTCTGACTTTTAGTTGTGCTTGTTGATTTAATTATTGTACACTAAATACTTTGGTCAACTTTTTGCTTGTGCCAAGGGTTTTGTCACGACAATTTGGTATCAGGGGAGTGGTTTTCCTCACGGATTGTTAGGTATAATTATAGATGTCTACTGATGTAGAATCGGCCACTGAAGCCTATTTGGCCACTATAAACCGTGGCAAGCCTACCAGGCCCAAAATGTAACAACGTCATAATCACATGGGACCAGTCTAGTTTGACCCGAAACGGCCTATAAAATTCAAGTCAGGGCCTTTGATGGTGATGCAAGTTGTTTTTTGGCCAAATTCCTTTGTTTAAGCATTCGAATCCGCAAATTTACTATTTTTGGTAGGTTTTGATTTGATCCGTTAAATCTAGCATGATTCTCAGCGTCAACATTGCGAGATCCCATGATCTCTGTAATTTTTTATTTTTAGCAGTTTGAATTTATTTCCTTGCTTGTAATTTTCCTCTCCTATAAGAGAATTCCTTTGTAATCGTTTAAGGCAGACTATCTTTGAATAAAAATGAGTGTTTTCTTCTTTATATCGAGTGTTTATTCCGTATTTAGCCAAGATTTCCCATTCTATAGCTTTCTGCTATGTAATCTACTTCTGGTAATATTGAGTGTTCTAAGACAGCTACTAAGCCACCGGTTAAGATAGGGTTGTCTGCTACAAAGGTGATTGCTGCAACTAAGTATGATCTAGAGAGGTTTGATGGGAAGAAGACCGATTTTGCCATGTGGAATGTGAAATGGAAGACATCTTGGCACAATTGGGTTTGCATCAAGCTTTGGAAGGGGACAAAACTAAACCTAATGAGTGGTTCAACGCAGATTGGGCCAAATACAATAGGCAGGCATATAGTACCATTCGCCTAAACCTCGCTCCTAATGTGAGGTACGACACGATAAGTGAGAAATCTGCCCTGGTTATTTAGAAGATGCTACAAGATTAGTATATGATTAATATTATCAAAAATTGTGTATACCCGAAGAAAAAGATTTTTCAGTTTAAATTTACAAGAAGAACCTCTAGGAATGATCATCTCAATGGGTTCAGCAAATAACTGAAAATGGGGTGGGGCGCGCACAGAAGCGAATTAAACAAATTAACCCTAAGTTTGCTATTTGGCGGTTTGATTCTCAAAAATTAATTTTAATCGAATAAAAAATAAAACCTAAAAGTCTATGGATTTTAATTCTAAAAAACTGTTTAATATTTTCTAGTACGCAGCAATTAATAAAGCAATTAAACAGATAAACAAACACTATAATTAGCGAGGTATCCCTGCAGTGCAGGACTAATCCTCAACAATTCACTATATGCACAAATGTTTACAGACTCGATTAATCACAAATCACACAGACTTACAAAACTTGAATCGCACAAGCCGCCTGCAAAAGTATTCACCTTCTGCGCGTACAGTTCTCTTATTCAAATCGCACGAACAAGTTCACAACGAATTACTCGCCATAGTATCACATCGTTCTTCAACTCCATTTGCGAATCACACGCACTTTGGGATCTGATTTATTTTTTAAAGAAAGAACGCTGGCTTTGGCATGAATAAAAAGCCCTAAGGTGGTTTTATATTTTGAGGTTTTAATCTCTCTCTAAGGTGTAAAAAACTCTCTCAAAACGTGTGTAAAAAGTTTTTAAAAGGTATGTTTTTGACACAAGGCAATGAGTTTTATTTATAGGAAAAAGCTTGAGTCAGAAACTTTTTTGGATTAGGAAAATACCTTTAAAAAGAAAATTTTATGATAAAAAAATCGATGCCCAGAAACCTTGACGGACCAGTACACATTAGCATTGTGTGTACTGGTCCACCTTTAAGCACCGAACCAGTCCACTAAGTCCTATGTGTACTAGTCCACCATTCAGAAAATGAATTCCATGAAAATTTAGAGGATATAGCCGGATCGGTACACATTAGCATTGTGTGTACCGGTCCCCCCTATTGAAGGTGAAAATTATATTTAAATGCCAATGCTCATCGTATATTTCTCAATGTAATTCTTTGGTGCATCGCTCGGTAGCTTGGTTTGCTTGTAATTCTTCAGATGTAATGTCGAACGACTCAAATAACTTACAAGCAAACATGTTTTTGTTGAAGGAATAAAGCCAACCAAAATATAGACTTTACAATAACCTCTTATTTGCTTGGGTTGAACGTCTAAATTGATGATGAGGACAAAGAAATTATGCTTTTTAATTTGCTCTCGAATTCCTATGACCATTTTAGTACTAGGGTTATTCATGGAAGGAGAAGATGACCTACAATCTTGTATCATTGGCTGTGTTGCCTAACAAAAAGCGCTTGAAGGAGAGGGGATAATCCAGCTCGAATGTCTATTCACACAGGGTAAAAGCCACGAAAAGAAGTAGAAAAATTTGGGAAGGTCGAAGGTCAAAATCTTAGACACTAATCGACATGAGTAAAATTATCTGTCATTAGTGCAGACAACCATGGCACAAGCGTTGAGAGTGTCTAAATTGAGGCAATGGTGGCAGAGAGAAAAAGGGTGCAATGGAGAACTTGAATGTGGTTGCAGCACCTAAAGGGCCGACTTTGAGAGTATGATGGTTGTGACTCCATGTGTTAGTTAAGCTAGCGAATGGATCTTGGATAGCGGTGTACCACATGTACCATAACCGAGAATTATTCCACAGTTTTGTTGAGGTTGATAGGGGCAAGGTTTTGATGGGTAACGACCATGCTTGTAAAACAATATATGGGAATTGGTACAATCGAGCTAAAAATGCACGATGGGGTATACATACTATTAAGGATTTTAAATATACAAACTTTAATAATTTATGGTATTTTTATTCAAATTTAATATATTTTTTATTTCATAAAAATAGACAAAGAAAAAAGCAAGAGATTAAATTCGCAGAATAAGAAAGAGAAAAACTTGTTGCCTTTCTTGATTTGATGGGTTAAAAACACATCTAATAGTCCAAATTTCATCTTCTTTTTTTTAATTGAATGTGGATAATTAATTAGATAATTTGGTAATGTGATATTGCTTTCCCTTATAATACATATATATATACACTAAATATTGCCCATGCCAAATGACACGCTGAGACAAGTAAAAGGTGGTAGTTGAGGAATAATTATTATTCATCCCATCAACAACATTTCAATTGTAAAATTAAAGGCATTGAAGGAAGTAAAAAGCGCTAAATACAAAAGTTTAACAAAATATACATCCATATAACTATATTTTCGCATACAAAAGCTTAGCAACAAGATAAATCCTTGATCATGCATCGTAACAGAACTTCGGGGTAAACAATATTTCTAGTTCTAACTGAATATTCTAATGATTGGAGAATGTTGATCCGGTCAAAGCTTGTACATCTTGACAATGCTAGATACATCTTGTACATCCGATCGGAGAATACCTATTATGGACCTTGATAATATAACATCAATTAAAGTGACACTTTGATTACAAAATCAGACGATGGAAATAAGAGAGATTAACTTAAAAGGTCATAAATAAAGAATTATTTACTCGCTAGTAATAACAGCAAAATATTGCTCCACTGTGAAATTTCATAGTTCCTAAAATTGAAAATTTTAAAATTCCAAAATATTAAATTTGAATGCCACCAAAAGATATCAAAAAATAAAAATTATCTTTTCTCACTTTACAAAAAAAAAGAAAAAAAAAGAAAAAGAAAAAAAAGGAGATAGAAAATAATTGAAAAGGTATATAGAGAAAAATTATGACAGAGATGGAAAGGATAAATTAGGAAGTGAAATAAAAGTTTCAAAGAATGGAAGAAGGTATAAATTTTCAAAATTCAAATTGTATTTTTTAATTTTTTTTTATCGTTATATGAAAGTGGAGAGAGAATAAATATAATTTGATTAGGTGGTCTGACATTTCATAAACCCATCTAAGGGCTAGTATTATTTTTTGTTATTTGTAAATTGATTTATACCATTAATTAGATAGATGAAATAAGAAACAGAAAATTAGTGCCAACTACTACCTCCAATAAAAAATGTACGATGTTGATAAAAGTGGAGAGAGAAGAAATATGATATTTGATTGGGTAATTTGACATTACATAAACACATCCAACGGCTCATATTATTTTTGTTATTTATTGATTAATTTAGACCATTGATCAGAGAGAAACAAATTGAAGATGTACGACGTTGATAAAATACCTCACATGATATAGATAGAGGGAATCTTAATAATTTAGTAGTAGTTGCCAGTGTTATTATTACATTCGATGCGTCGTCACATCGATCTGGTCCATACTTTTACTCCTATGTGTGGTTGCATTTTAATTTTTGGAAAACATATCTTATCACCTTTGGTTTATTTATTGCTATCATTTTCTGATTCGAAAATAGAGGGAAATTTTTCACATGTTATCTTTTTTTTTTCCTAATTAATTCATAGTCTTTTTTGGCATAATTATCAACTAAAAATATCACCAAAAATCCGAAATATATTATGTTATCAAGGAAATCTAGTAATTCGTCTTCTTTCTTTAAAAGTATTAATATCTTCTAGTTTTGAAAGTTTTAATAGGTACAGCTGTTCTGAATCAATCAATGAAGTTCGTTTTTCAAAAATATCATCACAAAAAGATGAAATGGTGTTTTTCGAAATAGCCGAAAAAGAAATCCGATTTGTCATTTAAATGAAAAAAGATTCCAATTCTTAAAAACTCAACGGGAAGAATAGACAAGTTCACGCTCGAAAAACCATCATATCATGAACTATATAATCACTGGGTTTATACAAAAAATGAGAAAAAAAATGAGTTACTTAATAGAATTGAAGCTCTAAACATGAGCGCTCTACATATGGAAGATCTCCGAATCCTTGCTGCTTATGCTTACTTCTATACCTAACAAAATCTATATCCTATTTAAGAAATGAAATTTGTTTAGGTTGTCTTCCAATTTACGAATTAAACAATTTAAAATTATTTAATTCATAAATTATTTAATTTGACCATATGATTGCAAATGAAGTAGTACATAAAATCATAAACTTAATTAAGTTAATAGGTAAACAAGTATTCAATATTAAAAAATCTAACTATATATTATTTGATACTAGGCATTGCCTGTGCCTTCCGACAAGTTAATATAAAAATGTATATCAATTATTAATATTAATGATATTAAAAAAATTTACTTATTACTAACAACAAAATATCAATACATTGTTGATCAACCCTAAAAAAATGGTTAATAATATTATTATTGAGTGATAAAAACAGGTGGCGCTATTCGCTCTCCTCGCTACTTATCTCTCCTCAAGAAAGTAAATTGCTAACACTGGAGAACAAATCCCATGTTTCTGAAAATCCATTTCCATTAGAAAGTTCATTGATTTATCAAATACAAAGATTTCCACAAGGCGTACTGAGTAACCATTTAACAGGCAATACTTGAAATTTTTGCCGCAGCAAAACACAAATTAAACCAAATAACTGCGACCACATAAGCTTATTAAACTCCGATGACCCAAAAAATCCCAAGGAGAAATTTGAGATAGGTTGTTATATCGGTACAAGAAACTCCGATGACCCAAAATACAAGTAGTGTTGTACCGGTACAAGAAAGTGAGGGAACAGAGATTTTATGTAACTCTTTGGAATTTGAGATAGGTTGTTATATCGGTACATGCCCAAGCTGTACCGGTAAACAATCAATCCCGACTCTTCTCAGCCTTAGACTCTATTTCCTTATAGAATTAGGTTTCTTTTATGGATATAAATTAAACCTTTGTAATAGGTCACTATGCAAGAGATTACTAGATAGATTTAGGGATATTCCTTGTGAGAGAATATTATAACCCAAATTTGGCTGCTAGGGTTTGCTTGTACTTCACTTGGTTTTGATCTTCATCAATAAAAGGCTATCACCCGATGAATTAGTGGCGAGTTTTCCGACACCATCTTATATGCTTATGTGCTTATGGTTGGTTGTTTTCATCTCGACTTCTTTTTCATCTATTACTTGTACTTTCAGTTATGCTTGTTGCTTTAATTATTGTACATAAATACTTCGGTCGACCTTTTGCTTGTGCCAAGGGTCTTGTCGAAACAATTTAGTATCACAGGATGTTTTCCTTACGGATTATTGGGTATAATTATAGATGTTTACTAGTGTAGAATAGGTCATTGAAGCCTATTTGACCACTCTGGACCATCGCAAGCCTACCCGACTCAAAAAGTAACAACGCCAAAATCATGTGGGGCTAGGCTAGTTTAACCCAAAGTGGCCCATAGAATTCAAGTTAAGTTAAGGCCTTTGGCAATGACGCAAGCTGTTTTTTGGCCAAATTTCTTCGTTTAGGCCTCCAAATCAGCGAATTTACTATTTCGGGTAAGTTTTGATTTGATAATTGCAGACACCCCGATTTGCGACCCCCACAAGAACCCTTACATATATAGATATTTTTAGTCATTCTCCTTTTTTAAGCTTAAGTTTTGATTTTGGGTAGTTTGGCATTTTTAGGCTTATTTTGCATTTTTCTTGTTTTGCCCACTTTTTCATCCCACATTGGATGGGAGTGAAAAGTGAGGCCTTGGGTTTCCTTATAAATAAGGGCATAAGGCTTGTGTTTTAAAGGAGAGCAAAATGAGAAGGATCATATAAGAGCTTTTTTAGTCATTGAACCCATAATTCTCATTAATATAAGATTCTCCTACTCTTTTATTAGAGATGTCGAGAATTATGCTCTAGTTAATTTTTAGGTTCTTAAAAAATAAGAATCTTTTTAGTATAAAATTTATACCCGGAGTGTCAGTCTTTGCCAACGCCAGAGTTCTGTCCGCTTCTCTCATATTTATATTATCGTCGGGATGGTAATCTTTTGACCCTTTCTTTTATTTAAGTTTATTATTATTATTATTATTATTATTATTATTATTATTATTATTATTATTATTATTATTATTATTATTATTATTATTATTATATGCATATCTGTTTATTATTTTAATTGAGTTTATTACTTGTTTAACTTTAATTAAAGGTTTATTTCTATATTAGAAACTCCCATATAATTCACATCGAGTCCGGAACTCACCCGCGCACCAGAGCGCCCTACCAGATGGGAATGCAAATACAATTTATCGCACAACAAACCCATATGTCGCACGAAAAACCTTGCCATGCCGCGCGACAATCCCCCGAACACCGACCAACCACCTTTCTGACACATCAGTCTGTCAGAAACATTACTTCAACCGTTTGTCGCACGACATATGTATATGTCGCGCGACATTTGCCCTTTCTAGTAATATGTCGCCCGACAATCGCTCCCGAGTACTATAAATAGGCCAACACCCCCATGGGTTCAAGGCAGCCATTCCCCACCACAAAGGACACTGTTCTGACACCAAAAATCCTTATTTCTCTCTTACATTTCTAATCTTTAAGCCTTCCTTGCAAGCATCTGTGATAATATTTATTTCTGTAAGAGTCTCGGATCTAATCTTGGCACCCGGAGTGCCACCTTCTAGAGTCAGGCCGCTGGAAATATTTTAAAGAGAAAAGCTGATATCTGCCGGAGGTCTTCTCTGCCATATAATATTTTCTCTCTCTTATTCTTATTATTATCGTCGGGAAGGTAACTAAAGTCTCTTATAGTAATCTAATAATATATCTGCATATTAGTTTTATTGTACTTTATTTAGTAATTATAGACTTGTTTAGATTCTTATGTGAGTTTGCTATATATACATACTTGTTATTTTCTAAAGTATTATAAGTGAGTAGGGAGTTGGTTTGCTTCAGCCAACATAAACTGAAAGCATTTACTTCCACCCTCCTCGTTTTATTTTAATTAAGTTTATTATATGTAGACTTTTTATACCTATTGCTCTGTCCACTTTCTAGCTGGATAAACTTATTGTTAAGTTATTGATATTCTTTTGTTTTCAAACCAAACAACTTGATAAAATCATTTGTAAAACCAGAAGAAGTAAGACCATTTATCATCCGACTAAAGCCAAGTTTTCAAAACTCGGATTGATAAAACTTACTTAGGAATTAAACTCAGATATATTCTGTCTTTCATATAGATCGTAATGTATCTGATGCACTCTCCTCAAGAGATCAATTCCATATCAAATCAATTTCGATAAGATCTGATCTTTTATAAGTTAATCAAACGAGATAATTGATATTGTCGTCTGAGAAAACAATACCGAATCACTCTCTTCTCAAAAATAGATAAGATAAACTTTTGTTACTAGTAATCAGATTTCAATAAAACTAAAACATCGGATCATGGAATACAAGGTTTTCATCCATTTTCCCGTTTTTTCCAAAATCAGGTTTTCATAAATTATTTCCAGAAAGCAGTAGAATACCAATAAAAGCATCCAAGTTTTTCAACATAGAATAAACATATAAGACCATTAGAGACCGAAAGGGCGGAATGGGTGCTTAACACCTTCCCAATCCATAATATAGTTCCCGAACCCTATAGAATCCTGGTTTCGTAGACAAACGTGTAAAGAAAGGCTTATCTGTAGCCTTTTTCTTACAAAACTGTTTTGTCTGTTTTCTCGTAAAACGTACTGACGAATCTGAACAAACCCTTTTGCACTAGAAATAGGATAGAGGGACACCCGATATGAATTATCAACACATAGAAGCAAATGGAACAACGTAATCCTTTCCGATGTTTCAGACTCCCAAACCAAAGGCTAAGAACCTTGGGGTCGCATTTGTGGATTCTCACAATAATAAATTGAGTTAAGAAGGTCAGATTTGATTTCCGTCAAATTCGGCATGATTCTCGACATTAACACTATGAGATCCCATGATTTTAGCAATTTTCTATTTTTGACAGTTTGAGTTTTTTGAATATATTTCCTTTCTTTTAATTTTCCTTTCTTATAAGAGGATTCCTTTATAATCGTTTAAGGCAGACTATTTTTGAATAAAAATTGAGTATTTTTCTCTTCATATCGAGTGTTTATTATTTTCTTAGCCAAGATTGCCCATTCTATAGCTTTCTGCTACGTCATCTACTTCTAGTAATACTGAGGGTTCTAAAGTGGACGATAAGCCACCAGTTAATTAAGATGGGGTTGTCTGTTCCAAAGGTGACTGCTGATACCAAGTATGATCTATAAAAGTTTGATAGGAAGAAGACCGATTTTGCCATGTGGCAGTGTGAGATGGAAGACATCTTGGCACAAATGGGTTTGCACCTAGCTTTGGAAGGAGACAAAATTAAACCTAATGAGTGGTCCAACGTAGGTTGGGCCGATTACGATAGACAAGCATGTAGTACTATTTGCCTAAACCTCACTCCTAATGTGAGGTATGACGCGATAAGTGAAAAATCTGCCTTGTTTATTTGGAAGATGCTACAGGATTAGTATATGATGAATAGTATCAAAAATAGTGTACACTTGAATAAAAAGATTTTTGGGTTTGAATTTACAAGTTGAACCTCTATGAATGAATATCGCAATGGGTTCAACAAAAATATTTTTTTTATTTGCATGGGCTGAACGTCTAGATTGATGATGAGGACAAGGGAATTATGCTTCATAATTTGCTCTCAGATTCCTTTGACCATATTACTACTAGGGTTATTTATGGGAAGGCAAAGGTGACCTAAGATCTTGTATCATCAGTTGTGTTGCCTTACGAAAAGCGCTTGAAGAAGAGGGTAGAATCTAGCTCGGTTGCACGATTCACAAAAGGTAAAAACCACGAGATGAAGTGGGGAAATTAGGGAAGGTCCCAGTCGAAATCTCGGGGACTAATTGACATGAGTAAAATTATCTGTCACAAGTGCAGACAATCATGGCACAAACTGTGGGAGTGTCTGAATTGAGGCAATAGTAGTGGAGAGAAAAAGGGTGCACTAGAGAACGTGAATGTGGTTGCAGTACCTGAAAGGAGAACTTTTAGAGTATGATGGTTGTGACTCCATGTGCCAGTTCAGCTAGCGAATGGATATTGGATAGTGGCGTACCATATGTACCCTACTCGAGAATTATTCCACACCTTTGTTAAGGTTGATGGGGGCAAAATTTTGATGAGTAACGACTGTGCTTACAAAAAACAATGAGAATTGGTACGATCAAGCTAAAGATGCATGATGGAGTATATATACTCTTAAGGATTTTAAATATACAAACTTTAACAATTTATGGTATTTTTATTCAAAATTAATATATTTTTTATTTCATAAAAATAGATAGAGAAAAAAGTAAGAGATTAAATTAGTAGAATAAGAAAGACAAAAGGTTATGACCTTTATTGATTTGATAGGTCAAAAACACATCTAGTGGTCCAAATTTCATCTTATTTTTTGTAATTGAATGTGGATCATTAATTAGACAATTTGGTTATGTGATATTTCTTCCCCTTATAATATATATATATATACACTAAATATTGCACATGCCAGACAATACACTGACACAAGTAAAAGGTGGCAGTTGAGGAAGAATTGTTATTTGACTAATTATTATTTGTCTCACCAATAACAATTCAATTATAAAATTAAAGGCATTGAATGAAGAAAAAAGTGCTAAATACAAAAGCTTTGGTTACAAAGGCTTAACAAAATATACGTCCATGCACAGAACTATATTTTCGTATACAAAAGCTTAAAAAAAAAATCCTTGATCAGGCATCATAACAAAACTTCAGGGTAGACAATATTTCTAGTTCTAACTGAATCTTCTAGTGATAGGAGAATGTTGATCCGGTCAAAGATTGTACATCTTAATAACGCTACATACATCTTGTACATTAGTTCGAAGAATACCTATTATGGACCTTGATAATATAAAATCAAAGTGACACTTTGATTACAAAATCAAACAATGGAAATAAGAGAGATTTAAATTAAAAGGTTATAAATAAAGAATTATTTACTCGCTACTAATAATAGCAAAATATCACTCCACTGGGGTCAATACAAGAATAATGGAAAATACTGGGGGTTAATATGGGAATAATAAGAAATACCGGGGTCAATATGAAAATATAATAAGATTCTGGCTTAGGCATGACATGGCTCGATGATGTAAAAAGCCAATGCTGGCGTGGCCTCTTGATGTGGCATTAGTTAGTGACGTGGCAGTGACACGTGGCACTAGGGCTGGTGTAACTGCTGACATGGCATAGTGACAAGGTTGCATAACGTGAAGAACATGCACAGCGCGTGAAAGGGCGTGGGAGCTTTTTTTTTGGGTTGATTTTAACGGGGTTGGAATCGTTTTTTCAAGACGAAGAGGATGGGTGTGGTTGTTTCTTGGTATAGTAAGGTTTAAGAGATTTCGTGAAGGCAACTAATTTGTTTGCTTGGTTTTGATCGATGTGGTGGTTTCTGATTGTTGAAAGTTTTGGTTTGTGGTTTGGGAATAAGAAAGTCTAATAGATTAGTACCCCTCTGATACCATGTTAGAAATACAAAAGATATAAAATGAATTGGAGAATTCATATATTGCTTTAATGAATAATGTGAACACAATGAAGAGCCGTTTATATAGGGGCACACATGAATACAAATAATGTAAAGAGAAAACCTTAATTCTCTATGCCATAAATAAAAGATTGAGATCGCTTACATATGGTAAGCTAAATATGGAAGTCAACTATAAGATTTTTACAAATATTCTACAATATTATAACACTAAAAACAAAATATTACTATATTGTCAATCAACCCTCAAATTAAAATGGTTAATACTATTATTATTGAGTGATAAAAAAAAATGAGTGGTGCTATTTGCTCTTCTCGTTACTTCTTTGTCCTCAAGAAAGTTCATTGATTTACAGTTGAAAAAAAAAGCCGCAGCAAAATAAAAATTAAACCAAATAACTCCAACCATATAAGCTTATTAAACTCTGGTGACCTATGAAATCCTAAGGGGAATTATGTCACATGATTAATATAGAATCATTTATGTAGAGCTTATTGGGAAAAAAATTAAGATTGGATATAGATTTGCCCTCTTTTAAAGAGCATTTCAACATATCTAACTTAATCATACTTGTATTATAAAGGGTAATTAGCTAAAATGACCCCTAAAGTTTAACTCAAATCCCTCACTAGTCCATAAAGTTCAATTTTCAATTGAAACATCTTTAAATTTTCTAATTTTGGTTGAAACATCCTTAAAGTTTTTAATTTTTGTTTAAGCATCCTTGAAGTTTCTAATTTTGGTTGAAGCATGCTTAAACTTTCTAGTTTTGGTTGAAGCATAAAAAAATGCCTTTTAAAAGAGTGGTTCGTAATAACTAAGCGCGTTTCCCATACATCTTTTTATCGGGGCATCTAGTTTTGAACTAATGAGGGAAAATTAGAAACTTTAAGGATCCTTCAACTGAAAAGTGAACTTTAGGGACGAGCGAGAGATTCGGGTCAAACTTTAGAGGTCATTTTTGCTAATTACCCCATTATAAAAGTTGAATAAAATATGATGGCTCATCAGCTATATATTTTATAGGCAATTGAAGCTTGGGGTTCTACATTTAAAGTCAGCCACAAACCCGAAGATTCAAACAATCAAACTACACCGACACTAAACCATGAAGAAATTGGCTCATTTTCACGAAATAAAGGTTGGAAGGCATTTGTACCAGTATAAGTAGTGTTATACTGGTACATGAAAGTGAGGGAATCAATACAGAGTTTATGTAACTCTTTAGAAGTTTTAGACATGATGTTGTATTGATATATGCCTAATTTGTACCGGTATGTACACATACACTCAATCTCGACCTTTCTCAGCTTTAGACTATATTTCCTTATAACATTAGGTTTCTTTCATGGCTATAAATTAAACCTTTGTAATAGGTCACTATGTAAGAAATTATTGGATAGATTTAGGGATATTCCTTGTGAGAAAATATTGCAAACCTAATTTGGCAGCTAGGGTTTGCTTGTCTTGTACTTGGTTTTGATCTTCATCAAGAGGCTATCACCTAGTGGATTAGTGGCGATTTTTCCGCTACCATCTTATATTCGTGTGTGCTTGTGTTTGGTTATTTTCTTCTCTACTTCTTGTTCATCTATTACTCGTACTTGCAGTTGCGTATGTTGCTTTAATTATTGTGCATTAAATACTTTGGTCAACCTTTTACTTATGCCAAGGGTTTTGTCACAACAATTTGGTATAAGAGGATTGGTTTTGTTCACGAATTATTGGGTATAATTATAAATGTCTACTGATATAGAATAGGCCACTAAAGCCTATTTGGCCATTCTGGACCGTCACAAGCATGCTAGGTACAAAAAGTAACAACACTGTAATTATATGGGGTCTGGCTAGTTTAACCTGAAATGACCCATATAATTCAAATCAGGGCCTTTGGGGGGTGATGCCAGCTGTTTTTTAGCCAAATTCCTTCGTTTAAGCCTTCGAATCCGCGAATTTACTATTTCTGGTAGATTTTGATTTGATAATAAGTTGAGTTATGAAGGTCAGATTTAACTTCCGTCAAATCTAGCATGTTTCTAAGCATCAACACTACGAATTCCCATGATCTATTTGATTTTCTATTTTTGGCAGTTTGAATTTTTTGAATTTATTTCCCTTATTGTAATTTTCCTCTCCTATAAGAGGATTCCTTTGTAATCATTCAAAGCATACTATCTTTGAATAAAAATTGAGTGTTTTCCTCTTTATATCGAGTGTTTAATGCTTGCATAGCCAAGATTGCCCATTCTATAACTTTCTGATATGTAATATACTTCTGGAAATATTGAGGGTTCTAAGGTGGCCAATAAGCCACTGGTTAAGATAGGGCTATCCGCTCTAAAGGTGACTACTACAACTAAGTATGATCTAGAGAAGTTTAATGGGAAAAAGACCGATTTTGCCTTGTGGCAGTGTGAGATGGAAGACATCTTGGCGCAATTGGGTTTGCACCAAGCTTTGGAAGGGGACAAAACTAAACATAGTGAGTGGTCCAACGTAGATTGGGCTAAGTAGGATATGCAAGCATGTAGTACTATTCGTCTAAACCTTTCTCCTAATGTGAGGTACGACGCGATAAATGAAAAATTTGCCTTGGTTATTTGGAAGAGGCTACAGGATTTGTAAATGATGAATAGTATCAAAAATCATGTACTTAAAGAAAAATATTTTTTTGTTTGAATTTACGAGAGGAACCTCTATAAACGATCATCTCAATAGGTTTAGCAAAATAATCTCTGATTTGCATCACCTGAACATCCAAATTGACGATGAGGACAAGGAAACTATGCTTCTTAATTTGCTCTCGGATTGCTATAACAATCTTACTACCAGGGTTATCCATGGGAAGGAGAATCTGACCCACGATGCACTATTCACACAAGGTAATGCCGGGGAAATTGGGGAAGGTCGCAGTCAAAATCTTGAGGACTGATTGACATGAGTAAATTTATTTGTAACAAGTGCAGACAACCAAGGCACAAGTGTCGGGATTGTCTGAATTAAGGCAATGGCGGCGAAGAGAAAAAAGGGTGTTGTGGAGAACGCGAATGTGGTTGCAGCACCTGAAGGGGAGGACTTTGAAAGCATGATGTTTGTGACTCCATGTGTCAATTTAGCTAGTGAGTGGATCTTGGATAACGGTGTGACACATGTACCCTAACCGAGAATTATTCCACACATGTGTTGAGGTTAATGGGGGCAAGGTTTTGATGGGTAACAACCACGTTTTTAAAATGATGGGAATTGGTACGATCGAGCTAAATATGCACGATGGGGGTATCCATACTCTTAAGAATTTTAGATATATAAATTTTAATAATTTATGGTATTTTTATTCAAATTTAATATGTTTTTTATTTCATAAAAATAGATAGAGAAAAAAGTAAGAGATTAAGTTAATGGAAAAAGAAAGAGAAAAAGTTGTTGCCTTTCTTGATTTGATGGGTTAAAAACACATCTAATGGTCCAAATTTCTTCTTCTTTTTTGTAATTGAATGTGGATAATTGATTAGATAATTTAGTGATGTGATATTTCCTTTCCTTATAATATATATGTATATATACACACTAAATATTACCCATGCTAGACGACATACTAAGACAAATAAAAGGTGGCAGTTGAGGAAGAATTGTAACAGTATTCCCTAGAAGTATTATTTGTCTCATCAACAACATTTCAATTGTAAAATTAAAGGCATTGAATAAAGAAAAAAGCACTAAATACAAAAGCTTAACAAAATATACACACATATAACTATATTTTCGCACGCAAAAGGTTAGTAACAAAAAAAATCCTTGATTAAGCATCATCACAGAACTTCGAGATAGACAATATTTCTAGTTCTAACTGAATCTTCCAGTGATAGGAGAATGTTGATCCATTAAATGCTTGTACATCTTGACAACGCTACATACATCTTGTACATCCGATCGGAGAATACCTATTATGGACCTTGATAATATAAAATCAACTAAAGTGACACTTTGATTACAAAATCAAACGATGGAAATAAGAGAGATTTAAATTAAAATGTCATAAATAAAGAATTATTTACACGCTACTAATAACAGAAAAAAATCGCTCCACTGAAATTTCATAGTTCCTAAAATTGAAAATTATAAAATTCCAAAATATTAAATTTGAATGCCACCAAAAGATATCAAAAAATAAAAATTATCTTTTCTCACTTTACAAAAAGGAAAAAAAAGGAGATAAAAATTAGTTGAAAAGGTATATGGAGAAAAATAAAACTTTAAACTAATTTTATAAAGTTACAAAATCAGTAATTATAGTTTCCTTGTTGAATTCAAAATTCAAAAAATATAATCTCAATCTATAAATCTTTAAATTAAGCCAACTCTAAAACTTTCTAAAAACCAATACAAGGGTAAAATGGCCAGTTTGATGTTATTTTCTAGCTGAGATTAATCAAATTAAAGGGAATTACCGGTCAAATGGTCAATCCAATGAGGTATTTTTAATTTCTAAAACTAGATGGTCCTCACTTTTAATATGTTTTAAAAGTAGGAAGTGTAATTCTAGTTTTCTATTTTTTTTATCATTATATGAAAGTAGAGAGAAGAAATATGATTTGATTTAGTGATTTGAAATTTCAAAAACATATTTAAGGGCTCATATTATTTTTGTTATTTGTAAATTAATTTACACCATTAATTAATTAGATAGAACAAATAAGAAAACACAGTTGAGATTTTGAACCAATCAATTGGTACGATAAAATCATTCCTCCTTTCTTTTGATTGTGCATATGTATCGGAAGGTCGTTGGCATTAAAAGTCGATGAGGACAAGACAATGTAAAAGTGAAACTATGAAATTATGAGTGTCCGGAATGGGGTCTTCGACGTTTAGAAAGGGAGAAGTGTGATGAATTATTTTTAGGAGAGAGAAAAAGTATAGGGCTTTTGTCTTTTTTGGCCAAAGTCGAGCGTTAGAGTATTAAGGTGGAGCGCCGATAGCTCTTAAGCACAATTTAAGTTCAACCACAACAAAAAATCAAGAGTATAAATAAAGGGATTCCAGCAACTCATTACATTCACTGTTACCAAAATATTAGGATTTCATTCACCGTAAATTTGAAACTCTTTTCATTTTTGTTTCCATCCTCTCTGTATATATGTTCTAAATACCTTCAGTAATAATGTAGGCAAACAATTATATTTATCAACATCTATAATAGCGACACCATAAAATATGGACAATGTTACGTGAGAGAGTGAACAATGCTTGACATAAAGAGAGACACATAAAATAAATTCAAACACCATAAATTGATACATATATGAAAAAAATAAAATCAAAGGAAGCTCAAAATCGCCATACATATATGAAATATATATATATATATATATTATTTCTGGAAATGAGCTAAAAGGTCTTGCGTTACAATGTTTTTCGCAAAAAAATCATCGAATAATATCTTTTAGTAATAAGAGCCTAGATATCATTATCATTTTGAAATAAGGACTTATTTATCAATTTTATTTTATAATATGGGCTTTAACTTAGTGCAAACTTGACTTTGCATAAAATTATGTTTTGTACAAACTTAACTTTGCAATAAAAAAAATTAAAACAAATTTGTTTTGCATGATATGTTTATATTTTTTAACAAGTATATTATTATGTTTCATTCATCAAACTTTAAAACAATATCAAATAAACACAAATAAATAGTAATATTTTAGAAAATAAAGAGTGCAAAGTTAACTTTGCATGAGTCCGGAAAAATTATTAGGTGTATTTTATTAATAAATATATTTTGAATATGTAACTTATTAAAATTATTCTAAAGCACCGTAAATTAAACACTTATTTATAATAATATATGTTAAAAAACATGTAGTAAAAATTTAATTTTGCATTATTCCATAAAAAAAATTCTATTTAAAAATTTACTACAAAGTTAAATTTGCATTTATTTTGAGGTTTGGTCAAATATAGACACTTATTTTACAAAAATATTATTCCTTATTTATTTTGTAAAAGACTTTTTCAAACATGCATATTTTTCAATATCCCGTATTTTTTACAATGGCTTTATAATAATTTTATTATCCTTTAAATTTCGCCCCCTTATTCTATCTACCATCGTCCGTCGCCTCCGTTATCCCTCTTCAGTTTATGTCTTTAAGTTAGCGTGCAGAGCAAAAAAAACAAAAGGAAAATCGAAGGAAGAACAAAATCGACGTGCATATATATATATATGGAAAAAAAAAATATTCGCAACGCTAATTAATGACCTATACAATCCGATATTTCATGCATAAACCAACTTGCAAAAAGACATGCATTAAAGCATTTTCGTAAAAATATATCAAAAAAAATATTATCTATTCTCACTTTACAGAAAAATAAAAATAAAACAAGGAGATAGTAAATAGTTCAAAAGGTCTATGGAGAAAAATTATGATAGAGACGGAGAGGAGAAAAGAAAGAAGTGAAATAAAAGTTGCAAAGAATGGAAGAAGGTATAAATTTTCAAAACTCAAATTATATATATATTGTTTTATCATTGTATGAAAGTGGAGAGAGAAGAAATATAATATTTGATTGGATGATTTAAAATTTCAAAAATATATCTAAAGATTCATATTATTTTTGTTATTTATAAATTAATATAAACCATTAATTACATAAAATAAAATTGGAAATGTACAATTTTGATAAAACGTGTCATATGAGAGAGAGAGAGTGAGAGAGAGATAAAACGTGTCATATGAGGAGAGAGAGAGAGAGAGAGAGAATCTTAATAATTTGTAGCTACCAGTATCATTATTATTTTCGGTGGGTCCGTCACATCTGGTCCATACTTTTTTTTTTTTTGGTCTACATGGTCCATAGTTTCATTCCTATGCGTGGTTGTCATTTTAATTTTGGAAAACATATCTTATCACTTTTGGTGTTATTTGATTGCTATCATTTCTGACTCGAAAATAGAGGGAAATTTTCTACATGTTATCCTTTTTTTGTTTCTTTCTAAATAATTCTTAGTCTTTTTTAACATAATTATCAGCTAAAAATATCGCCAAAAATCAGAAATATATTATGTGATCTGAGAAATCTAGTAATTCCTCTTCTAACTTTGAAAGTATTAATATCTTCTAACTTTGAAAGTATTAATAGTTACTATCCAAGAATAACTGTTCTGGATTAATCATTGAAGTTCGTTTTTCAAAAATATCATCACAAAAAGATGGAATGGAGATTTTTGAAACAGTCAAAAAACAAATATGTTTTGTCACTTAAAGGAAAAAAGATTCTAATTCTTAAGAATTCAATGGGACAAATATAATAGACAAGTTCACGCTCGAAAAACCATCCTACAATAAAATATATAATCATTTGGTTTATACAAAGAACAAAAAAAAATTTAAATTAAAAAAAAATTGCTTAATAGAATTAAGGCTCTAGACATGCGAGCTCTACGTTTGTAAGATCTGTGAAACCCTTCCACTTATACTTGTATACCCAACAAAATCTCCATCCTATTTAAGAAACGAAATATGTTGGTTTTCATCTAATTTTTAAATTAAACAATTTAAAATTATTTAGTTCGTGAATTATTTAATTTGAGCATTTGGTTGCAAAAATAAACTAGTATATAAAGTCATAAACTTAATTAAGTTAATAGTTAAAATAATAAATAAGAAAAACGTAGAGATATAATTGAAATTAAATATTTTATAACTTTCATACAAGTTCATGTGAAAAAAATTACACCACATTTTTTTGTTGAAACGAAACAATTGACAATTTATTAATTTATAACTATAAATGAAATAATTAACGCAAGCCGATGAACTTGAGTTTACCAGTTTATCATTTCAGTCATTATCATATACACATTTTGTTTCTCTAACATAAATACAAGGGTATTATATGAGTGTTCAGTCTTTCAAATAGTTAAATTACAATTGCAGTTTGGGCGTTCAATAATTGTAGTTATTCAAGTACGTAATTTCTTTTTTTCAAGCCCGGGGCATTCGCATCTTCCATCCGATTAATTCCCATCTATGTATAGTTAAAATACCGCGGCACAAGGAGGCGAAATTTTGTAGCATATGTAATTTGGGATAATTATTTCATTTCAAATCCAATCCATTATTTTTGGATTTCCTGGTCAAAAATATTATTAATTACTCACAAATTTTAGTTCAACTAACATTATTATGACAATTCCATTAATAAATTTGGGTCTCATTAGAAGGGTAAAAGCTCGTTTAACTCTGTCATAAATTAAGGGTCACTATAACAATACGTGTTAAATACAGACATAAATAATTTAACTAATTCTACATCATTCGAGAACACATGTTAAATACATAGATAAAATAATTATATCGTTCTGTTAACCTCTTTTTTTCATGCAAATATTGTAACATCAGACTCTCAATTAGAACATTAATTTGGTTTTCCAACTATTAAGAAAAAATAATATAGAAATCCAGGCATACTTTTTTAAGATCATAAAATACGATAAATTTTACACTTTTTTATAAAATGGGGAACATACTTTTTTTTCGACAATTTTGACAACAAACTTTTTATTTGTTCATATTTTCGGTGATATGTAATGATGCGTATTACTTTCATTTTACCTATTTTATAAAGAAATTAAAAATTTGTTGTCAAAATTGTCTAAAAAAGAGTACGCTACACATTTTGTAAAAAAAAACGTAAAGTTCATCTTACTTTTTGTTTTTTTACCTGTATAGTTAAAGAAAAAGAACTACAAATAAATGAAACAAAAATGAAAATTTATTTCTTAGGGTTCAAGAACTACAAGGAGTTAAAGAACTACAAATAAAGAAAAAGGTCATCGTACTTAGGGTTCAATGTGGTGGGGGAGGGGGGGCCTCTCAGGCTGCACCCAACGGCCGTCTTCCGTTAGAATCAAACCTTTGTTCTCGGGTTGCTTCCACGAAGGCGGAACCAACAGTTCATCTTTTAGAAATCCACACGACTTATTTACCAACGCTATATCTCTATTAAATGTCGTCTTGAAATTTCCTTTTCCTTGGTACCTGCAAGTATACATAGATAGATTCCGCCTTAATTAGTACACATCTTGTCATGTGTGGATTCAGGATTTTACGAAGAGGGTTAAGTTGGACATAAAATTAAATTTTTAAAAAATTATATGAAGAGGTGGCTTGAACTTTGGTGACCCGTGTGATAACTCACATTTTCAGCCACTGGGCCGAATCCGGATCTCTTTTAAAAAATTAACTATTACAATTTTCCAGCAAGTATATATAGATAGATTCCACCTTAATTAGTAAGTACTTGGGCAGATTCAGGATTTTATGATAAGCATCTTACCAAGGGCGGATTCAAAGTTTTATGGAGGGGGTTTAAGTTAGAGATAAAATTAAATTTTAAAAAACTTAAATTTTACAATTTAAAGGAAAATTTTACATGGTATATATTCATGTATTTTGTTTAATAGCTAGAATAGTTAAAAGACGTTTGGAGTGAGAAAAAATATTGAACTCATGACCTAAGCGTTATTGTGAACGTGACCCATGCGCTAGCCTTCTAGACTGCAAGCCCAAGTGATAAATAAATTTAATGTATTTAGTACACATATATATATATATATATATATTTTATTTATGGCACTGGGCTTAAACGCAGCTGCCCCCACCTACCACTGAGTCCGCCTTTGCATCTTACTAATAAAGATGAAGTTAATTAGATCTATAATCTATTGTATATATTGAGGAAATGATAATTACCCGTCAAGTAAATGGAGGTGAGTCTCTAAGTTATGAAAATCGCCCAGGTTGATCGATGGTTTCAAGTAGGGCGAGTCTTTGTGATCTAACTCAATCTTAATTCCAACGTGTGTGTATGCCCAAGGTATCCACTGCAGCATGTTGAATAGAAAAGTCGGCGTATTTTCGTTCAAGATTGCCCCAGGACACTGGGGCACCTTGTCATGAACATTCACCACCCTTAAGATCTTCACTCCTAGCTTATCCTCGAGCCTCTCCTTGAACTTCAAATTCCCTACTCGGGGACCCGCGAATGTGAACCCGCATACAGGAATGCGCCGCCCGTCACCCATCACGTGTAAACCAGACTCCACAATGTCGTACGCGCTTAACACGGTTAGTGCCCCGCCCAAGCTATGACCCGTAACCGTTATGCTCAATTCTTCATTCGGGTACCTTGGAATTATTTCCTTTAGCTGATTTATCATTTGCTCCCGGGCAGATAACTTGCAAAACGGGTCACCATCCTCCTTATCGGTATAAAGATTCACGAACCCTGCTTCGACCTTGACCGATGGATCCGGGCACGGTATCCCATTTTCAGATATGGGTTTTTGAAAATCTGTCAAATCTGCAACCCACTCAAGCTCGGTGATCGTACCCCTCCAAACTACAACAATGTCTCGACGTCCTAATTTTTTGGATAATTCGTCATTAGACACGGCTATGTATCCCATATAATTTGCATTTCTGTTCCACACATCAGCCGAAAATGACTTTTTAAAGAAATTGGGTAAACTAATGTTAGAGGTGGCGTATAAATAACGCTCCACCTCGTAACCAATGTCTATGCTTGATAGACCTTTGAAAAATTGGCTGGGCGGGAACCTACAGCTCCCGCAGTACTTTGAATAGGGGTCATAGTCAAAAGCGTCGTAAGTGAACTGTGCCATTTCGCCGTACACAAGTAGCTCAATCCTTAGGATCGGGTCAAGTGGTTCGAGCAATCCGGTCCAATTATCTTCCCCGTGGTATTTTCGCCAACTATCGGCCACTCTCCTCTCATAAGTTGGCGGTGGGTCACCCTCGTCGACTTTTTCGGGCACATCGACAGTGGAGGATTGGGAGGCGACGGCAGGGGCAACGAAGCGACCTAGGGTACGCGTTTGTGTGAAGCATGGATGTCGAGAGTTTTGGGGAAAAACGGGTACGGGTAACTGGTTTTCGGATCGAAATGAGCCGAGTTGGGGCTTCGTGAAGGCAAAAGGTGTTTGGGCTAGAGAAATGGCCATGGAAATTTATTGAGTGGTATGAGAGGATGAAGATATTGTTGTGCACGTTGGAGATAGCTAGAAGATATATTTATAAATGCATTGCATTGAGATGCGCGCAGCTGGAATGTTTACCATACACGTACATCACGTGTTTTTATTTTTATACAGTATTATTTTATTTGTTTTCATAAATATATTAACATCCGGTCAATAGCTTTACTTTTCTAGGATATTGATTTCTCTGATCAGCTCCCTTCTAAGGTTATGTATCACTGCTCATTTAATTTGTCACAAATAATTTTCACTGTTATTATGCTACAATATTTTAATGTCTACGTATGCTACTATGTTAGTCATAAATACAATTTAGAAAGTATATAATTAGACATTTAATTTTTTTAATTAAAATAATATTTTACTAAAAAACAATTATTGTTCTTAGAATTAATATCTTAACTTTTACATAATCAAACATGCCCTAATTAAAGATTTAAAAGGTTAGTGAACCTAGAACAAAAACAACATTAATGTAATTATCAATAGTTGAATCAATATGGTTTTATTCTAACCACAGAGTAACTTGTTATTCTTATTCATTGTTTCCCTGTAGCAAATTTAAGTGAAACATGCATCGTGTTTATGCGAAAAGATTTGTGTAAGATTTTTGAATAAGATTTTCAATGTGGACATGATGTCTATCATGAATTTGACTTAAAAAAAACGTGGTGAGTAAATTAAAATTCAAAGATTCAAGATACAAGGCCAATGACAAAATAAATGTATATATATAGTGGCTCACTCGGTTATTCAGCATATATATATATAGATTTTTGTTGGCATATATCTTGGGTCGAATTTCGATAGCAACAAAAAACAATATAATTAGCGACAAATACCAAATATGAGTCATAATTAGTCGACATATCGAGACATGGGATAAATTAAAATTCAAAGATTCAAGGTACAAGGCCGACAACAAAATAACTGTGTATATATACTGGCTCACTCAATTATTGACTTACATTTTGAGTCGAATTTCAACGGCAACAAATAATAATATAGTTAGCAACAAATACCGAATATGAGTAATAATTAGTCTACATATATATTGAGACATGGGATATGTTCTTTACGTTGTAGCTAGCTCATGCATTATTTTTGGCAGTGGGTGGTCGCAGCTGTCAAGTCTTATCTATTGAACCATATATGTGTGGTCTTAAATTTAGTTATCATCAGATGGTACACGTATCTTATCTTTTTTTCTTTTCTTTTTCTGGTTTCATTTGATTCCTTTGTATTTTATAACAAAGAAAACCCAGCATATCTACCATCAAATAAACGTGTCTAAAAATTAGATAGTGCACTCATTGTCATTGGTCTTAAATTATAATTTTATATTTTTTTAAAAAAATAATTACAAGGGACAAAATTGAATTTGTCTTTAAAATAAAGGACATTTTTTTTTCCTATCAATTTGCATAACAATTTTTTGATTAAAGGATTGACGTACTTTTTTATCAAGGATAAAATTTTAATTATTTAATTATTTTAATTAATTGAGTTGAATTTTAATATTATCATTCTTAAAGATAAATATAATAAAATTAATATATAACTAAATTCAAACCTAAATCAATCAAAATAAATTCAAACCAATTTAAACACATATTACAACAAAATCAGTTAAGAAGATAAACATAAAAAAAAATCAATCAAAGCCCTTAATTATTATATAGTTATCGAAAGATTGATATTTGGATGGAGATGAATATACCGTGAGATAGTTCTCTTTTGACATTCACTTTCCCAAATGAAAGGTAATTCAAATTTTTCCTATTCTTTCCTAAAGGTATCCAAGCGATCTATGCAAAAGAGTCAAGATCAAGTCGGTGTTGGATTGGCATCACAGGAATTTACGTCGTGGTGCAACTGCTTACATATTTGGATACAGAAATCTTGATTTTGAGTTGGTGACCCGTGACCAGTCAATAATATTTTTATAATGGTCTGTTCGGAACCGAGTTCCAAGCTTCGGAATTGGAGTTGGAGAAAAAATTAGCTCAAACAATTCCAAAATTTGATTTTATGTGTTTACACTATAGAAGCATTTTAATTTGGTTCTCTCGCTTCCCTTTTTTGTCTCCCGAAAAATTAATTGTAAAAACATAACTTAATATGTCCGACAGAAAAATACCTATTTTTCATCGTAAGAATTTTTCGAACATATTATTTTGTAGGAATTTTTATATCCTTGATTATTTTACAGGCATATAAACATACAAGTGCAACATTTTATTTTGTAGGCATGTTAATTTGTATACATTTTTCAATCCTTGTTAATTTTTTAGGCATATTAACAAACAACTATTAAATTTTATTTGTATATATTTTTTAAGGACTCATATATATATATATATATATTGCAGTATTGAGTATTGTTTTATCATTGTCAGAATGCAAGCATCCAAGTTGGTAAGTTTTTAATTTATTTATTTATTTAGTTGACTTTATCGCTTTTATATTTTGAAGACTCCACTTTTTTGAAATTTGAAATTTATTTTTCATTTGAATTTTTTTAATTATCCTTGTGTTTATCATCTTTGTTTTGAATTTTTTATTATCCATTTTAGAATTTATTATTATTGACTTAATTATGTATTAATTTTATATTTACTTTTGGGTATTTATTTACAAAAAAGGGTAGTTTTAGAATTTAATTTAATTAATTAAAATAATTAAATAATTTGTGTTTTTTCCTTAATTAAAAAGTTTTCCTTCAAACTAACTCTTAAAAAAAGTGTCATTTATTAGAAAGAGAGTGTGACATTTGTCCTTTAAAAAAAAGCCTCTTATTTTTTCGTGTAAAATATAAGGTAATTAATTAGGGTCATTTGATTACAACAGAAAAAATGAAAAATGATGTATTTCTAGAAAAAAAATTAAAAAATAAGTTGAGGAATGGGAGGGTAATATATATATATATATATATATCCTCTTGTATTTTGCTTTTCTCTGTGAAAAAAAATTATTTTGGTGGTGATAAAGAAAAAATTTCAACCAAAATTAAGAATGATAGATGACAATTATTCATAAAACAAGCAACAGATCTTACCTTATTTTTAGAATTTTCACACAAATTAACTAAATTAATTTTTTTTTATTTTACTATCAAATAAAGTCTCACTAATTAATAACAATATATTGTCTATCATAAAATTTATTATGCCAATGGTTATTTTCCAAAACAAGTAGGATCGAGTAGGTTATATAATGTTCAAATTTCTCATAAAATGAAAAATTATGCAAAAATAAGAGGAATGTCCACGTGTGTATATATATATATATAGTTAGGCTATAAAGAGGAAATTCTCTCACTTTATTTAAAATAATGGATGCCTATTTGGAGAGCTAATGGATGATTTTTTTTATTTCTTTTTTTTAAGAATTTTTGTAGAGATGATCTATATAGTGATTTGATCACTTCCAACAAATTTAAAAAAAAAAAAAAAACCTCAACCTAGAGGGGGTGCAATGATATATATATGCCCATTTTTGACTGTTGAAATTTTTGATACTCATCTCACCCACTTTTAGGCTGAATTGTTTAGTGAAATTTCGTGGAATGCTAACATTATATTCATAATATAGATCCTCTCTACAAAATTTCAAAAAATAATTCATCAATTTACGCCTCTAAATAAGAATCCTCTGTTTTTCTTTTTACTAAAATGAGAAGATTCTTCTGTATAACCTAACTCTATATATTAATCAATAAATAATGTATAAAAATATATACAAAGTAGTCCTAATATTCTTTTCTGCCACGACCTCAGACTTATGCCTCAAAGATAATATCAATAGTTGGGTCTACATTCATTGGATGCTTATATTTTCCAATTACGTATGTATATTCTCCAAGATTTTTCAACTTCACACTAACTTTGACAAAAAGCTAACAACCTAGCTATATATATATATATATATATGCCTCAGACATATGATTCGTAATTGAGTAGAGAGAAATATTTACTTTTTTACAATCTAATCGGACATTTATAATTATATGCATCCCTATAACTATTATATATATATATATATATATATATTGAATATTTTCTTTTGTTATTGAATATCAGATTGATTTAATAAGAAGAGTATAGCATCGTCTTCCATTTTCAAATAATGCTTAAAATTTTAATACTTTATTTTAAAAAAGAATTAAAATTATTTCGTTGTGACGCAACAGCACGTGCCTAAAAATAAATTGATTCATTTATTTTCATAGTAACAAAAAATAAATTATTCCCAATCACGAACATTCACCGCCCCTTGCAAAGGGCATGTGCGAAAAAAATATAAAATGAGCATTTTTCATAGTAATTAATAAAAAATTATTAAATATCTTAAAAGATTCAGAGAGATATATGTGGGATATATAGAGTCAAAAAAAACGTGTATAAAATATTTGTCGAAGGGAAAGAAGAAAGAGACGGAGAGAAAGTTCAAATGATAAAATCCAAAAGAGGATGGAAATAAAAAAATAGCTAAAAAAAAAGGAGAGGGTGAGCTTGAACTTGAGATGACGTGCTACAAAAAAATAACATATTATACATGCCCTAAATAAAAAGGTTTTGATTTATTTTAATATTATGATATACTTGTGCCGTTTGATACAATGAAATAAATAAAATTTAATAATATAATAAAAATAATAACCGTGTGATTAATTTAAATCAAAAAATTTCAATAAGTTTATAATAAATAACTGAAACATATGTTTAATTTTCGTACTAGAAAAACTAAAAATAAAACTGATTGAATCGTCTTGTTTTAAATTTTTTAGAGGGACTTTTAATCATATTTTTTAAACTTATTCCAATCTTAACAAAATTAAACTCAACACTATATGTGAAAATAATCTAATTGCAACAATCATTATGATTTTAAAATTAAATGGTCTAAAAATTGAAATTCTTAAATATTTGGATTTCTTGAAAAAAAAATTAATAAAAAATAATATGCATATTCTTACCAATTTAACTCATTTGACAGCTAAATATGTAATATTAGTCAGTAATAGGGGGGTGTAAATGGATATTAAAAAATCCTAATCCGTTCTGAATTTGAATCCGTATTTTATTGATATTTATCCGAATGGATATTCGAAAAAGATAATTTGGATAGTTTTTATAAATATCCGAGAAAATGGATAGGGATATGAATAATGATAGTACTCGACCTCGATAATCTGTATCCGAAGTGGATTATCCATATTTATAAATATCCCATTTACCGAATATATATCTATGTACGCTATAATTTAGTATATCATATATATATATATACATATATCTTCCCAAAACAAAATCGAATAGGATTTAATTTTGTGTGCAAAAGCTAGCACAATTTACCAAAAAAAAAAAAAAAAACTAAACAAAAAAAGAAAAAAGTGTATAAAAAAGGAAAAGAAAGAGAAAGATTATTTACAACATATATAATTTGCTAGGATGAATGATTCAAGACCATATCAAATTTAAAATTATAATGATTTTTAACTTTGATTTGTCATTTTGATTTGTATGGTTATATTATAATATTAATGTAAATATTATTAAGTTATACAAAATAAATAAAATAAATTCATTATTTGAGTTAAAAGTTTGACATAAAACGTTAGTCATTATTTTAATACTTTTTGCAATGTTTTATTATACTTCTGGAAAGTGTCATTATAATTGAAAAATTATGTAATCAAAAATAATTCTAAGATTGAGCTAATTTTTAGGTTAACAAAACATAGGTAACATATCTATAGTTATATAAAAAAATTGATAGGGATATTATCCGAATCCGAGATATCTGATAGGATAAGAATAAGAATAGTTTAATATAATATCCGAAGGATATGGTTAAGCATTTTGATAGTAAATTAAAAAATGGATATAGATAATAGATAGTGTAGTATTCGGTCCATATTTGATCCGTTTACACCCCTAGTTAGTAATATACATTTTCAGTCCAATAATATATTGTTTTTTCTAAACATTATGTGGGCTTAGTCATAGTCCAATACTCCAATGAAAAGCCCATACTTTTTTAAGAGATTCCTTAGAGCCTAGTTGAGGGACACTTTAAAAATTGGAATGACATTAAAGTGAGGAGAAAGAACCTGAGAGTTAACTCTCTCTCTCTCTCTCTCTATATATATATCTCTCTCTTTTCATTTTTCCACTCCACCTCTCCGTGAGCTCTCCGCCTCTCCTCCCACTCTGACTCTCCCAACGACCACCGACTCCACCATCCACGGCTCCACCATCCTCACCCTTTAGTCCTCAACTCCGACCATCGACCAATGTTAAGTTGTTCACTACTCCTTAAATCCTAAGCCCTAATTTTTTATTAGTTATGAACTTATGGAGTTATGGATTATATTTCTTGCATATTTCTTCATTAATGATTAATATATAGCATGATATGAAGTATATTTCTTGAAATATTGATGAGTTGTTTATCTTGTTAATGTTGATTTGTTGAATATATTTAATGAATGGTGATTTAAGCCAAAAGACGAAAGCCCTAATTTTATATTATTACATTTAGCTATTTAGTTATTAAATATTAGTTTTCTTCTTTATTAGTTGTATAACATTAGGTGTATTTATTGATTATTTTTAATTTTTTATTGTTGTATTAATCTTCCTTATTTCTTAGTTGTTGCATTTTTTTTTAATTAGTTCTAACAATGTCAGGCAAAACGAAATCAAGACTCTTAAAGTAAAAAGATAAAAAATTCAGAAAAGAAGAGAGTTGGTCATACAATCTATTGAAAGTTCTATGGATAGGTATGTGTTGGTCGAAAATCAACCCTAGAAAGGGGGTGAATAGGGTTTGTAAAACTTAATGCGGAATTAAAATTTTTTCTAAAAATGTTTAAGCAATACAACTAAGCTAAACAAATATATCAAGGAACACAAGCAAATCAAAAAAACAAACCTAAGATGAAGCAATGATATAACAAGAAAATAAATAACTTGAGTTAAAAAGATTAAACCGATTGAAGCCTAAGACGTTTTGTTCACGCAGTTCGGTTTTCTGAACCATACATTCGCACTCGGATAGTCTCCCGAGAATTTTCACTAATTCCGATTTTCTTTCCGGTGAAAATCAAACCGTAATATAAATGTTGTTGTACACACAACACTCATAATATAGCTATACCAACTACACTTATCAAGATATACTCTCTTGTTAATCTATGAGATTTACCTCTCACAATTACTAAACAAAAATTTACCTTCTTCTTATCCTACGAGATTTATCTCTCATAATTGAATATAGATTGTTTGGTGATTCACACCAATGAATAACAACTCTCAAGTGTTTAAGATATACAATTGAAGTTCACACTAGAGTTATCAAGATTGATCAATTAGATATAGCTCAAAGATGAAAGATATGATCAATACAAAAGCTTGAATTCTTTGAATAAGATGAATAGGTGAAAAATGAGTTTGTTTACGTGTTCAAGCTTGTCAAAATGTGTCTTAGATAGCGTATATATAGTCCCAAAAGTGATATAGCCATTTTAGAGGTTTGGTGAAGGTTTAGTACCAAAAATGGTAAAAAGTCAGATTTTTCAACGGCTATATTCTGAGGCATCAGTCGACTAAGCAAAACAAAGCTCATCAGTCGACTGGTGGGCTCTGTCCATCAGGCCAAAATTCCAATTTTTTTTACTTTTGCATTTTAACTCCAAAATCAATTCTAATGATTTGGGGACCTCAAAAATATGTTCTTAAGACACATATTTTCAGGAAAACTCAAAATATGATCACTTAAATTTAATATGAATTTATTTGAAAACCGATTTTTGTAAGAATGATGTTTTCAAAGGAAATTCAATTCAAGCTTGTTTTCAATCAATTGAACAATGATACATGAACATGTTTAAGCTATATAAATAATCAATTAAGAAACTTTACATAAAATCCTAAGCACTAACTCAATTAACGAATTGTTAAATATTTGAATGCTTCGATTTATTTCTTCAAATTGATCTTCACTTGAAACTGTTGGTCGGATTTCAACCTTAACGGGGGTGAATAGGGTTTTAAAAACTTAATGTGGAATTAAAAACTTTTCTAAAAAGGTTTAAGCAAAACAAATTTACTAAACAAATATATCAAGAAATACAAGCAATAATCAAATCAAACAATCTCAAAACAAGCAATAATAAAGCAAGTAAATAAAGAGCTTAAGTTTAGAAAGATTAAACCAATTTGAAGCTCAAGACTTTTTGTCCTCACGGTTTTGGTTTCCTAAACCATACGTCCGCGCTCGGTTAGTTCTCCGAGAATTTTCACTAATTTCAATCTTCTTCTAGGTGAAGATCAAACATTTACAAGTGTTGTTGTCTCACACACTCTTACAAATATTGCTTTACCACAATATTCACACAAAATAAACCTCTTGCTAACTTGTGAGATTTACCTCTCACAATTACTAAATAAGAATCGACCTTGTTGTTATCATATGAGATTTGCCTCTCATAATTGTATATTCTAATGGTTTGGTGATACAAACCAATGAACAATAACTCTCTAAAGTGTTTAATGGATATAAACGAAGCTCACACTAGAGTTACTTCTTTGATCAAGATTTATAACTCAATAAAGAATGATTGATCAAAAATAAATGACTTGAATCTTTTGATATTGAAGTTAGATGAAGTATGAATGTAAGAATGATCAAAAGTGGTTTCAAATGTGTCTTAGAAGTCATATATATAGTCCCAAAAGTGATATAACCGTTTTTGAGGTTTGATAGAAGTTTGGTACCAAAAATGATAAAAAATCAGAAATTCAACGGCTATATTCTGGGCCATTAGTCGACTAAGTAAAGCTCATTAGTTGATTGAGTGGGTCTTAGTCGACTGAGCCCAAGCCATCAGTCGACTGATGGACCCTGCTATCCATCAGGCCAAAAAATCAAAATTTTGCACTTTTGTATATAAGCTCCAAAATCAATTCTAATGATTTGGGGACTTCAAAAATAAGTTCCTAAGACACCTATTTTCGAAAAAACTCAAAATATGATCATTTGAATTTAATATGAATTAATTTCAAAACTGGTGTTTGCTAGAATGATATCTTGAAATGATTTTCATTCAAACTAGGTTTTGATCAATCTAAGAATGTCGTATCAATGTATATGATCTATAATAATCATCAAATAATAAACTTTACAAATAATCATAAGCACTCACTCAAATGTCGAATAGACAAGTCTTTGAATGATTCGATTTGTTTCTTCAATTTAATCTTCACTTGAAGCTTTTGCCTTGAAGCTTTTGCATGTGATCCTAGATCTTTGTGCTCCATGAATTTGCATTATAAATTTTTATCTTCCTTGACTTGTCCAATGCTTCATTGACTTGATCGGATAATATTTCGATGATCATTGTCAGGCTTTTTTGAGCAATCATGCTATTCTTGATATTCCATGTAAATGAACTATAAACTTATATCAAGAAGCATGTTAAATTACACATGATTGATTTATTGTTATTATCAAAATAAGATTAAAACTTTCTAGGTCAACAGAAAGTTTTGCCTATAAGTTATTCATATAATCTTTCGATCTTTTGTGATGAGATTGATCTTCCTTGTCTTGTCCAATGCTTTGTAAACTTGATCGGATAGTATTTCGATGAGCCTTGTCATGTGGCATGCTTTTCTTGATTTTTCAAGTAAATGAACTATAAATTTATATCAAGAAATATGTTAAATTACACATGATTAAACTATTGCTATTATCAAAATAAGATTAAAACCTACAAGGTCAACAATCTCCCCATTTTTGATGATGACAATATATTAATGTGTGTTATCAATAATAAGCATAAAAAGCATATGAATATAAATATAATATGCTCCTCCCCAATTTATGCATAGATAAAATAAATGACTATTAAAAGCATTGCAAATATTTGAGATAGTTTTAAAACCAATAAATCATATAGACCCCAATACATCCCTTTTGGTATTATTGTATCCCGTTCTGTAACTGGTGAGTTCTCGCGACTTGATATATCAATACCCAATCTGATTGCCATTTTAAGTGGACATACATTAATGGTGGATCCATTGTCGACCAAGACATATGGGATTGTCAAACCCTTACCTTCAACCGTGATGTGTAGGGCTTGATTGTGACTTTTCCCAAGTGGTGATAAATCCTCGTCAGAGAACCCCATAATTTGTTGTTGGGCCCCTAATGTTACGATTATATTTGTTAGCTTCGTGGGGGTTGACTTAAAGGAAATAACCGACTCATCCAACATCTTCATTAGGGCCAAACAGTATGGTTTGGATGCGACAAGAAAACCCTCAAATTGAAATTTGGGCTTGAGTTGTTCAATGACCCTTCCTTCTTTGGAATCTTTGATTTGCTCTTTCGGTGTGTTCGCTGCAGCGGTTGATATGATTATTCCAAGTGAGTCAGCTATTGCACTCATGCAGCTACGGGATCAACTTTTTCTCTAGATGATTTAGGGAAATTAACAGGTCTCATGTTTTCATCTTCACTAGCTTTAGCCACTTTGTTCCAATCGAAAGCTATTATCCCGATTACATATCTTGTTTCTTCTTGTAAGCATTTATTCTTCTCAATTTCTCATGGTCGAACCAGAGTCCTTGACGCCTTGGATTGTCTCTAGGTTGTAAATTGTTGGTTATTTCTTTCAAAGGTTCGACCGATGGGAACCCCTCCCTTTGGACATTGAGCAAGCGTCTGAATAGTTCAAAATACGGATCCCGATATGGCTCATAAGGTTGTTGAGCTTTGTGAGGATTGGGTTTGTTTTGATTTTGGTACAACCAATTGACGATAGGATCAGGTTGAACCCGCGAAGGATTTTGTTTTTCAGGTGAAGGCGAAATCTCGGTATAAACGGATAATGGAGGAAGAGGTATAAAAAGGGCTTCCCTTTTAGGTTCCATTGGTCTTCCTTTAATTAGTTCATCTAGTCTAGCCCGGGTTTATGACGCCTCGGTTCCTGTTCCGAGATTTTTACCTCTGGGACCCGATTAATCACGTCGCCGTATGTACGGTACAAAGATTAACCAGGTCCCAGAGGTGAAAATCTCAGAACGAGAATCAAGATGTCACAGGGTTATTCGATTTTCGGCTAGAAGAAGAGCCAAGCTTTGGTTCATGTTCATCATCATGCGGTACATGTCTTCAGGATTGAGTACCGGTAGAGCTCCGGTCCCGTTGGTATTTTCCCTTTAGTTATATGGAAGATTTGGATCAAGGTTTTGCAGAAGATTGGGTTGAAGATTGGGGTTAGTAATTTTGTGGTAGATTGGGGTTCTTGGGCTGATTATGGTTTGGTGGCATGCCCCTCGTGTTATTATGCTATGTTACTCTTGGGTTTTGGTAAAAAGGACCGGGCGGTGGATCCGTGCATTATTGAACAAATTGCCTCCACCCCTTATGTGTGTTAATTTTGGATCCATATCGTTAAAGGATTCAGGTCAAACTAATATTCCCGTGCTATCTCTTTCGGCCCAAGCAAAGGCCAGGGTGAATGGGTTTTTGATGTGGAGGAAGAGGACAAATCCATCCGTGTATGTTCCCCCCCAAAAACAAAGAAAGAATATATATATATATATGTCTCTTTAGAAATTGCTGGATTTTATTTGGACATACATCGATTGGGAAAACTCTTAAACACAAAAAAATTCTTTAGGTGAGATCAAAAACAAACCGTACATTGACAACTTGAGAGCGCCATTTAGAAACATGGTAGGAATATGAATTCCTAGGGGTTCCTTTAACTTATGAATTTGGACATACATCGATTAGGAATGTGAATTCATGAGTTGTTTTATTCATGGAACCAACGATAGGAAAATTACGAAGATTATTAGTCTTCGTGAATTTTTACGATGGAGGTTGGGCAGCCTCAGGCCGTACCTTCCGAAACTATGATGGTAAAATTGACAGGGCCTTTGCATACTAGGTTATCATAACCAACGAGCATTAAAATAATGCAGAAAATATTTATGTTCTAAGATGACCCCCTATTTGCAAGCGTGGTTAAATAGGGTAAGGTTTAAGCCTCCCTCATATTTGGCAAGTCTCACGATATACATCAAGGGCATAGGTACGCTTACTTTTTAATATACCTCTACCGGGTACGTGAGGAGTAAACCGCTCTATATACCTTGGTAGGGTACTTGGCCAAGAAGAATGGTTCCAGACGCTTTTGGCTAGTGCAGACCCGCAAGTCCACGGCCTAATCACGACTCTGGTCCCGAGGTTGATAGAGTAAATTTGCACTCACGAAAATGCATGATAGTATGTAAGTGCACGCGAAATAACAATCTGGTGGTTCATTATTTATCAACGCTTTTAGAATATGTTATGGTATTTTGCATAATTTTAATTGTGAAAAAAGATTTTCCTCACATAAATAGCAAATAAAGGCATCTGGGCATTCACCTAAATCACATCTATGTTACCCTAGGACTAAGGCTCACAATACCTATATTTAATAAATAACAAGAATTAAATATATGATCCATTATATAAGAGCTTAGTTCTCGATGGTCCCCAGCGGAGTCGCCATTGTGGGAATTAAGGTCCCATCTCCCGAGAGATTCTTTGTTGTTTTTTTAAATTTTGTTTTGAGGGAAAATGTGTTTTCAAGAGTCGCCAGTTTGTTTTCCATGAAAATAAACAAACGATTGTGTAAAAGATAATCCGAAAACGGATCATCTTTTACACATTGAAACTAGAGATAACTTGATAACTTCTTTGTTAGGGTTCGGGAATTAGGTTTCGAATTAGGAAGGTGTTAGGCACGCAATCCGCCCTTTCTTTCTTTTAATGGATCATGTATTTAATTCCTACTTTAGATATCTTGCAAGTAGTTTGAATTGTTTTCAAAATAGTCCTTTCGGATAAATTCAATTTAACACTGTTTTTATGAAATTAGACTCGAGCTTGTAAGCACCTATGTATCCATTCGTAGAATGAAATCAGAGTCTCGTAGTTCCACGCGTTTGAAAATTGTCGTTGTGGGGGTTTTCTTTTGAAAACGTGTCAAAACAGGTTTTAGTTTTCTTATAAAACTTATAAAGGACATGTTTTGAAAGCAGTGAACTTGTTTGCAAATTATCTAATTTTCCGTATTAAAACTTGTAATTTAAATTCAGATGAATGGTAGAAATACGTAAATGATGCGCTTGAAAAGAAATAAGAGTTGCTTGTCTTGTTGCTAACTTCTTCTTTACTTGCTTACTTATTTCTCTCTCTAGAATTTTCCCTTTTTAAAACTCAAGCTCTAAAACTCTTTATAAATTGCCTATAGAGAAGTTTCTTTTTCCAAACTTGCCCCTCACTTGTATATCTCCAAATGGCACCCCAAGTGTCCTATTTATAGAGAAAAATCTCGCTGAAACTAAACACATAGGGGTGTGTTGCAAGGGCCTGCGGCGCTAGGGTGCGACATAGGATTGTGGCAGTGGGGGTGTAAAGGAGGTTGTAGCATTGGGCGTGTGACTGCCACACGACACGGGCAGTGCCACAGGGTAAGTGAGGCATTGGGGGTGCGGTACTACCCCTAAAAATTTGGCAAAAATGCTTAAACTCCATTTTGTGTCATAAATACATATCTAGGAAGATGTAGTGTGAGGTTTTACAAACAAATAAACAATCAACGCATGCAGGGAGCCCATGCACATTTTTACAACCACGTGTTAATATTACAAATTCATTCATTAATTGGAGAGGGACATATACATAAATATATATATATATATATATATATAGCCCTTCAAACAGAATTAAATCAGATTAACGAATAGATGAAGTTACATAAGTAAGAACTTACTGTGACATTCATGTAAAGAAATGAAAAGCTTACGGCCAAATTTTACACAAAAGTACAATAACTAAATATGATTATATGAAAAAGCCATTCTTATAAAAAAAAATACCAGAGTCTTCTGTAGGAATATTTATGGATGTAACTAAATCTCATCAAGGAAGGCTAAAGTTAAAGACAAAATCAAATAACAAAAGAACCAACAATTTAAATGGGTAACGAGTAATACAATGTAATTTACCTCAGGGGATTCTTTATACTTAAGGCATAATTAACCATGCTACCACCTCGATCTACTACGTGCTACCACCTCTACAAATAATCAATTGCAAGGTAACTAATACTATAATTTTCTTTCTTTGAGGTACTTGGCACTGTTTAGAACTAGTAAGAATTAAACCTAAACTCTTTAGAACCGGTAAGCTTTAAACCTAAAGAGAGAAAATGTAATTACGTAAGAAAGGGAATTAGGAGAAAACTTCTTATTACATTTGAGAAAGCTTACAATTCTTGATTGATGTACAAATGAAGTCCACACATATTTATAGGCTCCCACGTCTTTAATGGAGGGTGGAGATCTACTCTAATTAATGGTTCGAATCGATTCTCCAAAATATTATAGGATTCTAGATAACTCTATATAATTCCATACTATTCTAGATTATTCCTCTAAGTACAAAATATCTAGATAGTTTAGAGGCTTTCGAGAGTATTCCATTTACTTGGAATATTCTTGTGGGTTCTAGAATCTTCTATGACCCTCCGAGTTGACGGGACGTAACATTAGGCCCACCTAGCCCCCCATGTTCACCCTTGTTAATAATAGGCAGATTTTCATATTTTTTGCAAAGAATTTCAATACTTCAATCCCCTAAATCAAGATCCCCAAATTTCTATGTAGAAGATCAATTGAAATCCAAAACTCTAACTTCTGGTGATAGAATTCAAGGAAAGAAACGAAAAGGTTACAACTAAATTCTACGCAAAAGTATAACAACCAAATATGATTTTATGAGAATACCATTCATCCATAATGAATATTTATATATGCGAATAATAGGCATCATTTGAGTTTTGGATACCACTAATTTATGAGAATTGAGCTTTGGGTATCAAAGTTAATGAAAATTAGGTTTTGGGTACTAATTTAACCCTTTCTAAAAGTCAAACTTCTTAGACTGTTAAATGGAAAAACTTATGACAAAATTACCCCTATGTTATTAAACAATTATTGATTATCCACACATTAGTAAACCAAACAAATTACCAAAATCCGATCAATGCAAATCTAACCAATCCAACTTAACCACATACATTCCTAAAATCCGTAAGCCAAAAAGCCACCTCTGCCTCTCCACCTACTGGACCATCACCATCAATCTTTGGAGTCATCTGTCGTTGATTCATTTTCCTTTTCTTTCTTTTTTTTTCTTTCTTTTTCTTTTGGGTGAAGTTAGATATTTTTAAACTGACAAACCGTTCTAATTATTATACACTATTGTTTATTCTTGATGTATGTCTATACAAATATGCATACGCACATGACAGTGGATTGACGGAGATTCAATGAAAATTTTAATTGAGTTACATATACCATTAAAGCACTATAATCAAGTAAAGAATGCAAAAATTTAGGACTTGAGGTTTCTGGATTGGTTTGATTTGGTTTCATTGGAATTTAGGAATGACTTTGGTTTGTTGAAGTGTGGATAATAGTTCAACAACAGGCGAAATTTGGTCACAATTTTTTCCATTTAAAAGTCAAAGGAGTTTGACTCACGAAAAGTGTTAAATTGGTACCCGGAGCCCAATTTTCAAAAACTTTGGTACCCAAAGCTCCGTTTCCATAAATTAGTGGTATCTAAAACCCAAATGACTCAACTAATAATAACATGAACAATTTTTTATATTTTTCACAAATAATTTCAATACTTCAATCCCCTAAATCAAAATTCCCCAAATTTCCATGTAGAACATCAGTCGAAATCCAAAAATTTAACTTTCAATATATTACAAAAACATGTCAAGAAACAGAAAATCAAGAAGCAAATGATTTTATAGAGAGTTATTTACTTACAAGTTTAAATGGCAGAAGGTTTTTCAGAGCGTAGGTTTGGTCAGTGTCTTCCCAAAACAAATGGCGATTTCTTTTCCACAAGACATACTATCAAACACACAAGCACACCAACATTACCACGACATTCCAATTAAAGCCACCAATTAAAAGAACAAGAAGAGAATACAAATACTCTAATAAACACCAATTTAGTTGCTAGCCCCATATTTTACAAGTTGGACAAACTTCCTCTTGAAAACAGATTGGTTCCTTAACATTATTAATTTCCTTTCTTATTAACAGATTAATTGAACCAGCTCCAAGAAAGGGGGTGGAACTCGATATACATTGTCATATATAGAGAATAGAAAAGGCTAATAGCCTCAAGGGCCACTTTACATGCACAAAAGAAAGGCCTCCTAAAAGTATGTGGAAAGACTTAATTTTTAATTTTTTTAAAAAATTGACGTTTTAGTCTCTCCTTTTAGCTACCAACAACCAACTCACTTGATTGAGGTAGAACCTTATAAGATCTAAAATGCCCTCATAAGATATCTAATTCTTTCTTTCCAAAGGATCAAAGATTTGCACAGCGAGACAAATCCCATGTTTTACGAAGATTATTCTCAAATCTTGAGCCATTGAAAAGATAAAACAAGTCCTCTTCGTTTTGATATTACCCATGTATAAGATTGAAGAGGGACAAGAAAATATCACACACATCTTTTAAAACAGGTGGAATTAAAATTCCTATTGAACATATAAGCACACCAACATTATCACGGCATTTGAATCAAAACCACTAATTAAAAGAATAAGACAATACAAATATTGTAATAAACACCAATTTTTTAGATTTTCTTACAAAGCCAAATTAGGTAAACTATAATGTTCACAATTAGATAGAAAAGAGAAACCAAAGACAAAAACCAGTAAAACCTAAACCTTGAAATAACATCAAAATGAAAAGTTTCAAAAAGAATTGTACACATCTTTTTCAGACCGAGAAAATCTAGTTTCCCGGTGAAACAAAAAACAATAACCCAACCTTGCCCTAAAACTTCAAATCAAACCCTCCAATCAAACAAAATCAATATAACACCCTATCTTAATTGGCCAATTAAGTCCTTAATGATGATTAGCAATATCCACATTATTATCTGCCCCCTCCCTATCCTTCCCAGTTTAGCTCTAAAGAGTTGAATGATGAGGATATTTCTATTGATGTGGATATTGATGA
This sequence comes from Lonicera japonica, assembly GCA_021464415.1. Taxonomy (NCBI): domain Eukaryota; kingdom Viridiplantae; phylum Streptophyta; class Magnoliopsida; order Dipsacales; family Caprifoliaceae; genus Lonicera; species Lonicera japonica. The sequence continues at coordinate 15,999,189 of CM038468.1, forward strand.
TCTTGAGGAATTGTTTGGGACCTGCCTAGATTTTTGTTTATGTTGCAGAAATGAAGAATCAACATTTGCTAAAAATTGTATGTGCAGTATTACTTAGGGAAAATGCTCTGGTGTATTATTGGGACGAAGCTCTCTCCTCTGCAACATATTTGGTCAACATTCTCTATTTCTAAACACCCTTGATGTTCTAACTAAATCGGTATTGGCTTTTACAGTCCTGAATTTTCCCCACAAGTATTCAGATGTGTTTTGCATTTGTTCACTTGCCTAAAGAACAATGGAACAAGTTAGAATCTCGTGCTCTAAAGTATGTATTTATGGGCTACGCATCTAATCAAAAAGGGTGTCACTGTTATCATCCTCATAAGTAGATAAAAAATGTATGTGACCAAGGATATTGTGTTTCATGAAGAAGGCATGTACTTTTACTGAAATGAACTTCAGGGGGAGCGCTATAGTGAAGTTCAAGCTCCAGACTGCGACAATGGTGATAGGATAATTCGAGTCGATGTCCCACCACCAACTTCAAGTTCACCTCCGAGTTCACCACTAGACTCAAGCTTGTTAACATCGAGCTAACCACAAATCTCAAGCTCAATGCCAAGTTTACCAGACTTAAGATTGTCGACTTTAAGCTCACTGTAGACTCAAGCTCGCTGAGTTCAGGCTTATGGTTGCCATTGCCTAATACAAATAAAAAATTGTCCCCTTTGAGCACATCTGCATCTGAATATTAGTTATCCTTTCATGATCCTTCTAGAAAGCAACTGCCTAGCTGAATAAATAGATGTGTGCCTAAATTAACATACATATGAGCCTGATCTCACTAGTAAGGCCAAATAACCTATGAGTACCTATGTGTCTTATAATAAGTTGCATTCTTGTAGATTTTTTGTTTGACAAGGCTATGTACTCGTTAAAATTTGCATTTTTATTCCGTACGTTGGTGGAACATAATTTTCTGAAAATATTGGGTAAACTAATTTTAGAGGTGGCATATAAATAATATGCCACCTCATAACCATGGTCTAACATAGCTAGACCTTTGAAAACTTAATTAGACGGGAACCTACAACTCCTATAGTACATAGAGTAGGAATCATAGTCAAAAGCGTTGTAAGTTATCTGGGCCATATCTTATACGATGAGATTCTTTTAAGATTATTGTATACTCATTTGGTCCATATCACATTTGATTAAAGTAAAGTAATATATTTGTGGATAGTGTCTATTTTTCTCGGAGTTGAATACTTCCTTTAAAATGAATTGTTTGTTTTTTATCCAATTCGTAGAATTTTAAAGTGATAAATATGATTTTAGTCGAAGCTTCCAAAGTAAAAATGATTGCAGTTTGGGCCTTAACATATTTGGAACTGGATAATGGTATGAGTATGGGCGCTACTTTCACCATATTTTTAAAAAAAATAAAAAAATTTCTAAGTTCTGATTTTTTATTAACTAAAAGAAATTTTGATCTTTTGATTGTCAAATTGTTGCTGACGAGATTTGAAATACCATTCGAACCAAAGCTCATTGGTTACTTTCGCCAATTAATCATTCTTACAAAAGTAGATTTCTTTCATCAATTACTAGTTGGGGATTGTTCGGATTTCTTCATTTTCATTCCTCATGACCAATACATTTGATTAATAGATATAATAAAATCGGAGTAAGAAGAGAGTCAACAAATTATAACTCAGATTTAGAAGGTCTAAATCTATCCCCTATAAAAATTACATATTTGCTGGTAGAGGATTGTATACTAAATCCTTTAACTGAAACGTGATAATTTAATTGCTTGGACGAAAACTCTTCTACTTATTTTTCGCATAATTCCTTGCATATCTCTCTCTCGGCTTCCGCTTCACTCTCTCGGACTCTATCTCTAGGGCGCGACATCGTGCGGGAGCTTCGATCTTTCTTCCGTCAGGATAAGACCTTTTTTTCTCAGGTTGCTTCCAAGAAGGTGGAACCAAGTATTCATCTTTTAAAAATTCACACCACTTGTTTATGAGATGCACCTATTTGGTTCAAGTTTTTGAATTATAATTCAATACACTTTTTTGAAATTGAGTTTCTTAAAACTATTTTTAAATTCGATTTGTGTTTGGTATACTATTTAAACAAAGAAACACTTAAAAATTTCATAAAACTATTTTATTACAATGGAAATTCACTTTCGGAGAGGGGATTCGGATTCGAGATGCTTTCTTTAGTTCGATCTGATTGTCCCTTTAGTTCTTCAAGTTCAGTTTCAGATATTTTGGTCCTAAAACCTGATTCTGCTTGTCACTTTAGTCCCTGGACCTCATTCCGACAATTTAATGGACGAAAAACTATTACATAGAGGGGCAGTTTTGTCACCCCAACCTTTTTGCTGATTGTTAGATGTAGAGGACTTCTTTTGGATGACAAAACTACCCCTCCATCTAACAAGTTTTCATCCATCAAATTGATGCAAGAGGTTTGAGGACTAAAGTGATAAGAAAACTCAACTTTAATGACCAAAATATCTTAAAATGAATTTTAGGGACCAAAGTGATAATTGATCAGTCAACCTTTAAAGGATTAAAATATTAAACACTCTTGTACAATCAAAAATATTTACAACATGAATTGGATCTATTAAAAATATGAATATAGATGTAACTGTATCTAACATGACTTGACACTAAGATTATCTCCAATGGTATAATCAAAATAACAATTATAATTAAATTTAACAATGTTGGCTAAAAATACTACCCTAATGACATAATCAAATTTTACCAATCTTTTAACCAATAACCAAATCTACTCCATTTATAATAAAAGTTAATAACCTTCTTCAATAACCAAAATGAGGGGCCCACCAATTCTATTGGGTAAAAGAGAACTTTTTCAAATTTAAATCATATTTCCCTCCTTTTTTGAAACAAAATTCAAATTGATTATTTTGTGGCAATCAATATAACGGACCCCGTAAATTTGGTTATTGAGAAAAAATAGACATTGGAGATGGCTACATTGTTAATTTTAACAACTTGCTAAATGGATAATCAAAAGTCATTTTGATTATTCAATTTTGGCTATTTCATTAGAGATACTCTAACACCAAGATATAGTCAACACAAATTAAACTAACCCCTATTTGCAGTCAAATTAATTATCACGTGTAAGAATATTACAGTATCATGTTATTCGAGCTTAAACGTCAACTAAATGCATGGAGGTGAGTCTCCAAGTTATGGAAATCGCCCATGAACCTGGCTTCAACCTTAACGGATGGATCTGGGTATGGTGTCCCATATTCGGATATGGGCTTTTGATAATTAGTCAAATCTGCGACCCACTCGAGATTAGTGATCGTACCCTCCAAACAACAATGATATCAAGACACCCTAATTTTTTTGATAGTTTTTCATTTCACACGGCTATTTATCCCATCTAATTTGCATTTTTATTCCAAACATTGGCCGAAAATGATTTTCAAAAAAAATTAGGTAAACTAAGTTAGAGGTGGGGTATAAATAGCGTGCTACCGCATAACCAAGGTCTTGCATAGCTAGACCTTTGAAAAATATATTAGGTGGGAACTTACGGCTCCCACAGTACTTTGAATATGCATGGATCATATATAGTCAAAAGCGTCTTAAGTGAATTGTGCCGTTTCGCCGTACACAAGTAGCTCGATCCATCAGATCGGGTCGAGTGGGTAGAGCATTCCGGCCCAGTTATCTCGCCCGTGGTATTTTCACTAACTATCGGCCACTCTTCTATTGTAAGTTGGCAGTAGGTCACCTTCATTGATGACAGTTTTAAGTTCATCAAGGTTGAAGTTAGGGAGTTGGTGGCTTGGGCCAATATTCGACTTAGGTACACGTTTGTATGAAGAACCAGCATCAGGAAGTTTGGACAAAAACGGGTATGGAAAGTTGGTTTTCTGGTCGAATAGACCCGAATTAGGGTTCTGAAGGAAAAAGAGGAGTGGAATAGAGAAATGCAGATTGAGGAATATTATGGAAGAGAGTATGGGAATAAGGATAGATGTTATGCAAGTCGAAGCGAGCTTGAATATATTTATATATATTTTTGCATTGACTATGGCTAATGTCTATGTGAGGAATCACATGTTCGTATGATTAAAGGCACACTTATTTACTTATTTATCTAACTCCACTTTGGGGTTACATGGGGCACAACTAAACGTGTGTTAGAAATTAATTAGTTGAGAGTTCATATAGAAGTTAGGCATGGGGACACCTATATATTCTTAATTAATTCTTCGTAGTAGTTGAATATGTTTGCTTTGGATAGATTGATTAAGTTATTCACGTGTCATCTTTTGATTCAAAATCTATACTATTTTACTCAATAAAAAAAAAGTATAAAATAAAGAAAAATATTTAAAACTCAAGCAATATCGCTATGTTTGGCACAAATATATTAGGTATAGAATTAAATATTTATATTCTATTTTTGTCATAACTCCGGTTAATATAAATATTTAAATTTGAAAAATATTTAATTCTTTATTTTATATCCCGTTTAATATTTTTATCCTGCGAGTTAAATATAACTCATGATGTTTGTAAACCCATGAATATGGCTTTTGACTAAAAGTGTGAAGACTATCTAATATATATGAAGATTTTCTACGTCAATTTGATGGACTAACATGTTAAGGAAGTATTCAATATTACAAAATCTAACTATATATTATTTGATACTAGGTAATATCCGTGCTATCCGACAAGTTAATATAAAAATGTATATCAATTATTAATATTAATGATATTAAATATTCTTTACTTATTACTAACAATAAAATAGTACTACATTGTCGATCAACCCTCATTTAAAAATAGTTAACAATATATATGGGGATTTTATGTTCAATTTACACCGGGTGTAAGATTTCTTAGTTTTACATCCGTCAATAGGTTTTTCTTAACTTTATAATTCATCAATATATCCGTTAGATTAGATCATTATTACATATCAAAGATGCATGCATAAAATTAAATTAATCAAAGTAGCAGAAACCCTTTATGATAATATTGTTATATATTAAATTGTGATGCTTATAAAATTTAAATAAAACTAAGTGAACCAATTAAATGGTTACAAGTACCTAATTAATTAATATGAAAATTTGTGTGCCTTAATAAATACAACAAAAATAGAAAATCCAACAGTGGATCGGAATTGATAAATTATGAATTTGAGAAAGAGTTATGAATAGATGTAAAACTATTTAATCTTACACCGGTGTAATTTAAATCTTTCCCTAATAATATTATTATTGAGTGACAAAATATGGGCGGCGCTATTCGCTCTCCACCTAAATACTGTGGCGCTCTCTCCTCAAGACAGTCAATTGCTAACACTAGACAACGAATCCCATGTTTCCGAAAATCCATTTCCACTTGAAAGTTCATTGATTTATCAAATAAAAAGATTTCCACAAGGCGTACTGAGCAACCATTTAACAGGCAACACTTGAAACAAACAAAAAAAAAAAGCCGCAGCAAAACACAAATTAAACCAAATAACTCCGACCATAAAGCTTATTAAAATCTGGTGACCCATAAAATCCCGCGGGGAAATTATGTCACAAGATCAATATAGAATCATTTACGTAGAGCCTGTCGGGGGAGAAATTAAGATTGGATATAGATTTGCGCTCTTTTATAGAGCATTTCAACATATCTAACTTAATCATATTTGTATTATAAATGGTAACTAGCAAAAATGACCCCTAAAGTTTAACTCAAATCCCTCACATGTCCTTAAAGTTCAATTTTCAGTTGAAACATTTTTAAAGTTTTTAAGTTTGGTTAAAATATCCTTAAAGTTTCTAATTTTGGTTTAAACATCCTTAAAGTTTCTAATTTCGGTTGAAGCATCTTTAAAGTTTCAAATTTTGGTTGAAGCATCCGAAAATGACTCTTAAAAGATAATTACGCGCGTTTTACATGCATCTTTTTTTTGGGGCATCCAATTTTGTATTAATGATGGAAAATTAGAAACTCTAAGGATCCTTCAACTGAAAATTGAACTTTAGGGACGAGTGAGAGATTCAAGTCAAACTTTAGGGGTCATTTTTGCTAATTACCCTATTATAAAAGTTGAATAAAACTTGATGGGTCATGTCATCAGCTATAAATTTTAGAAGCAATTGAAACTTGGGGTTCTACGTTTAAAGACAACCACAAACCCGAAGATTCAAACAATCAAACTATACTTGACACTAAACCATGAATAAATTGGCTCCTTTTAGAGGCTGGAAGGCAGCTGTACCAGTACAAGTAATGTTGCACCGGTATAGGAAAATGAGGGAATTGATAGAGAGATTATGTAATTACTCTTTGGAAGTTTTGGACAGGCTATTGTATCAGTACATGGCCAATCTGTACCGGTATGTACACACTCAATCTCGACCCTTCTTAGCTTTAGACTCTATTTCCTTATAGAACTAGTTTATAGTCCCGTGTGATGCACGGGCATTTTACAAATTCGTAATAATACAATATTACAATATATAATAAATAATTAATAAAAAACATAAAAGAAGTGAAACAATAAAACTTTACGAATCATATATAACTAATATGTATAATAGAAAATTTTCGAAGGTTACATCACATATATACATAATTGTTGCACATTTTATTTCTCATTTAGAAGACCCAATTTTGTAAATAAATTTACATAAAACATAAGAATTTATTGAAATGGAAATACTCATAATCGTAAGGAACAAAAAAATTGAAGAATTCTTTTTACCTTTACATTACCCAGGGTAATTAAGAATGAAACAACCACAAAAAATAAAAGTTAATATGAATGATAGTAATTTTTTGGCTAACGGATTTCTTTTTACCCTGAATTTAATTTGTATATGAACTTTTAATATAAGAAGATCATTGCCTCTACGAATGCAAAGCCACCTTAGAATTTGCATAATAGCATTAATCGAAAATTAAGTTAGTAAGGATGTGATCATTTAGCAATTAGAATATCTAATTTATCAAAAATGAAGTGAAACAAAAGATTCTAAATATATGGGAATAAACCCAAAATTTTGGGAGAGATTACATATGATTAATTAAACTAAAGATTAAAGACGTCATATCTTAATGCCAATACCCATGAAACTATAAAGTTTATTCGTATAATGAATAAACAATAATTAGAAAGTCTCACTAAATCATCAAATATATCAATAATTGAAATAAGGAAAATAACAAAAGTATATTATGATCATTCGATGTTGAACTTCAACTGGGACTTTGAATTCAAAACCTCGAAAGGTTTTATTCAATAATTCATGTAACAATTTTATAGCAATTCTTAATTAGAACTCTTCATTGCAAATTCGAAATTAAGTGGCACACTATAAGGTCATGCAATGTAACAAATTAATAAGTATACAATCATGCAATGAGTCCAAGACTCGTTGACTCAAAATCTTTTGAAACTCTGGCAAAAAAGAGAGAGACGGACTGGTATCTATATGTTTGGTAGGTATGAGAAAACCATCGCATGAGAATTAGGAGAGATGTTGAAATGGTGCCCAAACATTAGGAGTTGCACCATTTTGAGAGAGAGAAAGCTGAGGTGGACACGTGTCAAACTTCGAAAAAAATTCTTCTATTATATATATTAGTTATAATGATAGTTTTACCGTCACTCATGCCTCCTACTTTTAATATAAAATATCACTTAAATATAGCATTTTATAAATGATTAACACTAACCATTTTATTATTCGTCAATGAATTCAAAAAAAAAATTTAATTTTTTTTAAAAGATGTAACTATATTAAATAAAATTAATTACCGACACAATTAAAATTATATAATGTATAATAAATATCATTTAAATTTAAAAAAAAGCATCAAGCAGTTCAGGAATATTTCTTATAGTAGTAAAATATTTGAATTTTCTTTAAACAACTTTAATAAATTATAATAAAAAAGCTTCACTTTTGGCCAGAATTATACTAAAATGTAAAACTGAATTAACTTATAAAGTAACTACATTAAATAAAACAAATTACCAACATATATAAAATCACATGATGTATTAAATAGAAAAAACAAAATCAAGCAGTAAGGGAATTTTTCTTATAGTTTTTAAAAGTGGATTAACTTAAAAAGTAACTATATTAAATAAAACCAATTACCAACTGATTTAAGGTTACGTAAACATCATTTAAATATAAAAGACAATATCAAGTAGTTCGATTTTTTTTCTAATTGTAATAAAATATTTTTATTTTATGTAAAAGGATTTAATAAATTATAACAAATTTTGTTTTAGTCAGAATCCTAATAAAACATACAACTAAATTAAAAGTAGTCGATTAACTTAAAAAGTAACTATATTAAATGAAACAAATTACCGACAGATTTAAGATTACTTAAATATCATTTAAATATAAAAGACAATATCAAGTAGTTTGATTTTTTTTTCTAATTGTAATAAAATATTTTCATTTTATGTAAAAGTGTTTAATAAATTATAAGGAAAAAAATTTAGCGAGAATCCTAATAAAACATAAAACTAAATTAACTATTAAAGTAACTATATATTAAATAAAACAAATTACCAACAAAATTTAAATTACATAATGTAGAAGTATCATTTAAATATAAAAAACAATATCAAGGACTTCGGGAATTTTTCTTATAGTAACAAATATTTTTATTTTGTTTAAACGGCTTCAATACATTATAATAAAAAAGTTTTCCTTTCCCCAGAATTATAATAAAATAGTTATAGGAAACAGATTTATAAGAGAAAAAAAAAAGAGAGAAGAATAAATCTGTTTTTTTTCCTTTTTCAAAAAAAAACAAAACAGATTTATAAGAGACAATTTGTTTTAAACCAAACTCTTGCATTCATCTACCCTGTATACTCTCTCTGTAAAAGGGAAGAAAGAAACTGCAAACCCAAATATTAAAAGAAGAAAAAGAAACTTTTGGAAGGTTAAAATTAAGCAGGCATGGATTAAACGAAGAAAGATAAACTACTAAAGGAAGAAAGAAAGTTTTGGAAGAATAATTATATAACTAACCTTACGGGTTGCTTCTGCACAGTTAGAGAGGAAATATAATACTTTTTAGAAGTGCAGAGAGGGGAGGGACATATATATATGTATATATATAATTAAGGCTGACAAATTTTGGAGGAAAAAAAGGCTGCCAAAGGGGAAGAAAGGGCTACGACGGTTCTTAGTTCCAAAATTTATGGGGAGAAACCGTAGAAGTTACAGGACACGTGGCAGGCTGAGGTGAGAACACTTGGTGTAATTATATATATAATTAAGGCTGACAAATTTTGGAGGAAAAAAAGGCTGCCAAAGGGGAAGAAAGGGCTACGACGGTTCTTAGTTCCAAAATTTATGGGGAGAAACCGTAGAAGTTACAGGACACGTGGCAGGCTGAGGTGAGAACACTTGGTGTAATTATATATATAATTAAGGCTGACAAATTTTGGAGGAAAAAAAGGCTGCCAAAGGGGAAGAAAGGGCTACGACGGTTCTTAGTTCCAAAATTTATGGGGAGAAACCGCAGAAATTACAGGACACGTGGCAGGCTGAGGTGAGAACACTTGGTGTAATTATGTGAAAGGCTTCTATTATTAATATTAGTTATTAGATGAGAACACTTGGTGTAATTATATATATAATTAAGGCTGACAAATTTTGGAGGAAAAAAAGGCTGCCAAAGGGGAAGAAAGGGCTACGACGGTTCTTAGTTCCAAAATTTATGGGGAGAAACCGTAGAAATTACAGGACACGTGGTAGGCTGAGGTGAGAACACTTGGTGTAATTATGTGAAAGGCTTCTATTATTAATATTAGTTATTAGATTAGGATTATTTTATGGCTATAAATTAAACCTTTGTAATCGGTCACTATGCAAGATATTATTAGATAGATTTAGGGATATTCCTTGTGAGAGAATATTGCAACGTACCTTAATTTGGCAGCTAGGGTTTGCTTGTACTATACTTGGTTTTGATCTTCATCAGGAGGCTATCACTTGGTGGATTATTGGTGATTTTGCCGCTACCATCTTATATGCTTGTGTGCTTATGGTTGGTTGTTTGCTTCTCTACTGCTTGTTCATCTATTACTCATATTTTCAGTTGTGCTTGTTGCTTTAATTATTGTACATTAAATATTTCGGTCAACCTTTTACTTGTGCAAGGATTTTGTCATAATAATTTGGTATCCGAGGATTGGTTTTCCTCATGGATTATTGGATATAATTATAGTTGTCTACTGATGTAGAATAGGCCGCTGAAGCCTATTCGACCACTCTGGACCGTCGCAAGCATGCCAGGTCAAAAAAGTAACAGCACTATAATTATGTGAGGCTAGACTAGTTTAACCTGACACGGCCCATAGAATTTAAATAAGGGCCTCTGGCGTTGATGCAAGCTGTTTTTTGGCCAAATTCCTTCATTCAAGCCTCCGAATCCACGAATTTGCTATTTTTGGTATATTTTGATTTGATAATTAGTTAAGTTAGAAAAGTCATATTTAACTTCCGTCAAATCTGGCACGTTTCTAAGCATCAACACTGGGAAATCTCATGATCTCCGTAATTTTCTATTTTTGGAAATTTGAATTTTCGAATTTATTTCCTTTATTGTAATTTTTCTCTCCTATAAAAGGATTCCTTTATAATCATTTAAGTCAGACTATCTTTGAATAAAAAGTAAGTGTTTTCCTCTTTATATCGAGTGTTTATTCCTTGTGTAGCCAAGATTGCCCATTTTATAGCTTTCTGCTAGGTCATTTACTTCTAGTAATATTAATGGTTCTAAGGCGGCCGATAAGCCACCGGTTAAGACGGGTTGTCTGCTCTAAAGGTGATTGCTGCAACTAAGTATGATTTAGGGAAGTTTGTTGGGAAAAAGACCGATTTTTCCGTGTGGTATTGTGAGATGGAAGACATCTTGGCACATTTAGGTTTGCACCAAGCTTTGGAAAGGGAAAAAACTAAACCTAGTGAGTGGTCCAACGTCAATTGGGTCGAGTACGATATGTACGCACATAGTACTGTTTGCCTAAACCTTGCTCCTGATGTGAGGTACGTCGCTATAAGTGAAAAATCCGGATTGGTTATTTGGAAGATACTACAGGATTTGTATATGAAGAATAGTATTAGAAATTGTGTATACTTGAAGAAAAAGATTTTTGGGTTTGAATTTACTAGAGGAACCTCTATGAATGATCATCTCAATGGGTTCAGCAAAATAATCTCTGATTTGCATGGGCTGAACGTCTAGATTGATGATGAGGACTAAGAAATTATGCTTCTTAATTTGCTCTCATATTCTTATGATCATCTTACTGATAAACGCTTAATATTGTCATTCATACGCTCATTTTCGAAGTTGTTTGACGCGTTTATTTCTTTAAAACTTCTCGGTTTGCCAACTTATTTCGCGATTAGTCTCGTAGCACTTTTGTATTTAACATTACTTGGAAATGGCACATTTTGTGTTTATTTTAGTATCTTTAGATTTCAAGAAATATTGTATTTAATACAATGGTGAAATTTTTCATGGGACAAAAGGAATCATAAACGCTTAATATTGTCCTTCATACGCTCATTTTCGTAGTTGTTTGACGCGTTTATTTCTCTAAAACTTCTCGGTTTGCCAACTTATTTCGCGATTAGTCTCGTAGCACTTTTGTATTTAACATTGCTTGGAAATGGTACATTTTGTGTTTATTTTAGTGTCTTTAGATTTCAAGAAATATTGTATTTAATACAATGGTGAAATTTTTCATGGGACAAAAGGAATCCAAGAAGGTGGAATTCTCCATGTGACCAAAGAGCATCCAAGATAGTGAATTTATCCACCAAAAATAAAAAAAGCATTGTTTATTTTTGGCATCCAACACAACACTCCTATTTGTAGTCTTCTTTGTTGTTTTGGAGAGTGGTCCTTTTATTACTTCTCATTTCTCAATTTATAGAGAGGTTGTAATAGTTTTTTTTAGAGAGATAAATGGAGTTCACTTTTATAATTCTTGTCTCTACATTTATTATGGAGTAAATTTATTTGCTAAGGCTAAAAGATGAAATTTGCAATGCATTAATTATGTAAGTTCAATTCTCATTCCATTGTTAGTATTGTTAAATACTTTTTGAATCCTTCATCTTCTCCATTTTTTCAATCATTCATAAGCTAGTAAGATAATTTTCATATGATGATTTGACTTTGTATGCCTTGTATACATAGATCTCAAGCATTAATGAGGAGATGATACACTTGTGCATTTCTTACTAGCCTATGTTCATTTTTTCTTTGAATGAGATACTTTTCATTGCCAAGCATGATTAGTCTTTGAATATTCATAGAAACACCATAAATTTGATATTTTAATCTTTGAATACTTTAATGATATGTTGAGTACTTTCTACACTTTATGTGATTTTAAAACTCATCATCTTCTTAGTTAAAGTATTGCCAAAGAGGATCTTTTAAATTTATGTCATAAACAACTTCACTTATCATTTTAAGGGTTCAATTTGTATTTATCAAATAAATCTATATAGGACGGTTTGACCTCCACCTAGACCTCCCAATCATAGACAAATGAAATATTATGATTTATCGAGCTAAACTCTTTGTAGTTGGCCATTTTCATAATCAAGTCATTTGCCTAGGGAAAACTAACAATGAATTCGTAAATGCCTGATTTAAATTTTTGCCTTTTCTTTATGCGTATTTTAAGTTTGAATCTTGGTTGACATTATATGGGAATAGTTTGCACTTGCTTCACACCCTTTGTCACAAGATAAAATGAGAGATGCACTTGTGTTGATTTTTGCTTACACCCTTTCTTTATATGGCCTTTATATGGGAATAGGTTGCTTTTGCTCCACACCCTTTTGCTTAGAAATAGGTAAAATACTCAACACTTAAGAATTGCATTGAGGACTTTGAATGAGGTTGATTTTACGTAACATTGCAAAACAAATGAATTCTATAATGCCTTAGCCTTTTCTCATCTATTGTTACATCATTTTAATTTTTATTGCAAGACTTTAAAATCAACCATTAAAATCAACCAATTAAATTCTCTTAACAAAACCTTGGACTCGTAATCACCACATCGTCTTTCCGACTATCCTTGTGCTTCGACACTTGGACTTACCAAGTATTATAACTTGACAATCTACACTTGGGTACCTAAGCACGAAAGTATTTTCGGCGCGTCACTTACTACCAGGGTTATTTATAGGAAGGAGAAGGTTACCTACAATCTTGTATCATCGGTCGTGTTGCCTAACGAAAATAGCTTGAAAGAGTAAGGAGAATCCAACTCAAATGCACTATTCACACAAGGTAAAAGCCACGAGAAGAAGTGGGGAAATTAGGGATAGTCGCGGTCAAAATATCGGGGACCAATTGACATGAGTAAAATTATCTGTCACAAGTACATACAACCATGGCACAAGTGTCAAAAGTGTCTGAATTGAGACAATGGCAGCGAAGAGAAAAAGGGGGCGGTGGAGAACGCGAATGTGGTTGCAGCACCTGAAGCAGAGGACTTTAAGAGTATGATGGTTGTGACTCCATGTGTCAGTTCAGCTAGCGAATGGATCTTGAATAGCGGCGTACCACATGTACCCTAACCAAGAATTATTCCACACCTTTATTGAGGTTGATAGGGGCAAGGTTTTGATGGGTAACGATCACGCTTGTAAAAAACGATGGAAATTGGTACAATCAAGCAAAAGAGGCAGGATGGGGTATACACTAAGGGCCTGTTTGGTTGATGTTTTAAGTTAAGTTTTTGGGAAGTATGAAAATATGTTGAAAAGTAAATTTAGTTTTTGTTAGAATTTTTTTCAACTAATTCCAAAAAACTCAAAAAAATAGTCACAATAGATCTTATTTTACTGATCTTGATGCGTATATTTCAAATATATTTTTTTTATCTAATTCCGATTCGTAGATTTAAAGTTATGATATTTAAAAAAAATTATGAGAGAGAAAGTAAAGTGAAGTAAATTTTGAAAAGTGTGAAAGTAAAGTTGACATTTGGTAGAAATTTTAAAAACTAGATTTTAAAACACCAACCAAACAAGGGCTAAGGATTTTAAATATACAAACTTTAATAATTTATGGTATTTTTATTCAAAATTAATATAATTTTTATTTCATAAAAATAGATAGAGAAAAAAGTAAAAGATTAAATTAGCGAAATAAGAAAGAGAAAAAGTTGTTGCCTTTCGTGATTTGATGGGTTAAAAACACAACTAATGATCTAAATTTCATCTTACTTTTTCATAAATGAATGTGGGTCATTGATTAGATAATTTTATGATGTGATATTTCTTTCTCTTATAATATATAATATACACACCAAGTATTTCTCATGCCAGACAACACACTAAGACTCCGTTTGATTACAAAGATGGAAAAGAAAAATAAATTTAGCTAGTTTATGTGAAAAGATAAAAAATAAGGTGAGAGATGTTACTCATTTTATGAGTTTATATCCTCCATTCTTCAATATTTTTGGTAGAAAATTTTTACTCACTACCAAGCAAAGAAAATTTCTTCATGGAAAAACTTAAAAATCAAGAGGATATCACCTCTATCACTCAACTTATTTTCCATCTTTTCAGCAAAACTAACTCAATTTATTTTCCTTTTCCACCTTGCAATCAAACGGAGACAGAAGTAAAAGGTGCCAGTTAATTGAGGAAGAACTGTTATTTGAAGAATTATCATTTGTCTCGTCAACAACATTTCAATTGTAAAATTAAAGTTATTGAATGACGAAAAAAGTGCTAACTACAAAAGCTTCACTTACAAAAGCTTAACAAAATATACATCCATATAACTATATTTTCGCATAGAAAAGCTTAAAATAAAAATAAATCCTTGATCAGACATCATAATTACAAAACTTCGGGGTAGACAATATTTCTAGTCCTAACCGAATCTTCTAGTGATAGGAGAATGTTGATTTGGTCAAAGCTTGTACATCTTCATAATGCTACATATATCTTGTACATCAGATTGAAGAATACCTATTATGGACCTTGATAATGTAAAATCAAAGTGACACTTTGATTACAAAATCAAACAATGGAAATAAGAGAGATTTAAATGAAAAGGTTAGAAATAAAGAATCATTTACTCGCTACTACTAACAGAAAAATATCACTCCACTGTGAAATTTCATAGTTCCTAAAATTGAAAATTTTAAAATTCCAAAATATAAAATTTGAATGCCACCAAAAGATATCGAAATAAAAATTATATTTTCTCACTTTAGCAAGAAAAAAAATAAAATAAAATTGCTACGATAAAATCATTCCTCCTCTCTTAAAATCCGATGAGGACAAGATATCGACAATGCAAAAGTGAATCTATGAAATTATGAGCGTCCGGAATGTGGGTCTTCGACGTTCAGAAAGCGAGAAGTGTGATGAATTATTTTTAGGACAGAGAAGTAGCATAGGGCTTTTATGTCTTTTCTGGCTAGTGCGCTAGAGTATTAAGGTAGAGTACGGATAGCGCCACCTTAAAATATGGACAATGTTATATGAGAGAGTGAACAATGTTCAACATAAAGTGAGAAACATAAAATAAATTCAAACACCACAAAGAGATACATATATGAAAAAAAAAATTCAAAAGAAGCTCAAAATTGCCATACATATATAAAATATATAAATGCATAAATTATTTTTTACAATGGCTTTATAATAATTTTATTATCCTTTAAATTTCCTCCCCCCCCCCCCCCCCCCCCCCCCCAAAAAAAAATCCCGGTTATCCTAGTTACCACTGTCTGGCGCCTCCATTATCCCTCTTCAGTTTATGCGTCTTTAAGTGGAGCAAAAAGAAAAAAAAATATCAAAGGAAGAACCAAATCGACATACATATATATATACATTACTTGTAACGCTAATGACCTATACAATCCGATATTTCGTGCATACACCAACCGGCAAATAGACATACATCAAGGATGTGTTTGATGCATCGAATTAAAGAGCCGAATTAAATTATTTAATTCTATCTAGACAGGATAAAATAATCCCACCTCTTAGGTGGGATTCGTTAATCCTTCTTTTTGTGAGATAAGACGTTTTAGTGGGATAGATAATCCTCTTCGATATCCAATCACAACAAACATCAAATATGAGATAGGATAAAGTTATTCTATCCCACCCTTTTACCCGGTGCGTCAAATGCAGTCTAAAGCATTTTTGTAAAAAGATATCAAAAAAATTAAAATTATCTTTTCTCACTTAAAAAAAATAAGGAGATAGAAAATAGTGTATATAGAGAGAAATTATGATAAAGATGGAAAGGAGAAATTAAGGAAATGAAATAAAAGTTTCAAAGAATGGAAGAAAGTATTAATTTTTAAAATTCAAATGGTATTTTTTTTTTATCATTATATGAAAGTGGAGAGAGAAGAAATATGATTTGATTGTGACATTTCACATTTCAAAAACACATGTATGGGTTCATATTATTTTTGTTATTTGTAAATTAATTTAGACCGTTGATAAGATAGAATGAACTAAAAAATAGAAAATAATAGTAAAATACAATATATAAATGGTGTTTACAATAAAGGACACTTATTTGAATTTATTAGTTTGCATGACAATTTTTTAATTAATGAAAAAATATTAATTATTTTGCTATTTTAATTAATTAAGTTGAATTCCAATAACACCCTTTTTAAAGATAAATACAAGAAAATATATATACAATTAAATTCAAAATCAAATCAATAGTAATACATTCAAACCAATTTAAACAACTAAAATTAAGCCATATCAGTAACTTAAGTAATCGGTTCTAATTTCGTAATTAAAGTGCAGAGAGAAAGGCAGAGAATTGTAGTAAATCGACTTCCGAGTAAGATCCATTCTTTGGTATTGGTAGTAGTGGACCAATAAGTGCGAAAGTATGTATTGAGGACATGAGTGGCTTTTTTGAAGGTTGATTCTCTGGACTCCCCTTTATTTTGTAGGGCAGGGACATCACCTTTGGCTCCAGCTCAATCTCCATTTCATCTCTCTCTAGTTTTTCTCTCTAAAATTCAAACTCTCTCTCTCAATATCTATCTACATATATTTTGTTGTATCTTTCCTCTAATACAAGCAATCCTTTGGTTGGGTGTTCGACTAGAATTTTAGTTTTCGACAAAGAGAGGGAACTTGCAAACTTAGCTTGAGCTTCACGGCAACCTCCATATCCGTAAGATCTACCGGAATAAATTTGTTTCAATCAAATCATATTATATATAAGGTGTAATGATTATCCCTATTTTATATTATGTCTGTTAGAAAATTGAAAAAACAATTGTAACTTAACATGTCTAGCAGAAAATTGAATGAATGTATTACAGAAAATTTAAAAGAGACAGTTCAATGTATTTACCAGAAAGTTAGTTAGAAGAACCTAACTTAATGTCTGCCAGAAAATTAATTAAAAGAATGCAACATAATATGTCTGCTAGAAAATTAATTAGAAGAACGTAACTTAATATGTCTACTTTGTTGAAATAATATAGAGAGAAAGAAAGAATCTTATTATTCAACTGATAATAAATATGAGTAGGGGTTAACTCTATTTATATTAAGAGCTAACCTCCTTACTTCTCTACAAAATCAATGTGAGACAAATTGTATTTCACAACATTACTTATGGACATCCATATATCAATACTTTTATAACACTCCCCCTTGGATGTCCATTATGTCATAATTGAATTACAGTTGCCTCGTTAAAATCTTCCTAAGAAAAAACCCAGTGAGAAAAAACCAAAGTGAAGGAAAAAGAGTCCAACATTCTTCTGGATTATTGAACTAGCATCAAACGCACAATATACTGCCTCGTTAAAACCTTTACTAAGAAAACCTAATGGGATAAAACCTAGTTAAAGGGAAAAGAGTACAACGTGTAAATATTAGGTAGCATACTTCAGGATGCTCCCCCTGATTATTTACTCCCCCTAATGACAGCATTTATATAGGTTGATTATAAAGTCGACGCGTGCCATTATCATAAACTAACTTCTGGAATATCGGCTTCGGTAATGACTTTGTGAAAATATCAGCTAAGTTGTCACTAGAACGGATTTGCTTGACTTCAATTTCTTTATTCTTCTGAAGCTCGTGAGTGAAGAAGAACTTAGGTGAAATATGTTTAGTCTTGTCACCTTTGATGAAACCTGCTTGAATTTATGCTATACATGCTGTATTGTCTTCAGAGATAATACTTGGAACATCTGCAATAGAAGACAACTAACAAGAACTGTGAATATGATGGATTAGAGACCTCAACCACACACATTCTTGACTAGCTTCATGAAGAGCTAAAATTTCAGAATGATTAGAAAAAGTGGCTACTAAAGTTTGTTTAGTAGATCGCCAAGAGATAGCGGTATTACCACTAAGTAATACATAACATGTTTGGGATTGTGCTTTATGAGGATCAGAAAGATATCATGAATCTGTATATCCTATTAACTCGGAACCATTAGAATTATGTGAATAAAATAAGCCTAAATAAGTGGTTCCTCGTAAATATCTTAGAATATGTTTGACACCAGTCCAATGTCGTTTAGTTGGTGCTGAGTTATATCTAGCAAGAAAATTTACAGAGAAGGAAATGCCCGGCCTAATACATTGTGCTAAATATAATAGAGCACTAATCACACATAAATATGGTACTTCATGACCCAATACTTCTTCATCATCTTCTTTAGGACGGTATGGATCTTTCTTTACATCTAAAGACCAGACAACCATGGGAGTGCTTATTGGATGTGCTTTGTCCATACCAAAATGTTTCAATACATTCTTAGAATAGTTAGATTGATGGACTAATATCCCACTAGTGCTTCTCTCGATCTGCAGGCCGAGACAGAATTTTGTTTTCCCAAGATCCTTCATTTCAAATTCTTAGCAGTTTTTTTCAAGCTCTTCTTGAGTCTTGATTAGATTAATATCATCCACATAAACTACTACTATAGAAAATCCTTTTAAGAATTTCTTTATAAAGACACACGGGCAAATGAGATTGTTTTCATATCCTTCCTTAGACAAATACTGACTAAGACAATTGTACCATATTCTTCCAGATTGCTTAACTCCGTATAGTGAAAGTCTTAGTTGTATCAAGTACGTACTCCTTGGCTTTGCTTCAGGCAAAGTAAATCCTTCTAGGATTTTCATGTATATGTCTGTGTCTAAGTCCCCGTATAAATAAGCAGTTACAACATCCATGAGTCTCATATCTAAGTTTTCAGTAACTACAAAACTTATTAGACATCTGAAAGTTATTGCATTCATAACAGGGGAATATGTTTGATCATAATCAATCCCAAGTTTCTGCAGGAAACCTTGTGCCACAAGTCGTGGCTTATATCGTGTGATTTCATTCTTTTCATTCTTTTTCTTTACAAACACCCATTTGTAACCTACAGGGTTAACAGCTTTGGGGGTTTGTACTATAGGTTCAAATAGACCACATTTATTTAGAGACTCCAATTATACCTTGGTGGCAATTTTTCATTTTGGCCAATCTTCTCTTTGTCGACATTCATTTAATGTATGTGGTTCTGTATCATTTTCATTATTGCCCTTCGATACTTCAGTAGCTACTGCAAATGCAAATACGTCATCGATGACCTTTTTATTTCTATTCCACATCTCTCTCGAATAAGTGTAAAGTATAGAGATCTCTTCATTATTTGGTACCAATGGCCTCTTCAGGGGCTTTTATAGTCTCTTCAGTGACTTTTTCTAAAACAATAACCTCTTCTGGGGCCTCAAAGATAGTGGATTTTTTCATGACCTCTTCTTGAGTGAAATGGGAAACCTCTTCAGGAGTGTTCTTAGGGAATGATTGTTTAGTCTTCCTCTTTCGGAGAGCTGAGTCTTTGGAATCTATAGGTCTACCACATTTCTGGCGTGGTGCAGATTCATTAGCTGCCATATTTTTATTTTGTCCTTTAAGGACATTGATTCTGGCAGGTGCATTCATAGTTGACATATGTGATTTTATTACATTCGCTGGATCATTAAATCCATTAGGTAATTTGTTTGCAATTTCTTGCAAATATACTATTCTCCGT
Source organism: Lonicera japonica (assembly GCA_021464415.1). Lineage (NCBI taxonomy): Eukaryota > Viridiplantae > Streptophyta > Magnoliopsida > Dipsacales > Caprifoliaceae > Lonicera > Lonicera japonica. The sequence continues at coordinate 16,019,325 of CM038468.1, forward strand.
ACTTCTTTCTCACAATCTAATATTCGTGGGTCTAGATGAGACAAGGTGATATTATTCCATGATATTTCTCGCCGTTCTTCTGGAATGGGTAGTTCTGCAAGAACCTTCTTATCTCCCCCTAATGGCGAAAATACTGTCTCATCAGATTGACAATCTGCAAAACGTGCTGTAAACACATCTCTTGTCATTGGTTCTAAATACCAAATAATGGAAGGTGAATCACAACCTATATAGATCCCTAGTCGTCGTTGAGGGCCCATCTTAGTACGATGGGGAGGCGGAATAGGAACATAAAGTGCACAACTAAATTTATGCAAATGTGATATATTTGGTTGAAAATTGGTTACTAGTTGTGCAGGAGAAAATGTGTGATAGGCTGTAAATCTAAGTCTTATTAGTTTTAATGCATGCAATATAGCATGTCCCTAGGCGCTAATAAGTAACCTAGATTGCATGAGTAAAGGCCTTGCAATAAATTGAAAACGCTTAATCAAGAATTCGGCTAAACCATTTTGGGTGTGGACATGTGGGACGGGGTGTTCAACTTCTATCCCTATGGATAAACAATAATCATCAAAAACTTAAGAAGTAAACTCAGATGCATTATTAAGTTTTATATACTTAATATTTTGATCAGGGAATTGCGACATAAGTTTAATGATATGTGCCAATAGGCGTGCAAAAGCAATGCTTCTAGTAAAACGTAAACTTGCATCTGACCAGGGAGTGGAAGCATCAATTAAAACCATAAAATACCTAAAAGGTCCACTTGGGGGATCTATATGGCCATAAATATCGCCATGTATTCTTTGGAGAAAAGATGGTGCTTCAGAAGAAATTTTAAGGAATGAAAGTTTTTTTATGAGTTTACCTTGTGAACAATGGTACAGAAATAGCCACTTGGTATGGTCAGTTGATGGTTTGCCGATGAATGCCCATAAGAGTTATGTATTATCTTTCTCAACATGGTTGTCCCTGGGTGTCCTAATCTATCATGCCACAATCTTAAGGCCTTGGGATCACTAAGTTTTGGTATTTTAGACTTGAGCTTCTAGCTTATAACTGAGTGTGACTCAATATTAGATAATGTTGTGCAATAAAGACCTGAGGAGAAAGCACTTAATTTTTCTAGTGGAAGCTTCTGGCTCGCGGCACTAGTAGTGATGCATAAGAATTCTTTGTTACCTTCACTTTTCGTTTCAATATGATACCCATTCATTCTAATATCTTTAAAACTAAGCAAGTTTCTTCTAAAACTGCTTGAGAATAATGCATCTCTGATAAATATGTGGGTAACATTTGGTAACATCACATGGGCTCTTCCAGAGCCTTCAATTATTTGAGCAGGTCCAGCTATAGTGGATACATTACATGTATTAAATACTAATTCAGATAAATTTTTTGATTTTTCAATATAATATGTGTTGTGCCACTGTCTACTAGACAAAAATTATCCTCAGTATCATGCAATCCATAATCCATACCTTTAAAAGAAATATTATAAACTATTAATAACCCAAACATATTATAAAAGCAATTAATTTATCGTAATAATGAAACAAACTATAGTTTATAACCAAAAGTCATAAATATCAAAATAATAATTCCTAAAACATAATAAAATATATAAGACTGCTTAAATGCATAAAATAAGTAGTGACAATTTAGGTCTTCTAGGCCTAGCTAGGTGGTGTTTCCAACATCTCGTCAAACTTTTTCTTAGTGACAGGATTGCCATCAGCATATTCAAAAAAATCATTGCATTTCAGTTGAATGATATCAGTGGCTGATATGCTTGCATCGTTCTCTTCCCCATCCAACCAGTTTGTCTCCATAGCATTAATAGAGGCCTTGTATTGATCCGCAATATGTTTTTGTGCACGGCAAGCACGTGACCAATGCCCACCTTTTCCACATCTATTACAATTATTATTTGGTGGATTCTGGTTCTATTCTTGATTCTAATTCTTATTCTGGTTCTCATTCTTCTTACCAGACCACTTCTGGTGGTTTTTGAATTTTGTATGGTTACGCTAGGGTAGTTATTGCGTCTACTTCTTTCGGAGGAGTTCTTGTATCCACCTCTTTTGAGGGAATTATTATGCCCGTTTCCATGGCCTCTATTCTAACAAAAATTGGCATTTGCTTCAAGAATTGCCTCATAACTAGTTGGTCTAGAATTATGATTTTTGATTACTACTTTGTTGTTTTGTTCTACAACTAAGAGACAATTTACAAGTTCAGCGTACGTTGAGAAACGACGCTCTCGGTATTGCTGCTGCAGGAGCACATTTTGGGCATGAAAAATGGAGAGAATCTTCTCAATCATTTACTCTATAGTAATTTTTTCATCGCATAATCTCAGGCGAGCAATAAGGTTGAAAAGTGAAGAGTTATATCCAGCCACTGTTTTAAAATCTTAGAATCGTAGATTTATCCATTCATTGCGAGCGCTAAGTAGGATGACCAACTTTGGGTGGTCATATCTATCCTTCAGGGATTGCCAGAGACCCAACGGGTCTTCCTCAGTCATGTACTCATTTTTTTAAATCATCATGAATGTGATGACGTAGGAAGATAAGAGCTGAGGCTTTGTCCTGTGAGGACAATTTATTTCTTTCTACTATAGCATCACCAAGATTTTTGGCAGTTAAATGAAGCTTAGCATCAAATTGCCAGTTTAAGTGGTTGTTGCCATTAAGCTCAGGGTCTTAAATTCGAGTTTAGTGACATTTGACATTATGACTTTATGAAAAGAAAATCCCGCACCTTCTTTCGAACAGCCCCTTCTTTCGAACAGTTTGCAAGAAGAAAAAAATTAATTGTAATGGCCTACTTTCGCAATGGCCAGTCTTCAAAAAGAAGGAAAAAATTCCTTCAAGAAGAAGGAAAAAAATTTAAACTATGGTGGCTTACTTTCTCAATGGCCTCCAATTGACTGTAGAGCAGTCGTGCTAATAATGTGTTGAAATAATAGAGAGATAAATAATCTTATTATTCAACTGATACTCAATATGGGTAGGGGTTAGTTCTATTTATATTAAGAGCTAATCTCCTTACTTCTCTACAAAATCAATGTGGGACAAATTGTATTTCACAATATTACTTATGGACATCTATATATCAATACTTTTATAACATACTCGCTATTATGAAAGAATTATGATTTAGATATATTTGTAACTTCTGTCTCATATTATATTTGGTTAGTTTGAAACATTTACATTCTTTGACATTTTTTGAATAATTATTGTATTTATCTTTATTGTATTTATCTTCTTGTTTCAATTTATTGTGATATGTGTTTGAGTTGATTTGAATTTATTTTTATTAATTTAATTCAAACTTTAATTAGATATTTATTTTTAAGAATGGTACTATTAGAATTTAACTTAATTAATTGAACTAATATAATTATTAATATTTTATCCTTTATTAAAAAATTACCCTCTAAATAAATTAATTCAAACAAATGCCCTTTAATAAAAAGCGAGTAATATTTATCCTTTAAAAAAAAAAGTCCTAATAAAAAACATACGATGATGATAAAAGTGGAGAGAGAAGAAATATGATATTTGATTGGATGATTTGAAATTTCAAAAATATATCTAAAGGATCATATTATTTTTATTATTTATAAATTAATTTAGACCATTAATTATATAGAATGGAATTGAAAATGTAGGATGTTTGATAAAATGTGTCAGATGATATATATATATATATATGGGTGATTTTGTTTCCATCCACCAAATTTTTCAGTTAATCCACGCTAATAAGTTAATCCGCGTTACATATTAAGTTAATCCGCGAGCGCGGATGAACTGACAAAAAAATATTATGAATTTAATTTTTTAAATATTACTTTTAATATTAAAATATCCACCAAAATAATAAATAGATCCACTTTAAAAATTTAAATTGTAAAGTGAATTTTAATTAACCTTGAATTAAAATAACAAAATCAAAGTTAACCAGTTCCATTCCAGTAGAAATTCATTTTTTTTTCTTTCCCACCCACGTAGCATCGCCGTTTTCCTCCACCTTCCCACCGCGCACAGCTTCGTCCTCATTCTTCTTCCCACCGGCGCAGCAACATCCTTCTTCTTCTTCCCACCATCGCGACATCCTCCGAGGGGATAAAAGGATACGGAGAATTAAAAGAGAGATCAAAGAAGGAATGAGAAAAAGATTTGAAGTTACTTATTTGCTTTTCTGTTGCAGGTGCTTTTGGTGGGTCATCTCTCTTGATTCAGTGATATACAAAGAGATTGAAGGGATATAGTTCATTATAATTTGTTTACTTTTAGTTGATTACAATTTTCTGCTTCCAAAAGTTCTTTGGCCCTCTACGTTTGTATTCTCGTTCTTCTATCTAAATAATATTTCTCTTTTAAAAAAAAAAAGAGACAGATGAAGAGATGGAGATCAAGAAATCTGAAAGCAGGGTAGGGGAATGGCAACCAGAACTATATGCAGGAGACGAAAAAAAATATTATAATTTCCTTCTGATAATAAATCTTAGGGTAAAATAATAGGGCAAAGTATTATTTAATTCTCTCATTGAAAAATGATTTTTTATTGTTGTATGCTTAAACTGTGTAATGATATTAGGGTTTGTATTTTTCTTCAAAATAATAAGTATTGAGATCTTCTATTCTATCAACACACACGCGCAAAAGCCCTAAACCGTTGAATTCTTTTCAAACATAAATGTGAAGTAAATTAAAAGAGTTATATTTAGATTAGGAATGTTAACTAAAATGGAAACTAAAATCATATAATTATAATTTAATTTTAATTGGTGGATATACTTATTAATTTTAAAAAGGATAATATTGTAATATTTTGTTTAAAAATTCCATAACTTAAGGGTGGATTAACTGCAAGATTTGGTGGATGAAAACAAAATCACCCTATATATATATATATATATATAGAGAGAGAGAGAGAGAGAGAGAATCTTAATAATTTAGTAGAAGAGCCAGTATTATTACTATTTTCTGTGGGTCGTCACATCTGGTCCAGTATTATTACTATTTTCCTATGCATGGTTGTCATTTTAATTTTGGAAAACATATCTTATCACTTTTCGTTTTATTTGATTGCTATCATTTTCTGACTCGAAAATAGAGGGAATTTTTCTACATATTATCTTTTCTTTTTTTCTAGATAATTCATAGTTTTTTTTTTGGCATAATTATCAGCTAAAAATATTGCGGAAAATTGAAAATTTATTATGTGATCCAGGAAATCTAGTAATTCCTCTTCTAACTTTGAAAGTATTAATATCCTCTAACTTTGAAAGTGTTAATAGTTACTATTCAGGAATAACTATTCTAGATCAATCAACCAAGTTCGTTTTTAAAAAATATCATTACAAAATGATGGAATGAATTTTATTGAAACAGTCAAAAAAGAAATTCGTTTTGTCATTTAAATGAAAAAAGATTCCAATTCTTAAGAATTTAACGAGACAAATAGACCAGTTCACCCTCGAAAAACCATCATATGATAAAATGTATAATCATTTGTTTTTTTAAAAAAATTTAAAAACAAAATACTTAATAGAATTAAGGCTCTAGACATGCGCGCTCTACGTTTGTAAGATCTGTGAATCCCTTCCGCTTATACTTGCATACCCAACAAAATCTCCATCCTATTTAAGAAATGAAATATGTTGCTTGTCATCCAATTTATTTAATTTGAGCGTTTGGTTATAAAAATGAACTAATACATAAATTCATAAATTTAATTAAGTTAATAATTAAGATAATAAATAAGAAAAATGTAGATATATAATTGAAATTAAATATTTTATAACTTTTATACAAGTTTATGTGAAAAAAATCACACCATAATTTTTTTTTTAAAGAAACAATTTATAATTTGTTAATTTATAACTATAAATAAAATAACTTATGCAAGCAGACGAACTTGAGTTTACCGGTTTATCATTTCATTCATTATCAAATTCACATTTTGTTTCTTTAACATAAATACAAGTGTATTATACGAGTGTTGAGTCTTTCAACCAGTTAAATTACAATTGCAATTTGGGCCTCCAATTATTGTAGTTATTCAAGTACGCAATTTTTTTATTTTTTTTTCCCCAAGCGGCATCCGCACCTTCCGTTTGATTAATTCAATTCCCATTTTTGTATAATTAATAATTCAATTAATTCTACATCATTCGTCGACACTTGTTAAATACACAGATAAATAATTATATCTTTCGGTTAACCTCTTTTTTTCATACAAATATTGTAACATCAGACTTACAATTTGAACATTAATTTGGTCTTCCAACTAGTAAGAGTAGACGTAAATATACTACGGTTAAAAGATCAAAAAATATAATGAATTTTACATTTTTCTACATGAGTACCATACTGTTTTTTGTTCAACAATTTTAACAACAAACTTTTAATTATTTACATTTTCGGTGATAATGTAATGATACGCATAACTGTCACTTTTACCCATTTTGGAAGAAAATTAAAAGTTTATTGTTAAAATTGTCCAAAAAAATGTATATTACCCATTTTGTAAAGAAGCGTAAAATTCATTGTACTTTTTGATCTTTTACCCATATATTTAAAGAAAAAGAACTACAAATAAAAACAACAAAATTGAAAATTTAGTTCTTATTATATACTAAACAACTTAATTAAAAAAAATAAAAATTAAGTGGGTTATCAGGAGTTCACTTAGGGTTCGATGTGGTGGGGAAGGGGGGGCCTCTCAGGCTGCACCCAACGGCCGTCTTCGGTTAGAACCAAACCTTTGTTCGCGGGTTGCTTCCAAGCAGGTGGAACCAAAAGTTCATCTTTTAGAAATCCACAAGACTTATTTACCAACGCTATATCTCTATTAAATGTCGTCTTGAAATTTCCTTTTCCTTGGTACCTGCAAGTATATATAGATAGATTCCACATTATTCAGTACACATCTTATCATCATGTACGGATTCAAGATTTTATTAAAAAGGTTAAAAAATTATATGAAGTGATAATAAGATCCCATGGTTTTTTGGGAGAGAGGGCTTGAACTTTGACGGCCCATGTGATAACTTACATTTCTTACAACTGGGCCGGATTTAGATCTCTTTTTAAAAATTTAAGTATTTGAGTTTTCCGGCAAGTATATATAGATAGATTCCACATTATTCAGTACACATCTTATCATCATGTACGGATTCAAGATTTTATTAAAAGGGTTAAAAAATTATATGAAGTGATAATAAGATCCCATGGTTTTTTGGGAGAGGGGGCTTGAACTTTGACGGCCCGTGTGATAACTTACATTTCTAACAACTGGGCCGGATCTAGATCTCTTTTTAAAAATTTAAGTATTTTAGTTTTCCAGCAAGTATATATATAAATAGATTCCACCTTAATTAGCAAGTATCTGGGCGGATTTAGGATTTTATGGTAAGCATTTTACCATGGGCTGATTCAGGATTTTATGGAGGGGGTTTAAGTTAGAGATAAAATTAAATATAAAAAAATATAATTATTACAATTTAAAGGAAAATTTTACATGGTATATATTCATCTATTTTGTTTAATAGAATAGTTAAAAGACGTTTGTGGTGAGAAAAAATGGTGAACTCATGACCTATGTGCTAGCCATCTAGACTGCAAGTCCATGTGATAAATAAATAAAATGTATTTAGTATTTTTTTTTTTGTTTTTATTTTTGGTATTGGGCTTAAAAGCAGCTGGGCCCCCCACTGAGTCCGTCCTTGCATCTTACTAACAAAGATGAAGTTAATTGGATCTATAACTTACTTTATATATATTGAGAAAATGAGAATTACCCGTCAAGTAAATGGAGGTGAGTCTCTAAGTTATGAAAATCGCCTGGGTTGATAGATGGTTTCAAGTAGGGCGAGTCTTCGTGATCTAACTCAATCTTAACTCCAACATGTGTGTACGCCCAAGGTATTGACTTCATCGCATTGAATAGAAAAGCCGGCGTATTTTCGTTCAAGATTGCCCCGGGACACTGGGGCACCTTATCATGAACATTCACCACCCTTAAGATCTTCACGCCTAGCTTATCCTCGAGCCTCTCCTTGAACTTCAAATTCCCTACTCGGGGACCCGCGAATGTGAACCCGCATACAGGAATGCGCCGCCCGTCACTAATCACGTGTAAACCTGACTCCACAATGTCGTATGCACTTAACACGGTTAGTGCCCCGCCCAAACTATGACCCGTAACCGTTATGCTCAATTCTTCATTTGGGTACCTTGGTATTATTTTCTTTAGCTCATTTATCATTTGCTCCCGGGCTGATAGCTTGCAAAACGGGTCACCATCTTCCTTGTCGGTATAAAGATTCACGAACCCTGCTTCGACCTTGACTGATGGATCGGGGCATGGTATCCCATTTTCAGATATGGGTTTTTGAATATCTGTCAAATCTGCAACCCACTCAAGCTCGGTGATCGTACCCCTCCAAACTACAACAATGTCTCGACGGCCTAATTTTTTGGATAATTCGTCATTAGACACAGCTATGTATCCCATATAATTTGCATTTCTATTCCACACATCAGCCGAAAATGACTTTTTAAAGAAATTGGGTAAACTAATGTTAGAGGTGGCATACAAATAACGCTCCACCTCATAACCAATGTCTATGCTTGATAGACCTTTGAAAAATTGGTCGGGTGGGAACCTGCAGCTCCCGCAATACTTTGAATAAGGATCATAGTCAAAAGCGTCATAAGTGAATTGTGCCATTTCACCATACACAAGTAGCTCAATCCGTAGGATTGGGTCGAGTGGTTCAAGCAATCCGATCCAATTATCTTCCCCATGGTATTTTCGCCAACTATCTGCCACTCTCCTCTCGTAAGTCGGCGGTGGGTCACCCTCGTTGACTTTTTCGGGCACGTAAACAGTGGAGGATTGGGAGGCGATGGCTGGGGCCAAGAAGCGACCTAGGGTACGTGTTTGTGTGAAGCAAGGATGTCGAGAGTTTTGGCCGAAAACGGGTACAGGTAATTGGTGTTCGGATCGAAAAGACCCGAGTTGGGGCTTCGTGAAGGCAAAACATGTTTGGGCTAGAGAAATGGCCATGGAAATTAATTGAGTGGTATGAAAGGATGAAGATATTGTTGTGCAAGTTGGAGATAGCTAGAAGATATATTTATATATGCATTGCATTGAGATGCGCGCAGCTAGAATGTTTACTATACACAACACGTGTTTTATTATTATTATTATTATTATTATTATTATTATTATTATTATTATTAGTCATAAATACAATTTAGAAAGTATATAATTAGACATTTAATTTTTTTAATTAAAATAATATTTTACTAAAAAACAATTATTATTCGTAGAATTAATTTCTTAACTTTTACATAATCAAACTGGCCACAAAGATTTTTTACTAAAACTTAAAAACTATCTTTAGTCATTGTGAACATGAGTAAGATTTTCAAGTCTAAATGCCATTATGAATTTGACTTAAAAAAAAAGGAAAAAAAGAAAAAACGAGGTGAGTAAATTAAAATTCAAAGATCCAAGATACAAAGCGGTCGACAAAGTAACTGTATATATATACCGGTTCGCTGGATTATTCACAATATATAAATTTTTGTTAGCAAATATCTTGGGTCAAATTTTGACAGTGACAAAAAAATAATATAATTAACGACAAGCACCTACTACGAGTGATAATTAATCGACATATCGAGACATGGGATATGTTCTTCACGTTGTAGCTAGCCCATGCATAATTTTTGGCAGTGGGTCGTCGCAGCTAACCTTATCTTCTTTTTTTAATTATTGTCGGATGGTACACATCTTATCTTCTTTAATTTTTTTTCTAGAAATTAAGTAAAAGGTCTTTCTACAAATTGATTTTTATCAAAATTTCAATGAATAATATTTTTTTGAATGAATGGCCTATTTTTAATTGGTAGTTAGTGTAAGAGGCCTATTTTATTTTACATTTTAAATGAAAGTATTTGAATAAATTTAAATATCATTTAATTAATAAAAACATGTTATATATTACCTAAATTACTCCCTCTTTATAAAATTTGCACAAAAAATATGAATATTGCAATGAAATATGGACTGCAATATGAACTTTGCACTAGAAATATGGACTGCAAAGTTCACATTGCAGTAAAATATGGACTGCAATATGAACTTTGCACCAAAAATATGGACTGCAAAGTTCATATTGCAGTGAAATATAGACTGTAAAGTTCATATTATAGTGAAATATAGACTGTAAAGTTCATATTGCAATCCATATTTTAATGCATATTTTAATGCATATTGGTAGTTTTTTAGTTTATTTTAAGGGTTGGGATGTCATTTTATAATGAAAAAAAAAACACATGTCATATTATTAATAAAATAAAAAATAGGCCCTTTATTTACAAAAAAAATTATTCATTGGCTTTAGTGTAAAAATCTTTCTCTAATAAGACCTTTTTTTTAATTGTCCCATTTTTTTTTCTTTTTTTGGTTCATGTGATTCCTTTATTTGTATTTTACCATATATATATTCCATCAAAACAATGTGTCTAAAATTCGATAGTGCACTCATTGATTTTAAATTAAAATTTCATATTTATTTCTTCATTTAAAATGATAAACAATGTATTTTAGAAAAAAAAAATAGAAAATAAGTTGAGAAATGGGAGAGTAATATATATCCTCTTGTATGTTGCTTTTTTCTATAAAAAAAAATCTTTTCGTAGTGATAAAAACAAAATTCTACCAAAATTAAGAAGGATGGATGACATTTATTCATAAAACGAGCAATATCCCTTACCATATTTTTCATTTTTTCACACAAATTAACTAAATTTTTTTTCACCTTACTATCAAACAGAGTTGTTGACCTTTAAGTCAATTAATCTTATTTTGATAATAACAATAAGTTAACAAAATGTTATTTAACTCGTGTGTTCAAATGATGATAGCTTTTAACTAATATCTCTTCCGATCAAGTGTGACTTCGAATCGATGTTGTCAATTATCATTCTAGCTCAACAAATTGCCTCTACTCACAAGAAATAAACTCAAATGATCTCCATGAGCTTTACAAATAATCAAAACCAAGAAAGGATCAAGATCATCAATCAAGTGAAGAATTATACAAGAAAATCAAGCATTTCGAAGACTCAAATTATTATCAAATTGAGTGAGTGCTTAGATTTTATGTAAAAGTTATCATTGATCAATTATATAGCTCTTGGATTGATTTAACCTTGTTAAGATTGATTGAAACTAGTTTTCTCCTTGAAAATGCTTTTTACCGAAAACTAGTCATCTTAAAAAATTCTCTATAATTTCATATGAATGATTTTTGATACAAAAACTATATTAGAAGTCTTAGAAACCTATTTTTGACATTCCCCAAGCATTGAAATCAATTTTGGAGTCAAAATGCAAAAGTTAGAAAATTGTACAAAATTACAAACTCTAGAGCAATGTAGCCGACTACATGACTATTCCTGGAGTCGACTACTTCATGTCAGAGGAGTCGACTCTCTCAGCAAAATATAGCCGTTGGAGATTTCTTGCAAGACTAGTTTTGTGCAACAACCACCTTCAACCACCCCAAATGGCCATATTGTTTCCCAAACTATATATATGACTTGTAAAACACTTTTTGGGCACTCTTACAAGCTTTGAATATCATTTATTGCGACAAATCATTCTTGAGAGTTTTTACTTGAAAAAAATCAAAATCATCACTTGATCAAATCTTCATCTCTTCAGCTATCATTCTTGATCAAATTTGATAACCTCTAGTGTGAGCTTAATTTGTATTCTTCATACACTTGAGTGTTATTGTACTTTGGTGTGTATCACCAAAAATTTATTCTTCCAAATTCAAGAGAGATTTATCTCTTAGAAAAGCAAGAAATTGTTCTTGTGTTGAGTGTTGTGAGTTAGCAACATTTGTAAAAGTTTGAATACTTGTAGAGGTTTAATCTTCACCCGGAAGAAGATCTGTTATAGTAGAAATTCTCGGGGTACTAACCGAGCGCGGAAGTAGGGGCTAACAAGCCGAACCGTGTGGACAAAAAGTTTTCGATTTCTATCGGTTTAATCTTTCTATCTCTTGATCTCTTATATTGTGCTATTTATTGATTGTGATTGGAATTAACTTTGTTTCTTGATTGCTTGATTGATATAGACATTAAACGTTTTTAAATCTATTTTAAAAATCCGATTAAGTTTTAAAAACCCTATTCACCCCCCTCTATGGTGTTTTTCGACCTACAATTGGTATCAGAGAAAGTACTCTTGTTTTGATTTTACAATCTTAGAGTTTACGATCATGTCTATCTATCAAGGAATAGGACTTAACGAAGGTTCTTCAACCACTATGTCACCTCTATTTGATGGCAAAAATTATAGTTATTGGATAAATCGCATGTGTACTTTTCTTTAAGCTAGTGATTTTGAACAATGGAGGGTTACATTCATTGGACCCTATGAGATTACCAAAACTGATGAAAGGGATAATGTTATTCCTAAATCCATTTCCGAATATGATGAGCATGACATTAAGAAAATTCAATTTAATGCTAAAGCCTTGAATTCTCTACATTGTGCATTAATTATGGACGAATACAACAAAATTTTTAGTTGTAAAACCGCCAAAGAAATTTGGGACAAACTAGAGGTTGCTCATGAAGGAACCTCACAAGTTAAGGATGACAATATTAACATGCTTGTTCATGACTATGAACTTTTCAAAATGGAGCCTAGTGAATCACTTGCTTCTATGTATAGTAGGTTCTCTATTATCACTAATGCTTTAGATCTTCTTGGAAATGTTTACTTTAATGAAGACAAGATTCAAAAGATTCTTAGAACCCTTTCAAAGAAATGAAGACCTAAGGTGACGGCTATTCAAGAAGTCAAGAACCTCAAGAGGATAAGCATGAATGAACTCTTGGGTTCTCTCAAAACCAATGAGAAAGAATTAGAAAGAGAAGACAAGGTTGATTCAAAAGCGAAGAAAACTCTTGCTCTCAAAGTAAGTCAACAAGAGGATGATGAAGAGTCAATGGGTGGTGATGAAGACATGGCTCTTCTCTCTAGAAATTTCATGAAATTTCTAGCCAAAAAGAAAAAATTTCAAGGAAAAGGAAACAACCATGGTTCTTTATCAAGGAGAAACAATGATCGATCAATTCAACCAAAAGTTGAAAACAAAGAAGTGGAGAAATGTTTCCATTGCCACAAACTGGGACATTTCAAAACAAATTGCCCGGTTAAAAGAAAGGAGAGAAGAGATAAAAGAGACAAAGCATTCAAACAAGTAAGACACGCCCTTAAAGGCGCTTGGAGTGATTTCGTAGGAGGTGAGTCCGATGCCAACTCTAGCGACGAGGAGATGGCAACCTTTGCCTTATGGCAAGAGACAATGAGGAAGACTCTATTTATGATTCATTTAGTGATGATAATGTCTCTATTAATGATGATGCACATGATGAGAATGACTATAATGAATTATATGAAATGTTTGAGGAATTGCATAGCAAGTTTGAAAATTTATCTAAAAAGTATGCAAGCCTCAAAAAGGACAATTTAATGGTTTCTAGCAAATGTGAAACTCTTGAGAAAGAAAATGTGGTTTTGAAAAATAAAATTAAAACTTTGAAGAAAGGAAAGGAGAAAGAAACTCCAAACACACTTGTAGTAGAAAATGTCAAATTGAAAGATCAAGTGGATGATCTAACTAATAGTTTAGCCAAGTTCACCAATGGAAGGAACAATTTGGATAAACTATTAGGAATGCAAAGGTGTGTATTCGACAAAGCTGGTTTGGGTTATAACCAAATTGACAACCAAAAAGATTACAAGAATTTTTTTAAAACATACATATCTCATGATCCCACTCATCTTTGCTCATATTGTGGTAGAAATACTCATTATGTGGATCATTGTTACTATATAAATAAAAGTTTCCCAAAAAGGAAACTTACTTGGGTTCCAAAAGGAACCATTATGTTTGCTAACCCAAAGGGACCCAACACATTTGGGTACCAAAGGAGAAGTTACTTAAGGTAGGTGTGCTTGAAAGCCAAAGGTAGCAAAACCAAATGGTTCTTGGATAGTGGATGCTCAAAGCACTTGACGGGGGACAAAAACAACTTCTTGAGTCTTATTCCTAAACGAGGAGGGAATGTGACTTTCAGAGACAACGCCAAGAGCAAAATCATCGGTATAGGTAAGGTTGGTAAGCATTCTACATGCATTGATAATGTTCTATTAGTTGATGGTTTAAAGCATAATTTACTTAGCATTAGTCAGTTATGTGATAAGCGTTATGAAGTTATCTTTAAATCCGATCGTTGCATTGTTAAGAATGTTAGTGACAATTCCATCTTACTTGTTGCTTATAGAACTAATAATGTGTACACTCTTGAGCTTGATGATTTGTCTCAATAAGATGTTAAGTGTCTTTTCGCTATTAATGATGTTTCTTGGTTATGGCATAGGAGATTAGGACATGCTAACATGGACTTAATTCATACTTTGTCTAAGAAAGAGTTAGTTAAAGGATTGCCTAAAACCAAATTTGTTAAAGATAAAATTTGTGATGCATGTCAACTTGGTAAACAACATAAATCTTCATTTAAGTCAAAGAAGGATATTACTACATCTAGACCACTTAATATGTTGCATCTTGATTTGTTTGGTCTTATTTCGGTTGCTAGCCTAGGCGGCAAATTGTACACTCTTATTATTGTTGATGATTACACTAGATTTTCTTGGGTGTTATTTCTTTCCCACAAAAGTGAAACTCCACATGTTTTTGCTAAATTTTACAAGAAAATTTAAAATAAAAAAGTTGTTTCTATTGTGCATGTTAGGAGTGATAGAGGTAGAGAATTCAATAATGTTGATATTGAGAACTTTTGTGATGAGCATGGTATTGATCATAACTTTTCGGCACCTAGAACTCCTTAACAAAATGGTGTTGTTGAAAGGAAAAATAGATCTCTTCAAGAGATGTCTAGGACTATGCTAAATGAACATTCTTTGCTGGAATATTTATGAGCGGAAGCCGTTAACACCGCATGCTATGTGATTAATTGTACTATCATTCGTAAAAAGTTAGATAAGACACTCTATGAGTTATGGAATGACAAGAAACCAAATATTGCATATTTTAAAGTTTTGGTTATAAATGTTTTATTTTGAATGATCGTGATCACTTGGGTAAATTTGATGCTAAATTCGATAAAGAAATCTTTCTTGGGTATGCCACTAATAGTAAAGCATATAGAGTTTATAACAAGAAAAGTTTAGTAGTTCAAGAATCTATGCATGTTGTGTTTGATGAGTCAAATCCTTTCTCACCCATTGTCCGTTCCGATGACGATGTTGAAATTATCCAAAAGGTTTCAGATATTCAAATTAATGATACATCTAAGGAAGAAACTTCGAGTGCTCAAGCTCTTCCTAAGGAGTTAGAAAACACAACCGAGAAAAACTCGAATGATTTGCCTAGGAGTTGGAAATTTGTGTCAAACCATCCTATTGATCAAATTTTTGGAGAGCCATCTAGTAGGGTTATGACTAGATCATCCTTAAGAAATATATACAATAATGTGGCATTTATTTTTCAATATGAGCCTAAAAACATAAATGAAGCCGAACAAGATAAATCTTGGATGATGGCTATGCAAGAAGAGCTCAATCAATTTGAGAGAAACAAAATGTGGACACTTGTTCCCAAACCTAATAATCACACTATTATAGGTACTAAATGGGTATTTCGTAACAAAAAGGATGAAAGTGGTGTAATTGTTAGAAATAAAGCTAGACTTGTTGCCCAAGGATACAATCAAGAGGAGGGCATTGATTATGAAGAAACATATGCACCCATAGCTCGTTTAGAAGCCATTCGCATGCTACTTGCTTATTCATGCTTTAAGAATTTTAAGTTGTATCAAATGGATGTGAAAAGTGCTTTCTTGAATGGTTTTATTGAAGAGGAAGTTTATGTGAAACAACCTCCCAGTTTTGAAAATCATGTTTATCCGGATTATGTGTTTAAATTGTCTAAAACTTTATATGGTTTGAAACAAGCACCTAGAGCATGGTATGATAGATTAAGTTCGTTTTTGATTAACAATGGTTTTGTTAGAGGTAAAATTGACACTACCTTATTTATCAAAAATCATGACAATGACATGTTACTTGTACAAATATATGTTGATGATATTATTCTTGGTTCTACTAATGAAAATCTTTGTAAGAATTTTTCCACATGTATGCAAAAGGAATTTGAAATGAGCATGATGGGAGAAATGAACTACTTCCTTGGATTACAAGTAAAACAATGCCAAGAAGGAATTTTTATCAATCAAGAGAAGTACGTGAAGGAACTCTTGAAGAAATTCAACATGGAAGGCGCCAAATCCATGAGCACTCCTATGAGTTCAACATTGAAGCTCGATAAAGATGAGATAGGTAAAAGTGTAGACATCAAGAAATATTGAGGTATGATCGGTAGTTTATTATATTTGACGGCCTCTAGGCCGGATATTATGTTTAGTGTATGTCTTTGTGCATGATTCCAAGCGGATCCTAAAGAATCACATTTACTTGTCGTAAAACGGATTTTCTGTTATCATTCTGGTACTAATTCATTGGGTTTGTGGTACCCAAGAGATAACTCATTTGACTTAATTAGTTATTTCGATGCGAATTTTGCCGGTTGCAAAATCGATAGGAAAAGCACTAGCGGCACTTGTCATTTCCTAGGACACGCACTAGTATCTTGGTCAAGCAAGAAACAAAACTCGGTGACCCTTTCAACGGCCGAAGCCGAATATGTGGCGGCCGGAAGTTGTTGTGCACAAACTTTATACATTAAGCAACAACTAGAAGACTTTGGAATTAGTCTTAGCCACATTCCCATAAAATGTGACAACACAAGTGCCATTAGCTTGATCAAAAACCCCATACAACACTCACGTACTAACAGTGATGGATCTAGGGGACGTGCGGGGGCGGTCGCCACCCCAATTTTTTTAAAAATATATTAGATATAGTAGTAATTTTGTATTTATAAAAAAATATAAAAGCTCGTCCCCCTCAAATTATTTTGAAAAGATTAAGTAAGTCAATGTGTTTAATGTAACTTGCTCACATGGGTAATCATATGTATATATATATATATATATGTGTGTGTATTTTTTGTAATTGTATATATATTGACATATTATATATGTTATATTTTTGCGTTAACTTGCTTTATTATTTGATGGTAAAATTTAGGTTAAATAATTTTTGTAATAATTATTTCCTGCTGTCGATTCATTTATATTCCGTCCCCCCAAACCTAAAATCCTGGCTCCGTCCCTGGTACTAAGCACATTGAGATAAGATATCATTTTATTCGTGATCATGTGCAAAAAGGTGATGTTGATATTGAATTCATTGGCACCGAATCGCAATTTGCGGATATATTTACTAAACCACTTTCGGATGATCGTTTTTATTTTATTCGACGTGAACTCGGTATGACTAGAGCTTATCTAGTTTATTCCAAAAGGTTCAAAAAAAGGATCAATAGTGCTTATACTTGAGCACACATCATTTCTATTCATTGAGCCAAATTTTTTTTGCTTGTATTAATTTTGCATGTTATTGTGATTATTAACAAGTAATTTTGCAGCTATAGTGTGTTAATTAATGATGGAATAAGCAAGTAAATTTTTCTTGGTATAAACATTGGCAAAATCTGAGAAAAAAAGCCATGTAATCGACTCCCACAATGCCCATGTAGTCGACTTCCTTGCCCAGTCGACTCACCTCCTTGGCACCGAGTCAATTCAGCAGACCAATATTATAATATTGCATTTTCTCTCACTCTCTTCTTCTCCAAACCCACGAAAATCCTCCATTTCTACACTTCCAAACCTTTGAAAACTCAAATTTGTTTCAAAATATTGCTACACAACTACTCTAAATCATCTATCCATCATTTATACAGTACAAATCTTTCAAAATCAACCTAAATCACCACTTTCTCTCTCTACACCAAACCATCAACCAAATTTCAAATCTCTTCATTTTAAATTCAAATTTCTTCAAATTTCCTCTCTAATTCAACATAAAATCCCATTTAAACCTCATTTCCTCAACCATATTCCATTTTTACACTACCAAAATTTAAAAAAATCGAATTTTCTTCAAAATTTTCAAAACCCTTAACCCACCATTTCATATCTCTATGGCCTCTAGCTCAAGAAGAAACATAAGGAGACGTGTTCGAGAACCAAAAAATGCACCTCAACCGGGTCAAGATGATATGCCTCCTCTCTTCCTCACCCAAGAACTTGAAGCTTGCTTTCACAACGACTTCACAAATCGAGCAATCATTAAAGGTAAATTCTTCGATCGCGTGCTATTTTCTGAAAATGGGTTAAGGATTACACAAGTTTTCCATAGGCAAGGGATTCTAAATTTTCTATGCATTAAGGAGAATGTTTATCCTAGATTGGTTAAGCTATTTTATGCAAACTTGCATCATCCAATCTCTCCCCAAGGTGAAGTGGATAGATCACTTCTTAGAACTTTCATTAAAGGGAATTTAATTACTTTTTCAAAAGATGATTTTGCTCGCATTTTTGGATTTAATCGGCAAGATACCACTATTGTTACTACTAATTTTGAAGGGACTTTTGGGTACACCCGACGAAATGCTATTTCTCCACTTTTGAAACACCGTTTTAGAAATGTTGGAGCCAATTGGGAAGATAGAATCTCCGTGGCCTTGCTTAATCTTCATGCACGTCTCATTCATCATATCATAACCTATTGCATATTGCCTAGAACCGAAAGTCACTCTAATGTGACCAACCTTGATATTTTCCTAACTTGGGCAATCACTAGCCTTCATAAGCTTGACTATGCTAACCTCATGTTTGATAAATTTTATGACACCATGAGCCATGCAAATAGAGGGATCTATTTTGGTATGGTATTGACCCGTCTCTTCAAACACTATGATGTTCCATTGGATGACGAAACGGATGTATATGAGCTATCCGAGCATGATATGTATTCGAAAAGATTGCTTCATCTCATGCATTATCATTTGGAAAATGGACTGTGGATTCTTAACGATCCCAATGATGTTGAGCTATCCGATGACGACGAGGAAGACGAGCTAGAAGAAGAACAAGTTCCACAACAACACCCTCATCCTCGCCAACCAAGAACAATGAACCGCCACGATCAGATCATGGATGCTTTCAATAATCTCAACATTGATGGTGTCAAAATCTAGGATAGATAGTTAACGACCGATCAATCAATGAATAATGGTGGATTAGAGGTTTAATAACGAATTGTAACTGTGAACAGTGATTGTGAACAGTACCACCGTATATATAAACAGTGACTGTGAACAGTACCATCGTATATGTGAACAGTGACTGTGAACAATACCACCTTTTATGTGAACAGTGATTGTGAACAATACCACCGTATATGTGAATTATGACCGTGAACAGTACCGACAAAAACTGACTAAAAATGAAGATGAACACGAGACATTTTTTATTAAGGTAGGTTCCCCCGGTAGCACTTATGCTAGTCCGGCAGTACGTCCTCCTTTTGTGTGTGCTTGCTTTGTATTAGCTCAAAGACAATCAATTTGGATGATAATACAAGCTACCAATCTCTCTATCTCTCTTTCTATAATTTCCTTAAATCTATTTATAAGTATAGAATTAGGATTACAAATATTTCAACAGAATAAATAATAAACTGTGTAGGAGAGAGAGCGTATAAGGATTGATATTTTTTGGGGTATGAAAAGAGAGAGTATAAGACACTCGAAAATTGGCTTGTATTTATATTGACAATGGCTTTATATCTCTTAGGAGAGATGGATGGATATTGGGAGAGAAAGAAGATATGTTTTTTTGGTGTGTCTTTGGATGGATGAATGAGGGGGTATTTATAGGTAAATGTAGAATGGCAAAAAGGTAAATTTGGTAAAAATAAAGGGCAAAAAGGTAATTTTTGGTGGAGGTGTATATGATGTGTATGCTTAGGTCACATGTGATCTAGAATGTAGATGATGTGTATGCTTAGGTCACATAGGTAAAAAAATGGGATTTTATTGGAGGTAAAAAAATGGGATTTTATTAGAGGTAAAAATAGGATTTTACTAGAGGTAAAAGTGTTGAATTACCTTTGTAAGTCAATGGTAAAATTAGTATTTAACCCCATCAATTGCCGCTATCCTTATCATTTAGCTCGGATGAGCTGATTGGTGGGGATATCCTTCAACCCGGGAGCTTGTAGTAGCTCTGAGCTATGATGTTCGTGATGTCTTAAGCCTGAATCCTTCGTGTCAAAATCGCAGCATCAACATCATACACACATTTTCTTCCCCTATGGAGACAAGAGGGATCTAGGGCGGTGTAGTCTAGATACACGCGGGGGGCGCTGCACGCGGGGGGCACTGTATATTTTGACTTTTTAAGAAAACAGCTTTTCGTCTTCAGGATTCTTTCAATGCTAGATTCCCTTTGTCCCCTTTTTCTTATCATCTTCCTCAAGATCCATCTTCTTCTTATACCTTTTACAGGGGATACCCATGAATAAAGGAAAGTAAATCACAAGTATGCTGAATACCTTCCGTTTTACAGGTTCTTCTTGTGCTGCTTGTACTTATAGGCGCAAGAAATGTCAACCATGGTGTGAATATGCACAAATTTTTCTGGATGTGATTACTCGTCAAGATTATTGCACAATCTTCACTGTTTTCGGGGTGAAGAGTGTTGCAGATATTTTACAAAATATTCCCAAACATCAATATCTTGAGACTCTTAATTCATTTCTTTTTGAAGCCACAGCGAGAATCGAAAATCCCACTAAAGGCTGTACTGCTCTCTTTGCTTCTCTTGAACAAAAGGTGGAAGAGTTACAAGCACGGGTGACGGCATTAGAGGCTCGGTTAGAAGGGGGGTCTTCCTGCGTTAACCCGTTATGCTCCTCTGCTCCTCCTGAAGGTTCTTCGAGGTTCCCTTCGTCGACAGAAAATATCGTACCTAATGTTATTCCGACTGTCGTGAATCTTCCAGAACCTGTTCTCGAAAGTTTTTTAAGGCTCCTTATGTCGGAAGATAGTGTACAGGATATCCTTTCGACTACCACGAATTTTATAGAAAATGGGGCTCTTCTGACTGAAGTGGATTTGCCGTCATTTTCGAATTCGTCCTATGACCAGGCTACCTTGGACGCCGTTTACCAAGCTGCCTCGAACGGCTTTTTATCGTAATCTTTGCTAGATGATTTTGTTACGGATTTTGTCCAAACAACGAGCCTTGACTGGACAGTTTTAGAGGATATTCGCCATGATTTTTCTGATTCTTCTTCTTCTGATTTAAGTACTATTTTGAATTTTGATGCTGATGATCTTCGGATTCTTCAGCCTTTTCTTTAATTAGATAAGTTATCTACCTTTCCACTTTCATGTCTTTTTGTTTGCGAAGAAGGGGTCCAACATATATCTGTAACATCTCTTTTCATCAATAAATAAACAAGTTTGTTTCAGAATTTTTTTTTATATTTTATGTGTGCTCTTTCTTATGTTTTGTTTTAAGTTATCATAGTGAGATTTGAACAAGCCATATATAAATGGTTATCCCTTTTCCCCCACACTCAAAGTAAAACAGTAAAGGCAAAAGAGATAAAATAAATCCAGTAAAGATGCCTGTGTTAGAGGTCTTTTGGTAGTTTCTCAGAAGGGACCTGGTGTGCAACAGGTTTTCATTGGATCATTTGTACGTAAGGAATTATTCTTATTTTGGCTAAGTCTATAAAGGTTGTGCCCCCTAGACTTTAAGAAAATTTTATAAGATTCTTTTCGAACGCCAGTTAGATTCCTCAAAGTGTAAGTGTGCTCAAAAGAGCTATGCACCAACAAACTAACCTCTTTAATTAGAGGAATTTTTTAGCTCTCAGCAAGTCTGCACTTAGACGTTATATGCTTGGTGGCTGACCTACGTGGCAGTAGGAATTTTTCTGAGGTCGTTGATGTATAAAAGGAAAACTTGTGCTTTTTGGTTAAGTCTACAGAAATGTCATGCATCCTTTTAACTTAAGCAAATTATGACAGCTTTCTTATTTTTTTTATACAGCCTTTTTAGCGTATTGCTGAACTCTTTTGTGAGTGTTTTGCTTCTTGTAAATAACGGTATACCGAAGTAAAATTTCATATATTTTTCTTCGGAGCAAGTCATTACAAGATTACAAAGTACTTCGTTCAAGGATAGTATCTCTTGAGGTGCTCTATGTTCCATGGCCTCATGAGCTCCATTCCATCCATGGTTCTTAAGTAGTAGGTACCAGGTCTGCTGACTTTGGTCACCACATATGGACCCTCCCATTTGGCAGCTAGCTTCCCATGTTGAGAAATTTTGGTGGCTAGAATGACTTTTCGAAGCATCAAGTTGCCCACAGTTAGGCTTCGGTGCGTGACCCTTTTGTTGTAACTTTTGACAATGTTTCTTTTGTAGGCTTCTTCTTTAATCTGAGCTTGTTCTCTTTTTTCTTCGAGGAGGTCTAAATTGGCTAAGAGTCCTTCGTCATTCCGAGCTGGGTCATGATGGTTGATTCTGTATGTTGGCATTCTCATTTCTACTGGAATCACCGCTTCAGTTCCATAGGTCAGAGAGAAAGGAGTTTCCCCCGTAGGCCCTCGGATCGTAGTCCTGTAAGCCTAAAGAACTGAGGGGAGTTCTTCAGACCAATTTCCCTTAGCATCGTCGAGTCTCTTCTTCAGCGAGATCAGGAGAGTTCTGTTGGTGACTTCTGCTTGGCCATTTGCTTGAGGATAGACAGGCGAACTGTAGTGATTCTCTATTCCATGATCTTCACAAAAATTTCTGAAGAGATCACAATCAAATTGCTTGCCATTATCAGTGATCAGAATCTTTGGGAGGCCGAAACGACAGATGATATTTCTCCATACAAAGCTTTGAATTTTCATAGTGGTGATGGTGGTCAATGCTTTTGTCTCAGCCTATTTGGTGAAGTAGTCAATGGCTATAACTGCGAACTTGGTTTGTCCTTTACCCAAAGGGAAATGACCAACAATGTCCATTCCCCACTGAGAAAAAGGCCATGGGTTGCTGACAGGAGTCATGAACTCTGCTGGGAGCTGTTGGACATTGGCAAACCATTGGCACTTATCACACTTCTTTACCAGTTCTTTGGCATCTTGTAGGATGGTTGGCCAAAAGTAACCTTGTCGTCCAACTTTGAGAGCTAAGGAACGAGCTACCGAGTGGCCGCCACATAACCCCTCATGGATCTCTAATAGGGCCGCCTGGGCTTGATGGGGGTGTAGGCAGAGTAAGAAAGGAAGAACATACCCTCTCTTGTACAGGGTTGCTTCTATGACTACATATCTGTTGGAGATGTATTTGATCATTTTGGCCATCTTCTTTTCTTCTGGAAAAACTCCATTTGTGAGGTAGTCCAGAATTGGGTCAATCCAACACTTGCAGACTTGTACTGGGGCTGCATTCACTTCTTCAAGCTCATTGATGACTTTGCTTTCCAAAAATTCAATGTGTACACCGCTTGGTGCCTTTGTTGATGAAGCTAGCTTGGCCAGGCGGTCTGCCTTGTTATTCTGAGCTCGGGGAACTTTGATGAATACCACGTTTGTAAACTTTCGAGCTGCCGTTTGAGTTTTAGCCAGGTAAGCGGCCATGTGATATTCTTTAGCCATGTTGTGGCCCAGTATTTGGCCAACTACGACTGCAGAGTCATTGTAAACCACCATCTGTTTTGCCCCCAAGTCTCCAGCAATCCTCAGACCTGCTATGATAGCTTTGTATTCTGCTTCGTTGTTTGATGCCTTGAAAAGGAACTTGAGGGCTATCTCCAATGTGTTAGCCTCAAGGGTGATCAATACCAGACCAGCTCCGGAACCTTAAGAGTTGGAGGCACCATCTGCGTGGAGTATCCACACTGGGATCTCTGGCATCAGGCCTATTGAGGTGAAAGGGCTAGAGGCACTTGGGTCTACTGTTGGCAGTAGCTCTGGAAGTTTGGCAATTTGTTCCTCTGTGTAAGTAAACTCAGCTATGAAGTCAGCTACAGCCTGCCCTTTGATTGATACCCGTGGTTTGTAACTGATCACAAATTGTCCGGGTTCTACAGCCCAGATAGCTAACCTTCCTGAATGATCTGGTTTGTCAAGAATTCGTCGTAGTGGTTGGTCTGTGAGTATGTTAATGGCATGGGCCTGAAAGTAGGGCCTCAGTTTCCTAGAAGTGATGAGGAGATCATATGCCAATTTTTCCAACCTGGGGTAATTGAGCTCAGCTGCGTGCAGAGCTCTGCTCGTGTAGTAGACAGGGAATTGCACCCCCTCTTCGTTCCTCATGAGGGTTGAGCTGACCGCTGTTCGGGAAACAGCCAAGTAAAGGCAAAGAATTTCACCCTTCTTCGGAGAACTCAATAAAGGAGGAGCTCAAAGGTATTGCTTAAGTTGCGGAAAAGCGAGCTCACATTCTTTTGCCCACTCGAAGGCCTTTTTTAGAGTTTAGAAAAATGGGTGGCATTTGTCAGTAGCCTTAGAGATGAACCTGTTAAGGGCTGCCACTCGACCTGCTAAGCTCTAGACTTCCTTTGGTTTGGTGGGAGGCTTCATGTCAATCAGAGCTTGTATCTTCTCGGGGTTAGCATCGATTCCCCTTTGTGTTACCATGAAACCTAAAAATTTTCCACCTTTTACCCCAAAAGCACACTTAGTTGGGTTGAGGGAGATACCGTTTTGTCTAAGTATGGAAAAGGCTTCATTGAGGTCAGAAACATGGTTGGACACCTTGAGGCTCTTGACGAGCATGTTGTCGACGTAGACCTCCATATTTCAGCCTATCTGTTCTTTGAACAGGGAGTTCATCACCCTTTGATAGGTAGCTCCTACATTCCTCAAACCAAAGGGCATAACCTTGTAGCAGTAGGTCCCTTCATTGGTGATGAAAGATGTCTTTTCTTCGTTCTCAGGGGCCATCCTTACCTGATTATATCCAGAATAAGCGTCCATGAAGCTCAGCATTTCATGCCCAGTGGTCGCATCCACGAGCTGATCAATCTTCGGGAGTGGAAAGCTGTCTTTTGGACAAGCCTTGTTGAGGTCTTTGAAATCCACACACATTCTCCACTTCCCGCTGTGCTTCTTCACAAGTACAACATTGGAAAGCCACTTTGGATAGTGGACCTCCCTAATGAAACCAGCTTGGAACAATTTCTAAACTTCTTCTTTGGCAGTCAGGTTTCTTTCTGTTGCAAAGTTTCTATTTTTCTGCCTTATGGGCTTGAAGGCCGGATCAACATTGAGCCTGTGCACCATGAACTCTGGGTTGAGCCCTTTCATGTCATCATGGGACCACGCAAAGACATCAGCTTTAGCTCTAAGGCATTGTGAGAGATCCCGTCTGACCTCCGAGTTGAGTTGGTTGCTGATCTTAAGCACCTTTTCAGGTAGTAAAGGATCCAAGAACAAGTCTTCTAGATCCTCAACGGGCTTTCCCCTGAGCTCTTTTTCTTCGTCCTGAGGGTCTAGGGTATCAATTTCCAATTTCTCAGAGGTGGTGGATTCTCCTGTATTGTTCACCCCTTCAGCAGTTGCTACCTTGAGCTTTACGGTGGCGATTTCTGTGGTTATAACTTCTTTCAAGGTTCTAAATTGACAGTGCCTGGCCTCCATTTGGTTACCTTTGACCTCCCCGATCCCATGGAGGGTTGGGAACCTCATGGTTAAGCTGTAGGTTGATATGGTGGCTCTGATTTCATTGAGGGTTCCTCTGCCTAAGATAGCATTGTAATAGGGAGCTGAGTCAAGAATTAGGAATTCTGCCATGGTCGTGACCTGCTTTGGGGCCGTCCCTAGAGTTACCAAAAGCTTGATTACCCCCAAGGACCTTGTTTTTCCCCCAGAGAATCCTACCAATGTGACCGGCGATTGGACCAAGTGTTCTTTAGTGAGACCCATCGCTTTGAAAGCACTGTAGTACATGAGGTTCGAGGTCGCTCCTATGTCGATAAGGATACGATGGACGTTGTGGATGCTTATAATCGCTGTTACTACTAAAGGGTCATCATGGGGGTACTCTACCCCGTTCATATCCGCATCAGTGAAGGTGATTTCGAAAACCTCGTACTTGGCCATCTTTGAGGGCCTCAAAGTGAAGAATTCTGCTTTTGTGCTCGAAAACTTAGCCTTCCTGATGTAGGCCTTTCGGGACCTGTTGTTGTTTTCAGAGAAGGATGAACCTCCCTCAATCATGAATATTTCTTCGGCGTGCTCCTTCCCATTGGCTTTTGGAGGAACATCTTTTTCTTTTTTTATGTACTGTCGGAGCTGACCTCGCTGGATAAGCTTTTTAGTTTCTTCCTTGAGCTTCCAGCAATTATCAATTTCGTGGCCGTGGTCCTTATGATACCGGCAGTACTGGGTAGAGTCCCTCTTCCTCTCTGGAGAGTTCATCTTTTTAGGCTTAGGTACCTCTCCTGGTTCCAATTGGACATAAACCTTGCTCAGTGGAGCTGTAAGGGGAGTGAACTTACGGTGAGCTCTATCTTCGCTAGATCTGAACTTTTCGGTATTCTTTTTGTTCTTTTTGTTCTCCCTCTCTTGGCCAGAAGAAAGGCTATGTTTCCCCTGGCGCTTGGAAGGGGGCCAGAGAGCAGAAAACCCCGACAGGTTGCGTCCTTGAAGTGTCTCTTCTACCCCAATCTGTTTGTTGACCTCGTCCAGGAGCTCAGACATGGTCTTTGGAGCCATTCTAGCTAAGGTCATTAAGCAGTAGGGAGAGCTTACTCCGTTCATAAATACAGCTACAGCCACACCTTCATTGAGATCGTTGATCATGAGGCTTTCTTGGTTGAATCGGCAAGCGTAGTCTTTCAGACCTTCGTTCGAACTTTGTTTGATTGTGAAGAGGTGGGTGGAGGTCTTAGATGGCTTTCTAGTCCCCAGGAAGTGAACCAAGCTCGTGCGAGCTCTGAATCGAGCCTGGAGATAGGTTGTTGCACCACATCCAAGTTGCCCCCTTGAGAGTTGTGACAAAAGCCCTGCATATGATACCATCTGGGACATTCTGGAGCCCCATCATATTTCCAAATTGCTACCAATGGTCCATTGGATTAGTTGAGCCATCATATGACTCTAGAGGAGGTAATTTGAATCTGTTCGGGACCGCACGGGTCTGGATGTGCGCTGCAAACGGCGATTCAGAATTTCTCACCAGAGTTACTGCCGAGCTCCCCCCAACGTGGCCTATGGTTTTCATCCTTTCGGCCAGCTGGACTTTCATTTCTGATCTGAGCCTCTGCTCTACTTCTTCAACAGAGCTCTTGTTCGAGATCCTGTCGAACATGGACCCCCGAGGCCTAGCATTTGTCTCCAGAACTGGTGGAATGGGGGGTCGACCTCCTCTGCTCACACTTTGTCTTTGAGCCTCTCCTTCGGAGCGTCTTTCTCGAACAACATTAATTTGTGGATTTTTTTTTGGAGATGATGGGGGAGCTATAACAGAGAACTCATCATAAGAATCCCCTTGTTTAGAACTGGATTGGTCGGCATCAGACCCACTGGGCTTGCCTCGACTTCTCCTATACCTCCAGTGGCGTTCCCCAGCCTTTCAATGACCGGGATTCGCGCAGGGGCTGGGGGAGCCGGTGCAGAAACAGGGGTCGGAGGCGATCCATCTCTTGAACTGTACGAAAGGGATTTTCTTTGAGCTATCAATCTGTCAATCTGGACCTTGAGAGCAGTTTGTTGAGCCACTAAGGCTATCAAGGGGTCTGTTTGGGTGTTTTCTGACTGGGACATGGGGAAAGTATGGTTTTTGGCTTTTTGAGAAACGTGTGACTTTAAGGAAATTTCTTTCCCACAGACGGCGCCAAACTAATGGTGTCAAAATCTAGAATAGATAGTTAACGACCGATCAATCAATGAATAATGGTGGATTAAAGGTTTAATAATGAATTGTAACTGTGAACAGTACCACCGTATATATGAACAGTGACTGTGAACAGTACTACCGTATATGTGAACAGTGACTGTGAACAATACCACCGTTTATGTGAATAGTACCACCGTATACGTGAACAGTGACTATGAATAGTACCACCGTATATGTGAACAGTACCGACAGGAGGTAAAAGTGTTGAATTACCTTTGTAAGTCAATGGTAAAATTAGTATTTAACCCCATCAAACATTATTATCCGGTCTATGCTTTTCCTGGTTGGATGCCATGGGATCAACCGCCACCGCCTCCTCCTCCACAAGAGTGATTCCCTCCTTTTTGATGAAGAAAAAGGGGGAGAAGTATGTGTGTGTGTGTGTCATGAGTGATAATGGTACACACTCGTTTATTTTAGCATCTATTATTAATTATGCTATGCTTGTTCAAGAACTATTAGTAGTTTATTCGTTTAAGTACTTTTCAAATCTTATGCTTTCGGTTTAAGATGTTTGAACTTATCTAATGTTTAACTTATCTATGCAAGTATCCTTCATTTCTATAATTGATTGTATAATTGTTTATCTATGCACCTATTTAGGGGGAGCATATTATTCATATGCTCTTAATTGATATCTTTTTGTAAACACACATTAACTTTATTGTCATCATCAATAAAGGGGAGATTGTTGACCTTTAAGTCAATTAATCTTATTTTGATAATAACAATAAGTTAACAAAGTGTTATTTAACTTATGTGTTCAAATGATGATAGCTTTTAACTAATATCTCTTCCGACCAAGTGTGACTTCGAACCGATGTTGTCAATTATCATTATAGCTCAACAAATTTCCTCTACTCACAATAAATGAACTCAAATGATCTCCATGAGCTTTACAAATAATCAAAACCAAGAAATGATCAAGATCATCAATCAAGTGAAGAAATATACAAGAAAATCAAGCATTTCGAAGACTTAAATTATTATCAAATTGAGTGAGTGCTTAGATTTTATGTAAAAGTTATCATTGATCAATTATATAGCTCTTGGATTGATTTAACCTTATTAAGATTGATTGAAACTAGTTTTCTCCTTGAAAATGCTTTTTACGGAAAACTAGTCATCTTGAAAAATTCTCGATAATTTCATATGAATAATTTTTGATACAAAAACTATATTAAAAGTCTTAGAAACCTATTTTTGACATTCCCCAAGCATTTAAATCAATTTTGGAGTCAAAATGCAAAAGTTGGAAAATTGCACAAAACCACCCAACTCTAGAGCAATGTAGTCGACTACATGACTATTCCTGGAGTCGGCTACTTCAAGTAGTCGACTCTATGAAGTCCAGGGGAGTCGACTCTCTCAGCAAAATATAGCCGTTTGAGATTTCTTGCAAGACTGGTTTTGTGCAATAACCACCTTCAACCACCCCAAACGGCTATATTGTTTCCCAAACTATATATATGACTTCTAAAACACTTTTTGGGCACTCTTATAAGCTTTGAATATCATCTATTGCCACATATCATTCTTGAGAGTTTTACTTGAAAAAAAATCCAAATCATCACTTGATCAAATTTGATAACCTCTAGTGTGAGCTTAATTTGTATTCTTCATACACTTGAGTGTTATTGTACTTTGGTGTGTATCACCAAAACTTATTCTTCCAAATTCAAGAAAGGTTTATCTCTTAGAAAAGCAATACGTTGTTCTTGTGTTAAGTGTTGTGAGTTAGCAACATTTGTAAAAGTTTGAATACTTGTAGAAGTTTGATCTTCACCTGGAAGAAGATCGGTTATAATGGAAATTCTCGGGGTACTAACCGAGCGCGGAAGTAGGGACTAACAAGCCGAACCGTGTGGACAAAAAGTCTTCTACTTCTATCGGTTTAATCTTTCTATCTCTTGATCTCTTATATTATGCTATTTATTGATTGTGATTGGAATTAACTTTGTTTCTTGATTGCTTGATTGATATAGACATTAAACGTTTTTAAATCTATTTTAAAAATCCGATCAAGTTTTAAAAACCCTATTCATCCCCCCTCTAGGGTGTTTTCCGACCTGCAAGAGTATCACTGATTAATAATAATAATATTTATTGTCTATCTTAAAATTTAGTATGCATAATTTCTCATAAATAAATAGATGAAATTTGTTTTTTGAAATTTTTTAGAGATGATCTATATAGTGATTTGATCACCTCCAAAAACTTTCATAAAAAAAAAACTCAACCTAGAAGGAGGTGTATTGAAAAATCGATATATATGCGCATTTTTTACCGGTGAAATTTTTGCTATTCATCTCACCCACTTTTAGGTTGAATGTTTTATTGAAATTTTGTTGAGCTAATCTATTCATAATATAAATTATTTTTACAAAATTTCAAAAAGTTATTTATCAATTTACGCCTCCAAATATAAAACCCCTCTTTTTTTAATTAAGAGTGAGGGAATCCCTCTACAATTCTTCAATTTAGGCCACCAAATGGAAATCTCCATTTTTTAATCAATAAATAATGTATAATATATACAAAGTAATCCTAATATTCTTTTCTGCCACGACCTCAGACTTATGCCTCAGTTAAAGATAAATAGATAATTTCAATAGTTGGGTGTATAATCATTGCATATTTTCCAATTACATATGCATGTGTATTCTCCAAGATTTTTCGTCTTCACACTAATTTTGACAAAAAGATAGCAACCTAGTTATATATATATAGATATGCCCCCGACTTACAACTCGTTATTGAACGGAGAGAAATATTTATTTTTCTGCAATTTGATTAGATAGTTATAATTATATGCATCGTTGCGACCATTATATATATATTATATTAAATATTTTCTTTTGTTAGTGGATATCGGATTGAGTTAATTAAAAAAGTGTAACGTCATCGTCTTCTATTTTTAAATAATGCTTAAAATTTAAATAATTTATTTTAAAAAAATATTTATAGAGTATAAATCCTATGGCCTGGGGGTCTATTTATAGAGTGTAAATCCAATTAGAGCTCTCAATATTATCTCTTAAATATACTCTCTAATCTAGCTAGTAAATAATATAACACAACTTATTGAATAAAACCTATAACAAGGGGTCTATTTATAGAGTATAAATCCTATGGCCTAGGATTGCACAAAGCCAAATCCTACTACAAATTGGATAATATAAATCCAATTAGGATTTGGACAATACAAAGCCAATTAAAAATTGGACAATATAAAACCTAATAAGAATATGATTCTTATACAGAGCCAAATCTTCAATTCTCTACACCTCCATAGGTGTTTTGTATTCCACTCCCGAGCATAGCAAACGATTAACCAAGAACGTAGCGTAGGATAAGGCTTCAGCCCAAAATCGCTTATCCAATTTGGCATTAGTAAGCAACACCGCACCTTTTCAAGGAGCATACGATTCATCATCTCTGCTATTCCGTTTTGTTGAGGTGTACCCTTGACCGTGAAGTGGCGAATGATACCTTCAAGTTGGCAGAAATCTTTAAAAAGATCACAAGTGTACTCCCCGCTGTTGTCTGACCTGAGCACTTTAACTTTTTTACCAATCTGATTTTCAACCATTGCCTTCCACTTTTAGAACACATCAAAGACCTGGTCATTATGCTTCATGAGATAGACCCAAGTTCTCCTTGAGTAATCATCAACAAAAGTCACAAAGTAAAAATTTTCACCCAAGGATTGAGTCTTTGTCGGCCTCCAGACATCTGTATTCACATAATCAAGTGCTCCTTTCGTGCAATGTACCGCTGCCCCAAACTTTACCCGAGTCTGTTTTTCAAGCACACAATGCTCACAAAACTCTAGTTTGCAGTTTTTCGCACCCTCAAGTAGCCCTTGCTTACTCAACGCTATCATAGCCTTCTCCCCAGCATGACCCAATCGCATATGCCATAACCTTGTCGTGCTAGTCTCTTCAGTTGTAACCGAAGCAAACTCAGTCACTGTACTTCCTTGAATAAAATATAAATTACCCTCATTCTTTCTTCGCATCATAACCATAGCCCTGGAGAGAACTTTCATGTTTCTACCCTCGAGTATCATACGATACCCATTGGAATCAAGAACTCCTCAAGAGATCAAATTTTTCTTCAGATCAGGAACATATCGGACATTACCAAGAGTACGTACTACCCCCATCGTGCATCTTTAGCTGGGTCGTACCAATCCCCATCGTTTTACATGCATGGTTGTTACCCATCAAAACCTTGCTTCCGTCAACCTCGGTGAAGGTATGAAACAATTCCCGATTTTGGCACATGTGATACGATCACCCACTATCCAAGATCCACTCGCTCGAAGAGCTAACCCGTGAAGTCACAACCAACATACTCTCGAAATCCTCATCTTTTGGTGCCGTTACCGCGTTCGCGTTCTCCACTGCACCTTTATTCTCTCCACCACCATTGGTTCTATTTAGACACTCCCGACGCACGTGTCCAGGTTTCTTGCACTTGTGACAAATTATCTTACTCTTGTCAGCCGGTCCTCGAGATTTCAACCGCGACTTTTCCCGGTTTCCCAGCTTCTTCTCATTGCTTCTCCCCTTAATGAATAGCGCATTTGAGTTGGATTCTCCTTTTTTCTTCAAGCGCTTTTCATTAGCCAAGACGGCCAACGATACCAAATCGTAGGTTACCTTTTACTTCCCATGAATAAGTGTGGTGGTTAGATGATCATATGATT
This sequence comes from Lonicera japonica, assembly GCA_021464415.1. NCBI lineage: Eukaryota > Viridiplantae > Streptophyta > Magnoliopsida > Dipsacales > Caprifoliaceae > Lonicera > Lonicera japonica. The sequence goes on from CM038468.1 coordinate 16,052,061, forward strand.
CCGAGAGTGAATTAAGAAGCAAAATCGCCTTGTCCTCATCATCAATCTCGACATCTAACCCCTGCAAATATGAGATTATCTTGTTGAACTCGTCGAGATGATCGTTCATGGATGTATCCCTCAAAAATTCATACTGGAATAGCTTCTTCTTCAAGTACAAACGATTCTCGATACTATTCGTTATATACTGATCCTCGAGCTTCTTCCAAATTACCGAGGCAGATGTTTCACGCATCACATAGTACATCACGTTTGGAGCAAGGTGTAAACGAATTGTACTACATGCCTGCCTATCGTACTCAGCCCAATCGGCGTCGGACCACTTATCGGGCTTAGCTTTATTCCCCAACAATGCTCTGTGCAAACTTTGTTGGACAAGGATGTCGAACATCTAACACTGCCACATCGCAAAATCTGTCTTCTTCCTGTCAAATCTTTCTATATCGAATTTGAACGCAACCGTCACCTTAGGAGCAGACACCCCCTTCAAAGGTGGTGTATCTGCCGCCTTGGCACTCCCTTCCGATGTACCACCAATAGACATCTCTAACTATCACACAATTATCCCAAGGAATAAACCTTCCTCTGATACCAAATTGTTGTGCTAAGATACCGTTAGAACAAGCCTTAGTACAAGCGTAGGACCGACCGGACAATTATGCGTACAAAAATTAAAGAAACAAGCACCATTGATATTCAAGCAATACAAAAAAATAAGAGACTAAAGAAGAAAATAACTAACTAAGCACACAAGCAATTAGGTGGAGTCAGCAAAACCGCCACTAATCCACTGGGTGATAGCTATTATTTATGAGACCAATTCTGAGTACAACACACAAAACAAACCCTAGCCGCCAATTAGAGCTCTCATATTATCTCTCAAATATACTCTATAATCTAGCTAGTAAATAATATAACACAACTCATTGAATAAAACCTATGACAATGGGTCTATTTATAGAGTATAAATCTTATGGCCTAGGATTGCACAAAGCCAAATCCTACTACAAATTGGATAATACAAATCCAATTAGGATTTGGACAATACAAAGCTAATTAAGAATTGGACAATATAAAACCTAATAGGAATAGGATTCCTATACAGAGCCAAATCTTCAATGATACGGCTATGAGTTATCCACAAGTGAGGACAGTTTTTGGCGTTGTACAATGAATTTATAAATTATTTTCAGGTTCGTCCATCTTTTATTTACTTTATTAATCTATTTACTTTATTAATTTATTTTCACCATCTTATGGTTACAAATAATTCCAGGTTCAACAAAATAATGGGAGGTTTTCAGTGCGCTATGTTAAAGATCATGTTGGAAATGGTCTCAATCTTAATTCATGGTCGGATACACGTTGGGAAAGCCTTATTGGTAGTGTTAGAGCAATCAAATTTCAAGCACCACAAATAAAACAAGCGTTAGAGCATTTGTTGAAACAAAGTAATGATGCTAGCACTGTGAGTGATGCCAAGTCCTTATTTAAATATGAAATGAACTTTGATTCTCTTATTGGTATGGCTATTTGGTATGAGATATTAAATAAGGTTAACAAAGTTAGCAAAGTACTTCAACAAAGAGACATGAATATGGACATGATTGTAAGTCTTTTAAAAGGTTTCATTATTTTTTTGGAAGAATATAGAGAATAAAGGTTTGAGAAAGCCAAAATTTAAGCTGAAAAGATTGTCCTTGAATTAAATATTGAACCCTAGTTTCGTAAGACATGTACTCAGTGCAAAAATAATTTTTTGATGAGAAAGCAAGGGATGAGCAATTAGAGTCCGTGAAAAATGCAATTAGAGTCACATACTTCTTATTAGTTGTTGATAATGCCATTTCTTCACTTAATAGTAGATTTGAACAATTTCAAAAATATGAAGAGACTTTTAGATTCTTGTTTAATTCGAATAATCTAAAGACTTTAAGCAATAAGGAGTTGATGCGTTCTTGTGATGCCTTTGGAATATTTTTGAAACATGAAGGTGACAGTGATATTGATGCGGTCGAATTATTTTTAGAATTACAATTACTAAGAAAATCATTACCATAAGGCACAAAGAATGCAGTTGAAATTTTGGAGTATATAAAATATATGCATGTTTGTTTCCTGCATGCTTGGGTTGCTTACAGAATTTTATTGACTATACCAATGACAATTGTTTTCAGAATTACAATTACTAAGAAAATCATTACCATAAGGCACAAAGAATGCTATTGAAGTTTTGGAGTATATAAAATATATGCATGTTTGTTTTCTGCATGCTTGGGTTGCTTACAGAATTTTATTGACTATACCAATGAAATTGCTACTGCAAAAAGAAGTTTTTCAAAGTTAAAGTTGATAAAAAATTATATTCGATCAACAATGTCAGAAGATTGGTTAAGTGGGTTTGGCTATATTATCTATTGAAAAAATAGTGTTAGCTACTATTGATTGTAGTGGTATAGTTACTAATTTCGTACTTCAAAAAGCACAGAGAATAGGTTATTAGATAGTATATGTAATGGTTTTGTATATTTTTGTTACAAACTTGAAAATTTTATCACTAATCTTATGTTAACTGTTACCTTAATTATTATTATTATTTTTTAAATTTGGTAATTGATTGGGTCCATTTTTTGGAGCTACTTGTCTTCAAATTATTAAATAATATGATTTTAAGATTGTTTTGTTGAAGAATAAGATAATGATATGGGGCCCCATTTTTTGTCGATATTAAGTTTTGCTTGGGGCCTCAAAATACCTAGAGACAGCACTAGTTATCACCTTGGGTTTAATTTTGGAATGAACTGGGAGCTCCTTAATTAGGTTGAACTTTGACAACTACAACCTAGTATATAAAAAAAAAGAAGGAAAAACCTCAAAACATTATTTATGTTTGTGTTATAACATTTAAGTATACATTATAAACTTTGATTGATGCTGGATATTCATTTTCTTATTGTGCCATATTTTAAAGCACTCTTTTTTTAAGGCAAGAATTATATTATAAGTCATTTACTGTATGATCTAGATATACTTTTAAAGTATGTTAGTTGAGGATGCTTGCCGTTGATGATTAGTACTTCTAAGATTTGTTTTGGTTTGCCACAACACGGTATGATAAAGAACAATAAAATAAGAATACAAAATAGTACAAAAATTATACTATTTTTATAAAACATCAACACAGCCTATAAAACACGATAAATAAAACGTGTGTCGATAGGCCCATGTTTCAGTCTCTTCATTTACTAATTGCTTGTACCATTTACACTTCCGACTTTCTAAATATTATAAAAAATAAAAATAAGGATAAAATAAGGATGAATTTATATACTATTAATGTATATAAAAAATTAAATATACATAACATTTTATTAAATAAATAAAGAAATTCAAGACGTGTTTTGTCCGGTGTATTTATATATATATATATATTCACGAAAACTAGTTCATGTGTAATGTGGCTCTTGTAGACAGTGAGTTTACTTAGTGGTCTCATGATATTCCGGCTATTCGAAGGGCAGTAATGGAGGATATGCTTGGAAAACCTAAGCATAGATTTTTTTAGTTGTTCGATCTGTTTTCTTGTCCTGTTTTGTATTTTCTTTCTTTTTTAATAATAGATTTCGTGCCAATATTTTATTCAAAAAAAATTTAGATTAATTTGTGATAATTTGAACCCGTTTATCACTCAGCTTTATTGATATTTTCCTGTTTTCATGTTGCCTCCAAAGTCGGGAAAATTCAAATATTCTCGTTGTTATAGAAATTTCATGTTATTAAAATAAGATCACATTATGAGAATTATTGGTAGAGTTATTGAGAAAATATTTAACAATAAATAGTGAATGTTTAATTATGATTTAAATAGAGGATAATAACTACACAAATTTGAGTTGTATTGAGAATTATAGGTAGAGAGAGGTATCAGGTATGCCAATGTAATCAAAACTATTTCAAGAGATAAATCACGCTTATAATTTATATATTTAAAATTCAAGTTCTTATTTGTATAATCATATACTTATTCAATAATGGGTCATTTGAATTTTGGATACCATTAATTTACGAAAATTGGGCTTTGGTTATCAAAGTTTTCAAAACTAACTTTTGCGTACCAATTTAATAGTTTCCATCAATCAAATTTGTCTGACTATTGAATAGATAAATAAATATGACCAAATTTCCCCTCTATTGTTAATCAAATTTGCCTAACTCTCTCATACGAACTTGAAATTTAGCTTATGACCTATTTAATTAAAGATATGAAAGTCTACTTTCACACGGAAGTGGATTCACTGAAAAATATATTATACAAGTTATGACCAATAGAGTACATAAAGGTCATTATGATTTTTGTTAAAAATTCAAAACTTCAAATCAAACTTAAAAAATTCATCAAAATTTAAGTAGGGGGTATTATGGCATGGAACCAAATCTCAAATACGTATCATAATATTTTCTAAGCATATCATTAAAAATATGATAGTTTAGTATGGCAATCACATAAATTTTACACATAGGATCAAACTAATCACTTCAAAAATAACATACTTTTTTTTTTCTAGTAAGAAATTTGTTTATTTGACGATAAAACTCTATTATAGTTGGGGCGTATTGAAAATCTCTTACAATCACGTACTATTTTCTCTAAGTAGAGTTCAATATACCTCTACTTGATTATTCACCATACAGTGAAAAAAAAAAAAAAAAAAAAACGAGTTGAGTGAAGTACAATTCAACTATCTCAGGTACAAAGCCAATGACAAAATAATTGTATATATCTATAGTGGCACTACAAGAAAATTTTAATTAGCCGACAAAATATTTTTAGGTAAAATATTTGCGGCCAAAAAAATTTTCTTGCGCGCTTTGTCGCGCAAACCATGTCTGCTAAGACTTGAACTACACTACGTGAGGAGGGGAATTAGGCGACGTATTACCTATGTCTCCTAAAATATGTTTTTCCGTCGCCTTATTTTAGGCGACGTAAACTACGTCGCCCAAACTACGTCGCCTAGTTTTGGTCGCCCCAGGTATTAGGCGACGGATGTTTTTACTCCGTCGTCGTAGTTGATACTTAGGCCACGATGATGTTATCGTCCGTCGTAAGATAATGTACTCCTAGGCCACGTATATTTTTTCTTCCGTCGTAGAATTTTTTATGTTAGGCCACGTATTTGTTATCCTCCGTCGTACAACGTTCAATAGTAGGCGACGTATCCTTTTATCCTCTGTCGTAGAAAAGAAACATTTAGGCGACATAGGTGTTATGATCCGTCGCATAAGTTGGACACCTGTGCGACCTTCGAGTTATCGTACGCCTGCTAAGTAAGAATTTTAGGACACAGGGATATTTTCCTTCGTCGTCTAAAATGTAAATCTAGGCGACGTTGGTATTTTTACTCGGTCTCCTAAGTGGTACTCTAGGCCACCTGGTTATTATCCTCGGTCTCATAAGATGTATACTAAGCTATGAATGTATTATCCTTAGTCTCCGATGATTACATTAGGCCACCTATACGTATTATAGTAGGTCACCTAAATTGAAGTTTATGCCACCTACCTACGTCGCCTAAGGTGAAGTTACAAATTAAAATAAAATTCAACGTGGCTTGTAATTAAGAGTACTGGGTCCAGTAATCCAAGATTATGGGCATCTGGATTACTGGTGCCAGTAAGCATGATTACTGGGCATCTGGATTACTGGGGCCAGTAATCGAAGATTATGGGCATCAAAATTACTGGGTCCAGTAATCCAAGATTATGGGCATCAAAATTACTGGGTCCAGTAATCCAAGTTTATGGGCATCTAGATTACTGGTGCCAGTAATCCAAATTTATGTGCATCTTGATTACTGGGTCCAGTAATCCAAATTTCTGTGCATCTTGATTACTGGGGCAAGTAGTAATCTAGATTAATCATAGCTTTTGTGCGCAGCCGCACCTGCGCATATATATACAGCCGCACCTGCAATATTCAATAACAAATTCGACCTACCCAATTTATCATTGAATAAATATATGTCTAATAAACTATCAAAATTTTATTCAATTCCATTCAATAAATAATGTTCAAAGAGAAATTGTTCTAACACTAAATAAAACGTAGGGGGGAGGAACCATCCGAGGGAGGAATTGACGGTTGAATCCCGGCCGCTCTGATCATATACTCTATTTGAGCTTGCAACTTGCGCTCAAAATCTACCCTCTCCCTCTCTCGCTCGGCCCTCTCCCTCTCTTGCTCGGCCCTTTCCCTCTGAAGCTGCTCGTGTATCGCAACTTGATTTGCCCTAAGCTGGGCAACCTCAGCCACAAGCTCCATGGATGTGTCGCTATCCGTCTGCGATGATGGTCCTCTCTTGTGTGGAAGCTTTGCGGAGCCACTCCCTAAGCCCCTCACCCTCATCCCTCTCGAAGGACCCATTGCTCTCTCAAGGACAGAGACCTGGGTCTCGTAAGAGAGGACCAGGGCCGGGGTGCTGGCCGGCGAAGTACCGTCCGACGCTTCATCTATCGGAGGCAGATCGGCCATCATCTTCTCCAACTCAGCAGTCCTCGCGGACTAAACGGCTGCCTGCAAATAACAATAAGTGTTGCATAAAAAATAATGCTTGTATTAACTAAATAATAATACCATGAAAAAAAATAATTAAAGTGGTGTATAAAAAAGATTTACCACATGGTCTGGGTCATACTTCTTGTACACCTCGACATAAGTAGTGAGGTGAGGCGCCTGGTCTCCCTTCTGCTTCAGGTCATGAGCCCGGAGGACAAAGGCCTGCCCCCCCCCCCCCCCCGCTGTGGGCCTTCTTATTCTCGGAGGCCCGAATTTGGGTCATCTGCATGCCCAATTCCTGTAAAAACAGTTGTAATCAAACATATAAATTAAATGAAACAACAAAAAAAATAAGATAAATGAAAAAATAACCTGAAAATCCTCGGCCTTGAAGTGGTTGCATAACCACTGCCACTGGTCCGGGCGATGAATGAACTCCACCGAAATGGGAGAATCGCCCAGCGCCTGCCAGTTCTTGTGGATCTTGTACTTCCAATCTTTGAAGCGATTCGCAGCCTTCTTCTGTATCCACATGACGAGTGCATTATCAGCAGGATCGATGTCATAACTCTCCTACAAACCAAACAGGAACTCGGGAAGAAACATTAGTACAAATAAAAATAAAATTTAGTAAGGCAAAAAAAAAAATAAGTTAACTAGAATAAGAAAAAAGTACTTATCGGCAGGTAGTCATAAAGAGCATTGTTCGTTCCGATAGAGGCATTTCCCCAAATGTCGGGTACAACATCGGCACTCGGTCTTTTAAGAATGCCGACAGGTCACTGACGAGTCGGGAACGAACCTCCTTTGGCGGCCCAAAAACCGTAAGGTCGTATGTCACACGGGACTTCCCCGACGTACGGACGATTGCCGCCGTCTTCTTCCCGGTGAAGACTCCTCTCTTCTTGTTACAAGAGGAGGTCTGCATACCTACAAATAAAAGCATACAAATTAATCAGTCAATCATAAAGAATAAGAATTGTGATTTATAATTAAAGAGATCTAAGGGTATATTACCTGATATGGTGGCCTCCGCTACAGCATGCCTGGAGCGAATGCTGCGTACAGGGAGGCCGGCACCGGTGTTGCTGCCGGTGGTCGAATTTGTAGACGGGGTAGGAAGCACCAGCAGCAACGCAGGTGAATGAGATGGCTGGGCAAAGGGCTACTCGGCGGATGGCTGGGCAGAGGGCTAGGCGGCAGAAGGCTGGGAGGAGGGCTGCTCGGTGGAGGGCTGGGCGAAGGGCTGGGAGGCCATGCGCAACAAGGCCTGCTGCAGCTCATCGTACTGCACCTCTGGGCACAACTTCTTCCTGGTTGGATACGCTCTCGGAGGCATCCCTGACTTGAATCTCAAATTTCAATTTTAGTTTCAAATTTAGTTTCAATATCAGTTTTGCCCTAATTGAGTTGAATTGAATTAAATTGAAATTGAAGTTTAGGGTTTCAATTTCACAACAATTTCAGTTTCAATTTATGTTTTGCCCAAAAGGCTAGCTGTTTCAATTATTGTTCCTTTTAATTATGTGTTTGGGTTTGGATGATTCACCGGAATAGGAAACTTAAAACAAAACAAACACACATACATTACTGGCACCAGTAATCCATTACTGGGTCCAGTAATCCATTACGCGGTCAATATTGCTCTGAGAATTTGGGGGGAAATGGAGCACAATTAACAAGTTTGGATTGGTGTTTGGACCAATTCATACAGCCGAATAGACCATAACACAATTGTGGTCCACATAGAACAAAGGGTATGAAATCACAATTCGATTTAACTGAACTCAACTACGAAATGCTTAAATATGAACCTACTGACCTGTTAATATGAAGTTTCATATTATGAGGCTATTATAGAACAAATTAAGACAAATAGTGATCGAAGCTCATACATGACAAAAATATAAGCAAACAGGATAATATCTCGTGTTCATGCTTAACATAGATGAAAAATATATGTATATAATTGTGGCAATAGAGTTATTTAATTTGTTGAATACACGTATTTATGGGCATACTAAAAAGTGTTACTTAAAGGCTGTTTCAATTATTTTTCCTTTTAGTTATCTGCTTGGGTTTGGATGATTCACCGGAATAGGAAACTTAAAACAAAACAAACACGCATACAGTACTGGTACCGGTAATCCATTACTGGGACTAGTAATCAAATTTACTGGGGCCAGTAATCCATTACGCAATTAACAAGTTTGGATTGGTGTTTGGATCAATTCATATAGCCGAATAGACAATAACACAATTATGGTAACAGGCACATAGGAACAATTACTCCATTACTGTTTTATGATTGCTCTGAGCATTTGGGGGACATGGAGCACAATTAACAAGTTTGGATTGGTGTTTGGACCAAATCATGCAGCTGATAACACAATTATGGTAATAGGCACATAGGAAAAAATACTCAAATACAAGCCAAACTATCTAATTTCACGCAATAACACCTATTCAAGCCCCATAATTGCAAACCAATAGAAATGGAGAGTGAGAAGCTTACCAAATAGAAATAGGCTGTGTAAGAGAGAGAGAGAGAGAGATTGAGACGGGGAGTTGCATAGGCGGTGTAGGAGAGAAGAGAGAGCAGATCTCGTGTGTGGGGAGAGAGGGAGGGGTAGGGGACAGAGGAGGAAAAGAGAGGAGGGTGCCGGGGGAGAGAGAAGAGAGCTTAGGGTTCGTAAAGAATGGAAAGGGGGAGGGAAGATTCAATAATTTCTATTTATAACCACAATCTTGGGAGATGTAAGTGTAATACAAAGTATTTAAAAACTACGTCGCCTTAAAAATTTGAAAATTTCAAATAATTTAAAATTTTCGCTAAATTTTTTTTTATTTGACTGATTGTAGGATTAGCTTTGAGCGATTGATGCCAGTATATTGTCTTTTAGAACATACGAGGGTAAAACAAATGGATATGATATGTAAGAAGAGAGCTGAGTCTCTGTTGTGGACAACCATACTCACACCGGAAATAGAGGAGAATCTGGAAATAAAGATGAAGAAGTCTCGTAGATTCAATGTTCATAATTCATCCCCTGGTGTGTATGAATTATCTGAACAGGGATGTTTATAACTTCGTTGACGTCGTATTTCACACTGATTCATCCAGGAAATCGTACAGTTTCCCCATTCACCCAATAACAAATATGGACGAGTCTTCCTCAGAGGTTTCCGGGCAGGTGTAGGAACAAGAGGATGAAGTCTAGCGGAGAGTATGAGAAGATGTCAATCAACTTGCGCCAGCTGTCATAAGAAGGGCATCCACAACAGACTTATATGTTATTTAGGCCCGTAAACGAATTGGATTTAGATCGGATCAAGGTGAATCCAAATCCATATTTGGAAAAGTTTTCGGATGGATTTGAATCGGATCATGTAACGCATGATCAAAATATCGATCCATATCCAAATGTGTTCGGATCGGATTATATCCGATGCATTTAAAAATTTATCCATATAATAATTAGTTGTTAAAAAAAATAATGAAATTAACATAAAATTTTTAGCCAATAGATTCTTGTAATTTTGATAGAGATTTTTTGGTCAAATATGATATTTTATATAGATTTGAAACAAGGCAATTCCATAATTACTGGGTCCAGTAACGTATTACTAAGTCCAGTAATAAACATTACTGGACACAGTAATCCAAATTACCGGGGGCAGTAATTATATTACTGGTACCAGTAATTACTGGTTCCAGTAATCTAGGTTTCTGGTGTGATCTTTACACGTGCGTACAATCTTCTCGAATCGTCAGGTTATTAATTGGCCCGGGGGGGTTAGCCACATGGCAGCGCGGGACGGGCGGGGAGTGGTTACCAAAGAGTCACGTCGTTTTTAAATTAATAACTTCCCTCGAAAACCAACGCTTGCACTGCTATAAGTAACCCATTCCATCCCATCAGGTTTATATCTTTCTCATCTCTTTTCAAATGCCATTAATATGGATAATATTTCAGATGCTAACAGTTCTTATCGGCCTCCGGTGACTCCTAGTGCAGTTGATAACCTTTTTCGAAGGGTGGAAAGACTTGAAAGAGAGGTTAGGAGGTTGGAAAATTTGACCCGAACCATTAGAGACCTGGGCAACGTCTAGCCGCCGTGTCCGCAGAGCAGGACCGCCTACGTGAGCGGTTAGGGTAGGGTGAGAGGACGATCAGGTGATGGGAAACCTTAGTTCTTCCTAGATTGAAGCCCTTTTTGTCGATCTGCGGTTTCTAGGGAGTTCTTATGGTTTCGGGCTCGTTGACAGGTTGCCCTTAGCATAGCAATCACTTGTCCATCTATCACCTAGTTTTTCTTGAACAGTTAGTGGTTTCTTTCCCATCTTCTGTTCAGAAACTGCCCCGTCTGTTTATCTCTCCGCTCCCTCTCCTCGAGTTCTTCTTGGATTGACTCAGTTTTCTGTATCTGGGTTATCTAGGGAGTTCTTATGTTTTGGGGCTCGTTGACAGGTTGCCCGTAGCATCGCAGTCACGTGCCCATCTATCACCTAGTGTTTCTCCGGTTATGGAGAACATACAACAGTGCGGTGGGTTAACTTCATAATTAAGAGCCCTCCCTCTTTTTTTTTTATAGTTGGTGGTATCTTTCCCATCTTTTGGTCTTAAACTTTTTGGAGCTCGTTTTATTTTATCCTTTAATTGAATATGTAATCAGTTGGACCTCGAAGATAAGTTGTCTCTTTATATCTCGTCTTGTACACCAATTATTTCAGTTGAACCTCGAAGTCCCTCCTCTGTAATTTTTCTTTCATCAATGGAAAAGAATTTGTTTCTCTATATCTCATGTTGTACACCATTTATTTTCTCTTTTTTATGTTGTAAGAATGCTTGTGTTTGGGTCATTGTTGATTTGTGGCAAATTGATGGAATTTGAAAATCAACTTGTTCAGCTATTATAAACATGAACTGAATGATTACTGGGTCCAGTAATCCTTATTATGTGGGCCTATATTAGGATTACTGGGGGAAGTATTTAGAATTACCGGCACCATTCTTGCATTACAGGTGCCAGTAATCTATTATTGGTGCCGGTAATTCCGTTTCATCATTTCGAGTAGTCAGGTTATTAATTACTGGAGCCAGTTATTACCATTACTAGGTCCAGTAACCCACTGATGTGTCCAATAATCGAAGTTTTTAGTTTGGCTTTACACGTCAGTATCATCATTCGGGTAGACAGGTTATTAATTTAAAGCAGGGGGCGGTTGCAACGTGGCAGACCTGCACGAGCGGTAACGTCTTTTCAAAATTAACTGGGGTGTACCCGTGCAAATTAAATAAGAACTGATAATATAAAATAATATAAAGGAGAAGCGTGTGATGAATCTAACTTAGCTTAGCTTCAATTTATCTTCATGCTAGAAAAAAATAAAATTATATATGTAATCAGATTGGACCGACATTTTTTATAATTTTTAAAACAATTTTTAGATTACTGGTGGCAGTAAAATTAATTACTGTGGCCAGTAATAAGTTACTGGTGCCAGTAATTAACATTGCTGGGGCCAGTAATCCATTGATGGGTCCAGTAATTGAATTTTCTAGTGTGCATTTACACGTCCGTATCATCATTTCGGGTAGACAGGTTATTAATTAGCCGTATCATCACGTCGTTTCAAAATTAATAACTTCCCTCGAAAACCGAAGCTTGCACTGCTATAATTAGTATCCTATTCCATCACTTTTCTAATACCATTACCGATGGATGATGTTTCAGAGGCTAACTGTTCCGATAGTCTTCCCGTGACCCCTACTGCAGTTGGAAGAGAGGTTCAGATGTTGGAAAATTCGACTCGAAGCATTAGAGACCTGGAGCAACGGCTGGCCGCCGTCTTGAAAGAGAGATTCAGAGTTGGAAAGTTCAACTCGAATCATTAGAAACCTGGAGCAACGTCTGGCCTCCGTGACCGCAGTGAGGGACCGGCTACGTGAGCTGTTAGGTTAGGGGGAGATGAGGAAGGTCCGATGGGAAAGATTACCTTGATCAATCGGAACTACATATTTACCCATGTATTTCTATGAATCAAGGATTTGCCAGCGAAAAAATTAGACTTGGTTCTTTCCCACCGGTCTTGAGATCCCTCTAGTCTTGTGTCTCTTGAACAATTAGCTGTTTCTTTCTCTATATCTCATCTTGTACACCATTTATTTCAGTTGGACCTCGAAGTCCCTCCGTTGTAATTTAACTTTTATCAATGGAAAAGAATTTGTTTCTCTATATCTGATATTGTACACCATTAATTTTCATTTGTGGGCTGTTTTATGAATGCTTGTGTTTGGGTCGTTCTCGCAAAGTGGTGAAATCTTAAAATCTAAATTGGTCCGCTGTTTTAAATTTTATGTAAAGGATTACTGGATCCAATAATATAGATTACTGGGACCAGTAATAAATTACCGGGGGAAGTAATACTAATTGCCGCCCAATAATCCAGATTACTGGGTGTAGTAATCAGGATTACTGCGGAAAGTAATCCTGATTACTAGGTCAGTATTTGCATTTTAACACATCCGTAAATGATATATTCCTCTTATTTACACCCGGTACCACTCCTCAACAAAAACTCACTTTTGAAAAAAACTTTTCGCTCTCCCCACCTTTCTAACAACTACTGCCATTTTCGGAGACCACGATTCACAACGAAGCTCTCGCTCTCTAACTCTCTGTACTACACACGTAAAGACATCATCTTCGTCATCTCTTTGGCTTATCCAACCATGTAAGTATTTTTTTGAAGTACGTTAATGTCTATTAACAACTTATTTTCATCACCAATAAGATTTTATATTTGATGAAATCATCTCGCCATTATGAGTGAATATAGATAGGGTCTAAAAAAATAATTGAACCCTTTATACCTGTTTCTATGTGTAATGTTTGAGTAGTATCTTCCCTTGACATGCGGTTGCTGTTCATTGTTGAATGTTGATTGCTACAACGATAACCAAAACAAGGATTACTGACCCCAGTAATGACTTTTCCTCGAACGTTAAATAAATACTGAACCCAGTAATGTGATTTCTGTCCTCCGTAATGTATTACTGGCCGCGGTAATCCATGACTGGCCCAAGCTATAGATAATTACCGGAACCGGTAATTCATTACTGGCCCAGCAACTTGGATTACTGGGTTATTAATCTAGATTACCTAATGGATTACTGTCCGCGGTAATCCACTACTGGCCCAAGTGATGGATAATTACTGGCCACGCTAATCCATTAATGTCCCTGCAACTTGGATTACTAGAACCAGTGATTGGGATTACTGGCCCCAGTACTAGGGCCAGTAATCCCAATCACTGGTTCTAGTAATCTAATTACCTGCCTATGTACTTCTCTCCTTAATAAACTAATTGATTTTGCTGAAATCAGAATGGCATCACAACATGATACCCCGGTGCATGGTAGGGAAGAGGTCTTTACAAGCAGCAGTGATGCTGTGCCATTATCTTTACTGAGGAAAAGATGTACACCATTGAGTGAAGCACAGTCGAAGAAGGCCGCCAAAAAGACAGCTGAAGAAACGGTAGCATACCCGAAGGGCAAGCCCACTGGTTCTCCCAAAACTGCCGAATTGAAGAAACAAAAGAATCAAGCAAAACCATCAAAGCCAGACGCTGCTAAACCAAAAAGGTCTCTTCCCCAGAGATGCACAATATTGGCCTTTGCTGAATTGGTAAGTCTATACTGGGAAGCCATCCCGACTGAAACATGGGATATTCTGAACGGGATGGTCTTCGGCCCTATGATGTGTTGCTTCCGGGATGCCTTAGTCAAGGAAGCCAATTGTAGGAAGACTAAAATTGACTTCGAAATAATAATGAAGCATTTCGACACGAACAGGATGTTGTGGTCCTTTGGCAGTTTATAGTTGGACTTGACCGCAGAGTTTTGTGACGGTCTTGTTTCACCTCCCCACTGGAGGACAAAAAATTGTACCCGTTCCTCGATCAGAGGATAGAAAGGAATAGGCGGCCAACTTGTTCAAAAATTGCAAGGAAACAAAAGGGCCTTCTCGTACCGATATAAAGAACTTGCTCGCATCCGAGCTAAACAAAGAAAAAGGAGCCGATCCAAAAAAGGTTGCATCGACTCTGCTGATGTATTTATTCTCAACATTCTTCTTCAGCAGAACGGGGATCAATCTTACATGGGATCTGGTCAACATATGCATTGGCATTGATAATGTTGACAAGTATGACTGGGCAAACTCGACTATGGACTTCTTGTTCTCTGGCATCAAGAAGTACAACAAGGATAAACCAAGCACACTCAACGGATGCACGCTGTTGGTGCAGTATTGGTTTTTGGAGAACACAAAACATAGGTTGCCACAGTCAGAGAATCGTCTAATCGGTAGGCCACATTTCGTGGCATGGAACATTAGAGACATGTTCGACGTGAAGGCCTTGGAGTCAAACCCCAAGCTCTTAAAGGTAACTTTTGCATTTATATAAATACTATACTTTTATGCATTTAAGAGAAAAAGAACCTATTCAATTGTACTTTGTGATTCAGGAACTTGTACTTGGCGGAGCTTGGCCAATGTCTGCCTTTAATTTGACGCACGAACAATTGGTAGGGGACAAGGAAAAGCAAGGGCAGCAGGGAAAGGAGGAGGAAACCGTTGGGGATAAGAATGATTCCGAAGGTGAAGATAAGAGTGGTGAGGATGAATCCTTAGAGCTTTCAAAATGGGTAAGAATTTTGCATGAAATATAGGATGTTATACTACTAATTACTGGACTACTTCTCCCAGTATTGAAGATTACATGTTCCAGTTATCATAATTACTGGGATTGGTAATGGATTACTTTCCCCGGTAATCCTGATCACATGCCCCAATAATTAGGATTACTGTCTCCAGTATTTCAAATTACTACCCCAGTATTTCAAATTACCGGCCACAGTAATCATATTACTGCCCCCAATAATCCATTATTATTGTTATACATAGGCTGGAGATTCTCATTACATGTCATGTTTTATCTGTGATTACAGGTCCCACAAAAAAAGGAAAACAAGAACATGGCAAAAAATGTGGTCCAAATTGTGGATACTGTTGTCGCCGAGTTGTCTCGACTTATCGACAATAACATCAACGTGGACCTACAAAATCCGGATCTAATGGGCTATCAAGAAACTGTCCATGCCCTCACCAAAAAAATGGTTGACACTATAGCAGCGTCGGATAAAAGAATCAAGCTGCTAGAGCGCCAACAAGAAAGGAGGCAGACTAAACCGCAGGTCACAACACCTACAACTCCAAGAGACCAAAATGATCCAATACCACACAGTCCAATTCAGGATGATAATAGGGTTAATGAGACAGCGGACTTGGCCGAAGAAAGGGAGGAGGAGGTTGTCACAGAGAGGGTCGAAGACTGGGAGGGTCTATAAATGAAGAAGCAGCATTGGCCCAGGCCGACGAAGTGGTTAAACAGATTGCTCAAGAGGTGGCCCCCGAACAAAGGGCCATTACATTGCCGCCCCAACATTCAATCAAGAAAAACGTGGAAGTACACGACAGGGGTGCAACAAGGCAGAGGAAAAGTGAGTCGGCCACTTCAGCAATCAGCAGGCCACTTAAGAAAGCAAAGGCCCATGGGACCATACAACCATTGCTTATCAATGGGATTGACTGCATAAAGGAACCCTGGCAGACCCTCAAAATGAAGATTCAGGAGCATTACCACAGTTTCTGGGAATCAAACGAGTAAGTACATATTTTTGTCCACAAGTTGTAATTGTAAATCTAATTTAAAAAATCCATACTAATTGATTTTAATTTGTTATCTTAACAGAGAAATCTACTACCAGGATCTTGAGAACCCGTTCGGCCCCATTATAGAAAAAAATATGATAAAAGACATAATTGAGGGGAGAGATTTGGATAAAGATGTATAAAGCAATTGAATAATTTGGATTACTGTTCGTTATCATTTTTGATCCAAGTGTGTATTTGGATTGCTTGGGCCAATAATAAATATTACTGTACCCAGTAATCACGATTACTGGACACAGTAATCATGATTAATGTGTCCAGTAATTACTGGTTCCAGTAATCATGATTACTGTGTCCAGTAATATTAATCACTGGTTCCAGTACTCAGTATTACTGGACCCAGTAGTATTGATTACTGGCCCAAGCAATCCATTACTATTGCACTTGTAACTTCTCTAACAAGTTAAGTGCATGTGCAAAATGTTGCAGGTTTTGAAGCAGTACATTACCATGATGAAGCAGGAGGTAGAACCAAAAAAAATGGACAGATTTGATTTCATTGACTTAGAAGCTTCAGTAAGTAAATCCCAAATAAACCAAAAAATTATAGAGCACGAAGATTTACATTCCCGGATCTAATTCCTGTTAAGTTTCCTTTTACAGTTTTACTATATTGCACACCATAAAAAGCTTGCCACGTCCGGCAAAGACTTCAGTGGGAACGAGTATGATGTTGCAAAGCTCCTCACGGAACCCCTATGGAAAATATTCAACCGCAACAGAATCTTGATTCCATTCATCACTGGATGAGCAGGCATTTCGCCCTTCTCCACATAAATAACGATCGGAAGACAATAACCCACATGAACTCCTCCCTACCCGTAAAGGGTAAAAGGTCTGATGATGACAAGTGGAGCAAAAATGCAGAAACAGTGGTAAGGCAACAACCAAATATTAAATCTATATATATTGGCCAGATTATGTGTTGTCAATATTAATACCTGACTCCATATATTTACCTTGGCCTTGATAAAAAAATAAATAAAGGCAAACCACATTAAGCATTGAATGAATGACATCTGGCTTGGCGGCCAGTTCCAAACGCAAGCGAGCATTGATCCTGAGGTGTATCGAGAGCAGGTGGTTGATTAAGCTCAAAACGACCCAAAAATTATACATAAAGAGCTGACCGCCAATGAAAAGAGAACGAGGTGGCAAATCATGAATAAAAATTTGAAATTTGAGTCATAAACCTTTGTCGAAGATGTCGACTGCCCACAACAAATACCAGGATCGTAAGTAGCTCGGATATTCATAGCTTATTTATTAGAAATTTTTTTGGTAAATGATATTGTGGCACAATAAACCAAAAATTGGTTTTGGTTTTCAGGTCAGATTGTTGTGGGTTCATGCTTCACTTCATGGAATGCTTGGTTAATGGGAAGAGGCCGTCCCAAACGGGAGGGACATTTTTCAGGCAGAACATACTCGACAAATTCAGAACCCTTAGGCCATCGGAGTGAACCATGTTGTTCTAAATGATTGTGGTCTGTTGATTATGGTGTAAATGACTGTGGATAATTATTTTAATCTTTTAACTATTCCCTCTTTTTGTAGTCTAGTTTTTTTCTGTTTTGTGTGGATTACTTCCTTAGTAATGGATTACTCGATCCATTAATATTGGATTATTGGACCCAGTAATATTTATTACCGGACCCAGTAATAAATATTACTGGTCCCAGTAATCCAATATTATTGGTCCCAGTAATAATGAGTATTGGTGCCAGTAATTACGATTACTAGATCTAGTAATCATGATTACTGGTTTCTGTTCATGATTACTGGTCAAGGAATACAAATTTTCACAACCAACTTGGAAGGATTACTTGCCAAGGTAATCCAGTAGACATGTTTTCACTAGATGATTGTGGTCTGTTGATTATGGTTTAAATGATTATGGATAATTATTGTAATCTTCTAACAATTCCCTCGTTTTGTAGTCTAGTTTTTTTTTGTTTTTGTTTTTGTTTGTACACCAATTATTTCAGTTGAACCTCGAAGTCCATCCTCTGTAATTTTACTTTCATCAATGGAAAAGAAATTGTTTGTCTATATCTCATCTTTTACACCATTTATTTTCGCTTGCCTATGCTGTAAGAATGCTTGTGTTTGGGTCATTGTGGCAAATTGATGGGGCTAGTAATTGGGATTACTTGCCCCAGTAATACTTATTACTGGGTCCAGTAATTAAGCTTACTGGGGCAAGTAATCCTAATTACTGGTGCCAGTAATTCCGCCTCATCATTTCGAGTAGCTAGTAATAAGGATTTCTGGAACAGTAATCATGATTACTGGTTTTTGTTCATGATTACTGGGTGAAGGAATCCAATTTTTCACAAGCAACTTGGAATTATTACTGGCCACTGTTATCCAGTAGACATGTTTTCACAAGATGGTTTGGTTGTGATTCAAATTAGGAAGACATATTATAATACTAATAATAATTTTCATTAAAAAAAAATTATAATGTGTAAAGAAAAAAAAACAACTACGTTAAAAAAAAAATACAGTATCAATTTTTATTTTTCTTCTTCTTCTTCTTCTTCTTCTTCTCTCTCTCCTCCACCTCTACCATCTCACGGTTCCTCTTCGACATTTCCTCAATCATCGCTCGCATCCTTTCCAGGCACTCTTCGACTTTTGCCGATTCAGCTTCAAAAGCCTTCTGCGTTTCATCGGCAAAAATAAGATTCTCAATGCACATCGCGGTGAAGTTGGATGGAAAGTTTGGAGGAGATGACGTGGATGGAGATTTTGGAGGACTTGACGTGGTGAAACAAATAAGTGAAAGTTGAAAAAAATAAAAAAATTGAGATATTTGTGGATGTGGTGTTTTGCGAATGTCAAATCATATTTATATAGTAGTCCCTTGGAATATGAAGGGCTGTCACTTTGGATCACATGCGTGCATTAATTTCAATTATTATAATGACGGCCGCAGCAACTTTGGAAACCGAATAGATGCATGCATGCTTTCAGAATTTCAAATTACTGCACCAACTTTGGAAAGCGAGGAGATTACGTACTGGGGCCTTCTCCAATCCGGATTACTGGGCACAGTAATCCAAATTGCTGGAGAAGTAAAGGATAATTACTGGCCCCAGTAATGGATAATTACTGGCACCAGTAATCCATTACTGGGGCCAGTAATCCATTACTGCATCAGCAACTGAGATTACTGGCCCTTGTTATCCTGTTCACTGGGCAAGCAACTTGGATTACTTGGGTCAGTAATTTGGATTACTTGTCCCGGAAATGGATTACTGTAGCCAGTAGTCTGGAATACTGGGGCAAATAATCTTGATTACTGGACCCAGTAATTATAGAATTGCTTTCTTTCATATTTTAAAAATGAAAAATACCATACAAATAAACCACAGAGGCATGGAAACAAATAAAACTGCGAACTAAAATTTCAATTTTACCCTCATCTTCGTCTGATTTACAGGAACATATAGAACATCAATGGTAGTCATCATCATCATGATCCTGATCCTCCTCTTCATCTTCGTCCTCATCGCCGCTTAAGAGATCATTGTTATACCATTCTACATCGTCTGAGTCGTAATTCTCGTCATAATCGTCATCCTCGTCGGAGTCTTCATCATCGGGAATATCTATCCTCGGTACTGAACTGAAGTCGATATATAAAGTAGATATGGGAATACATATTGCATCAGGTTCTTGTACTTCATATAGTGGAGTGGCGGTTGCGTCCCTTGCAAGTGTGGTCTCACTGTACGTACCCCTATGTGACACCAAGTGGATGGCTTTCCATCCCTCACCAGCCGACGGATCATCTATATAGAATACTTGGCTTACGGTCTTGGCAAGAATAAATGGAAGGTCGTCGTACCAACTAGTATTCGTGTTGATGGATAAAAGCCCACGATCATACTTTGTGCTACTAGGAACATCAGGGTCGGTGTTGTACCACTTACACATGAACAACACAACTGGCATGCCTTCCGCATATCTTAGTTCAACAACAGCTTGTAGAATCCCAAAATATGTGATGTCACCGGCCATTACCATCACTCCACTGTTCTGAGTCTTTTTGATCTGGTCTGTTTGATGACACACATACTTGACATCGTTTACGTCACACCGTGAATAAATGGTGTAACGCATAGGCTTAGATGCTAAAATATGTACCTCCCGGTTATATTTAAGAGCACCTTTACTGTGCAAATCGTGCATCTGCATAACAAAATATATGGAACATTAGTCAAATGCATGTGACATAACAAGTCAGTTAAGAATGAATGTTTACCCATTTAGGGAAATGGTCAAGAAAAGACGCAATACGCTTTTCATCAGTCCCGTTTGGAGCTAGATCAACAAACTGATCTCGGTGAATGTCTATATACCATTGTGCTTCGGTACAGTTCTCCACCACACACCAGTGAGCCGTCGCCATTTGTGCTCTCCTAAGGCCGGCGGTCCTGACGCAGCCACTTGGCTTCACGAGATCGGAAACAACTGAGATGTTCCACCGAGGTGCCTCTGGAATTATTTCATCACTCACGTTAGGATCATCGAGATAGTTATTGATGTAAGACACACACTCATGCATGATGTTCCGCTCGGCAATACACCCCTCTGGGTAACGCTTGTTTCCGACATCTTTCTTGAATTCACCGAGCTGCCTGTAAAATTGTATAGTTATATACTAAGGATATAGATAATTATAAATAATACAAAATAATTCATACCTTTCAGTGGAAAACATCCAAGT
Organism: Lonicera japonica; assembly: GCA_021464415.1. Classification (NCBI taxonomy): domain Eukaryota; kingdom Viridiplantae; phylum Streptophyta; class Magnoliopsida; order Dipsacales; family Caprifoliaceae; genus Lonicera; species Lonicera japonica. The sequence continues at coordinate 16,073,159 of CM038468.1, forward strand.
ATAATGTACGGGACCAGTGAGCAGGACTTGTTCCGGTAGGTAGATGCAGAGATGGACCATGATGGTAAAGAAAGCTGGCAAAAATATCATCTCTAGCTTGCAGAGAATCATGACAATATCGCTCTGCATCTGGCAGACATCCGATTTCCTCAACTCTCAAGCACATATCATCTTGAAGAATCTAGATAACTTTACTAGTGCGTCGGCGACGTGACTTCCCAAATATGACCGGATGAACACGCTGAAGCATGACATGGCAGTCCTGCGTCTTTAGTCTGTAGAACTTTTTATCAGAGACTTTGACCTTATTCTTTAGGCTTCCCGCATAACCTCTTGGATACTTAACAGCAGCAATATAATCAAATACAGCTCTCTGATCCTTAGGCCGAACTGTGTAATCAGCCTGAGGTAGCAACACTTTGCCTGACGGCCCTTTTTTCGCCTAGAGCTTGCTGCGTATGCCCATCTTCTATAGAGTTGCGTGAGATTTCGCATCATCGTTCGTCTTTCCATCAAGACTTAAAACAGTGCCGAAGACGTTGTCGCATACGTTTTTTTCGATGTGCATGACATCTAATGCATGTCTTACACTAGATGTAGTCCAGTAAGGCAACTCCCAGAATATACTGACGTGAGTCCAACAGAGTCTCTTTTTAGGTGCCTGAAAATGTGGATGCAAATTCATTGAAACTTAATCGAAATTATAAACCCAGTACAACATCATGTATTAAGAGGTGTACCCGTTTGAAGTCGTTATGAGGATGCGTCGATTGACAAGGGTATGAATGCTTAATGGTCGCTTCGTAAACCTGTCTTGCAGACATAATTAGTGGGGCATTTATGAACTCTTGCTTACCATTAAACGCTGCCAGCTGCGTTCGATAGTGGTGATCTAAGGGTAGCCATCTACGCGCGCCTTGGTACGACATTCTTCCATTATTGTGCACTGCAACAATATCGTCCAAACATATCGGACATGCCTTGTACCCTTTCGTCTGAATGCCTCCCAACATCCCTAATCCTGGGAAGTCGCTTATGGTCAACATCACGGCTGCCCTCATGTTGAATGCCTCTTCACCGTATCGATCCCAAGTCGGCACCCCCGTCTCCCACAACATTTTAAGCTCCTCGATCATTGGCCTCATAAACACATTGAGACACTTTCCCGGAGACTTGGGGCCGGATACAAGCATACTAGCATGTTAAACTCCTTCTTCATACACAACGATAGAAGCAAATTATAAGGCATCATAATAACAGGCCAAGCGCTATATGGCACGGCCGTAGTCCCATAAGGACTGAACCCGTCGGACGCTAGAGCGAGGCGCACGTTTCTGAAGTCGGACGCAAATTGCGGATGTAACCTGAAATGACAAAACAAAATTCAATACTAGAATATATAACAAATTATTAATTATTGTATATATACACAAATACAAACTGTAAACATATACTTCACCTGTCGAAATCCTTCCATGCTTCCCCATCCGCTGGGTGTCTCATAAATTCAGGATCTTTTGCTGTTCTTTCGCCGTGCCACCGCATTTCCTTTGCAGTGTGTTCGGACATGTATAGACGCTGCAACTTCGGTGCCAAAGGGAAGTATCGAACAGTCTTTCGGGTAATTCGCTTACCACCGCTTCTATCATCTTCTTCCGATCTAGACTCACCGCAAACGAGACATTGATCTAGATATACACCATCTTTGTAAAACAAGAAGCAACCGTAGTAACAAGCATGTGGATCACCTCATAACCCATGCCAATCTTCTTCAAGGTCTTCTTTGTAGCTGCGTATGAGCCCGGGTATTTGTTTCCATCGGGTAACAGATAATTCATTTCCGCAACCCACTTGTTGAAGGCCGTGTCCGTCATATTGCAACCCTGCTTCAACTGCAACGCTCTAAGCACAGAGCACAACGCAGTCACTTTACAACCCTCGTACAATGGAGTCATTGCTTCGTCCAATAGACGCTGATATAACATCATATTTTTTTTGACAACTGGGTCCGCCTGAAATGCAGTGTCAACACCAGGAGGATTGTACGATTCATGGAATGGAAAAGCATCTTGCACGAACGCCACAGTTGGGTTACTACAATGATCGACATTGTTACTTGAAGAAGCCGTGTACTGTTGTTTTTCTCGCATTTCACCGTGTAAGTACCATAAGGTATACAATGGCATTATACCGTTACTTGTCAGGTGGGCGTATATGTCATCCAAGCTGAGCCGTGTGCCCATGTTGTAACACCGTTTGCAAGGACATGGATACAATCCAGTCGCACTGTTGCCATTCTCTCGTACAAACGTGCAGAAATCCATTACCCCGACAATATATTGCGTTGAACCTCTTGAGCATTTCATCCAAGATTTATCCATTTTCACTGCCATATAACATATATATTTTAAACAATAAATATATATTTTTAGCAATAAACATATATTTTCAAATATAGAAATCTACAAATCTATACATAAATATAAGCATCCACTACTAATAATACGAACGAAGAGACAAATAATACGAACCAAGCATTAACAACTAATTTATATACTACAATAATATATTCAACAAAAAATATACATTTTCTACACAAATCTCAACGTATTTTAAACAATTAATATATATTCTTAAATCTACAAATTTATACTAAAATATTTGTCTCCACTATCAAAAATACTAACCAACAGATCAAATAGGGGCAACAACTAATAACAAAATCATATATTCAACAACAAATACACATTTTCTACACAAATCTCAAAATTTATATAAATACACAAATTACTTAAAACATAATATTAATAAGAGATAAACTAACTAAAGATCAAAAAAACCTTTAATGAGGGGAATGTTGTTGATTTGTAGTTTTAAATTGCCAAAATCACCCAAAAATCATACCACGGCCTTCAAATCTCAAAAATGGAGGACCTGGGGCTACTTTATGTTTAAAAGAACATAGGCGACGTAAGTATACATACTTACGTCGCCTAATAATAAGTAATTCCTGGTGGACCTCCACTTAGATAAAATGCTTGTGATCAGTTGAAATTAGGCGACGTAGGTTATTGCTCACGTCGCCTAAATCATTCTTACACGACCAAATATATACCTAGGTCGCATAAGTTATCCTAGGCGACGTATAAAAAAATTAAGTCGTCTAAGAACATCTTAGGAGAAGTATATATTTATACGTCGCTTAAGACAAACTAGGGCGACGTAATATATTAGATACGTCGCCTAATCTACTGACTGGTGTAGTGCTAGTGAAAAATTGTATTTTGTTGGCTAATGTTTTTGCCGACCAAAATTTAGCAACAAATATTTTTGTCGAAAGAGAGTGCAAAAGCCGACAAAATGTTTTGTTTGCTTGATTTCGTTTGTCCCAACAAAAATGTTTGTTGGCTAATAATTTTCTGTGCCAACAAAATATTTTGTCTAGATTGGTATAATCATTTTCCGACAAATTTTTTTTTCGAAAAATAATTACTTTGTCCAACAAAATATTTCGTCTTGAAAAGTGAAAGTCTTTCTCGACAATGTTTTTATCGGCTTAGTATCCCCTTGCCAAAAAAATTGTGTACATATATAGAGTCTGATGGTACTTTCAACGAGTCATTTTGTTGGGAGATATTTCTTTTGTCGACAAACTGTTTAAATTCTCTAAGTAACAATTTGGTTGATTTATTACTAAATAGTGCTATCGTAGGTTTAAATTCATGTTTCTTTTGTGGTATTTTATTTTATTAATAGTAGATTCATTAAAATTATGCTAAATACAAACCAAAATTACAAATTAATAAAAAATAGTTATACATAAAACCCATCAAAATATTCCGAATTTAATATAATGCATCTCCAAAAGTTTACTAAGCAACTAAAATAAGTAGTCTGATATCTAAACTTTCTAGACAATTAATAAGTTTCAAACCAAAAAAATTAAGAGTCTTTTAAGCACTTAAGTTGTCTTCTTTTTCACCCACTTGCTCACCCGAATTTGTTTGAAGTAGTACAATCATTAAAGGAAGTATAAACCAAGGGTCTCATTGTGCTAGCTGTTGCATAGTTTGCTCCCACTTTTGCATGAAAAGGGCAAGGCTTTGTTGGCCTTCCTCTTTGTTACTTTCTCTGCTGCCAGCTCCTCTTCCAACTACAGAGTTCTCATTGATGATCTTTTAAGTTCACAAACCCGATCAACTCCTAATCTAAGAACGTCTTTGCCCGGCTTAACATCTAGTACATTTGTTAAGATTTTAAGTTCAAGATTTTTGTCTGTCACAACTGGATTATTCACCTTATATAGCTAGATTTTTGTTAGCATACATCTTGGGTTAAATTTTGGCAACCACAAAAAATAATATAGTTAATGACAACCACCGACTACGAGTAATAATTAGTCGAGATATGGAGACATGGGATATGTTTTTCACGTTGTAGATAGCTCATGCATTATTTTTGGCAGTGGGGTCGTCGCAGCTATCAAGTCTTGTCTATGGAACCATATATGCGTGGTCTTAAATTTGATTATTGTCAGATAGTACACATATCTTATCTCACATTTTTTTTTTTTTGTTTTCTTTTTCTGATTTCATTTGATTCCTTTGTATTTTATAATAAAAAAACCAGCATATATATATATATATATATATAAGCCAATTAAACAGCGTGTCTAGAATTAGATAGTGCACTTATTGATTTTAAATTCAAATTTTATATTTATTTTTCATGTAAAATGTAAACAACTATTTTAGGAAAAAATTAAAAAATAAGTTGAGAAATGAGGAAGTAATATATATATATATATATATATCCTCTTGTATGTTGCTTTTTTGTGTGAATTTTTTTTTTCTTTTGGTAGTGATAAAGAAAAAAATTCTACCAAAATTAAGAAAGATATTAATAAATGATGTATAACTTAACTCAATATATTAATTAATAAATAATGAATAATATATACAAAGTATTCCTAATATTCTTTTCTGCCACGACCCAGACTTATGCCTCAGTTAATGATAATATCAATAGTTGGGTACGTCTGCAGTCGTTGGATGCTTATATTTTCCAATTACATATGCATGTGTATTATCCAAGATTTTTCGTCTTCACACTAATTTTGACAAAAAGCTAACAACCTAGCTATATATATATGCCCCCGACTTACGACTCGTAATTGAGCAGAGAGAAATATTTATTTTTCTGCAATTTGACTAGACAGTTTTTTATTTTTTTTTTAAAAAAATTAAGGGAGGTTTAAGTCTCTCCCTTAATCCTACAAATAAAGAAAAACCCTCCCCTCCCACCCCATGAGTCAAACCCTTGACCTCAAGGCTAGGGTGGAGGTTGCCAACCACTAGACAATTGTAATTATATGCATCGTTATAATCAGTATATATATATATTATATTAAATATTTTCTTTTGTTATTGAATATCAGATTGAGTTAATAAAAAGAGTGTAGCGTCGTCGTCTTCTATGTTTAAATAATGCTTAAAATTTTAGTACTTTATTTAAAAAAAAAAATTATTTCATTGCGGGCCAACAGCACGTGCCTAAAAATAAATTGATTCACTTATTTTCATAGTAACAAAAAAATAAATTATTTCCAATCACAAAAATTCACCGCCCTTGAAAAGGGCACGGGCGAAAAATTATAAAATGAGCATTTTCATAGTAATTAATAAAAAAATATAATATCTTAAAAGATTCAGAGAGATGTATGTGAGATATAATCAAAAACAAACGTGAATAAAATTTAAGTGAAGGGAAAGAAGAACGAGACTCAAAGGGAAAGTTCAAATGATAAATACAAAGAGTACGGAAAAAAATACTCCCTCCGTCCTAAATTGTTGGTTCCTTTTGAAAAATTCAAGTTATTAAAGACCTAATATTATCATTACACTTTTTTGCTTAATTTATATTGACTTTTTCTTTTTACCCTTTTCTTTATTCAAAATTTTTACTTGAAAAGTGAAAGTACAAAAGAGCAAAATAGGTATGTATTTACCTTTTATGGAAAGTGGACATTTATTTTGGGACATCCAAAAAAGGAAAAAAGTACTAGCAATTTGAAACGGAGGGAGTAGCAAAAAAACATATAAAAAAAACGAGAGGAGAGGAGGAGCTTGAACTTGAGATGACATGCTACAAAAAAATAACATACTATATATACATGCCTCTAAATAAAAAGTTTTCAGTTTATTTTAATACTAGGTATATTTGTGCCATTTGACACAATGAAATAAATCAAATTTAATTAATATGATAAAAATAATAATGTGTGATCAATTTAAATCTACAAATTTCTATAAGTTTATAATAATTAACTGTAACATGTGTTTAATTTTCATATTAGAAAAACCAAAAATAAAACCGATTGAACCATCTTGTTTTAATTTTTTTAGAGACACTTTTAGTCATATTTTTTTAATCTTAACAATATTAAACTCAACATCAGATATTAAAATAATTCAGTTACGTCGATCATTGTGATTTAAAAATTAAATGATTTAAAAAATTGGAGTTTTTGAATTATTATTTTTTAATAAAAAATATTATTCATATTCTTACAAATTTAACTTTCATTTGACAGCCAAGCATGTAATATTAGTCAGTAATAAACATTTTCATTCCAATAATATATTGTTTTTCTAAACATTATGTTGACTTAGTCATTGTCCAATGAGAAGCCCATACTTTTTATAAAACATTCCTTAAGAGCCTAGTTTCGCGAAAATAATAATAATAATATCAACTCCAACTATCATAAACGTAACTAGAAAATTTGAACCAGTGATTATTATCTTGGATTTCATTTTAGAGTTGACTGGGAGTTATCTAAGTTGAACTCGAACAACTGTAATCCGGTATAAACCAAAAAAAACAAAAAAACAGTCAAACCATTATATATGTTTTGTGTTATAACATTTGAGTAAACATTATAAACTTTTATTGATGCTGGATATATATATTTTCTTATTGTGCCATATTTTAAAGCACTGATTTTTTTTAAGGCAAGGATTTTATTATAAGTCATTTAATGTATGATCTATATATATTTTTAAAGTATGTTAGTTGAAGATGCTTTGGGATGATGATTATAGTATTTCTAAGTTTTGTTTAGGTTTGCTACAACGCGGTATGATAAAGAACAATAAAATATGAATACAAATTAGTATATGTTGAAGGAAGTTACACATAGTGTGCTATCGACTAGATACAATATATATTATGAATTTTATTGTATAAATCATGTATTATGGGCCACATTGGGCTTCCTTAGAAATCTTATATACTATTGTATACCCTAACCTTAAGAAAACTTTAGTCGCCAACCACCATCACCACTGGTCTCCTCTCTTGTCGCCGAACCTTCTAGGTACGCTTCCGCATATTGGATTTGCGAACAATTATTTTTTATGTCCTTACATTGATGAATAATTAGATCTGCCAAAAACAATTTGGATATATAAATATATATATGGAGATCAGCCACTAACTTCACGATTGAAAAAAAAAAGTTTCGAATAATGTTATGCCATCTTCGGCATCAGCCACCATCTTTGCTTATATTCACATAAACTGGTCATATATTATGATATTATTTATATATACACATAAGGTTCAAATCTTATATATGCATTAGTTAAGTGAAATCTTTGTTTTCTTTTATAAGCGCCGAATAATGTTTTATATATATATATAAATGTAAGTTTAAATAATTTTTTCGTGAATCTGCCAAGATATATATGTGTAAACATATATATGTATTATTAGTTTAAATGTAGATTATATTTTTTATATTATGCCGATTGTTCATTCACATATAAGATCGAATACATTTATTTATAAACTTCATATATGTCTATGATTGTTCCATTCTTAGATTTTTTTTCATTTTTGATGGATGTCGCTCTGTGGATGCATAATACTTGCAAATATTGAGCAATTTTTTCAAAAAAAAAAAATGCCTCTTGATTTCCGTTTTAATTTCATTTCCGAAGCTTGTAGATTTGTGGAAGCATTGAGAAGTTAATGGATTATTTTTTTTGGTTCTAGACAACTAATTTCAATATTCATTCATTTAATTTATATTCTGTTTTAATATTTTTTTTCAAATTTATGAAGAAATCTAATGTTTTTCATTATCAACTCAATCTTCCTACAAAGCAATCACTATTCATGTCCATTTGTTTTTATCACCATATATTTATTGATTGTTATGTTTATACAGAGCATATATATATATACCTTTGTTTAAGGAAAATTATTTTAAATAGCATACCACCAATATTTATGTACTAAAACATTATTATATTTTATATTTATTCAATGTTTGAACTACATGCGAGACTATGTGGCGTTATCACATGCCAACAATTAGTTTGGTTTTACTTTGGTTTTATTATTATTATTTTTTTCCCCAAAACTCTGTGTTTTGTCTTGAAGCTTTTATTTGAGATTCCTTCTGTTTTCCAAATCGATTAATTTATATTCATACCCTATGTACTAGTGTTTTTTCTATGGATTAATTGAATTTCTAATTGCTATAAATATGGTTAATCAGCATGCTAAGAATATTTGAATATTATTTATATTGTTAATTGTATTATTTAGTATGTCATAAATCGAAAGTTACCATGATAATGAAAGTTCATGTGTATTATAATTATTATGATAAAATATTTTCATATAGCATCGAAAATGTGACCATTATGAATCTTGGTTTTGAAATCTAATTCGTATTCTTGGAAAATAACTAATATGAATGTACTTATAATTGTGTAATATTTTCTCCATTATTTATTAAGATGGCCGACGCAACTCGACCCGAATTTGACATTTTGGACTCAAAAGGACTTCAGTACCATCGATAGATTTCTGATGTAGAAACCGCTTTTGTGGCCAAAGAATATTCTGCCACACTTGCTGACCCCAACGACCGCATAGACAAAGGACCGTCTGATAAGGTGAAAATAAATGCATTAATATTTCTTATGAGACATATTCATCTCATTCTACGGTGGGAGTACCTCCAGTTGAAGACATCCAAAGAACTATGGGATGCCCGAGACGTTTTGGGAACATTCATGACACGTTGCTCCCAGAATGGATCGTTCCGTGGAATGAAATCCGCATGCTTGACTATAAAAAGGTCAATGACTTCAATAAGGACATGTTGCGCATAAAGACACGTCTCAATTTCTATGGAAAGGATCTCACGGAAGATGATATGATTCATAAGGCTCTTTCCACTTTCCCTATTTCAGCACTTATATTAGCGAACCAGTATAGGCTCGAGTATGATAATAAAATAATTACAACATTCGATAAGTTGATCAACCTACTGCAAGTGGCTGAGAGGCACAATAAGGTTCTTTTAACAATGCTAGGCCCGTCAGGATAAAGAGAATTCCTGAGGTTAACTACGGTAAGATGAACAGTGTAAATAACCCTAATGCACAAGGGGTTGGACGTGCTGATCCCTACCCACGTGGTGACAATGCACAACATGAAAAGGGACGTGGGAGTCGTGGGGTGGGTCGTGGAGGCTCTTCTAAAGTATAGTGAAGAAATTATGCTATTGGGCCTAGTTGCCAAGGAAACAAGATGCACAATACACCTAAGAACCCTCCAGTAAAAAAATGAAAGAGTTGGCAATGAGCCATGCTACAATTGTGGAGTTGTTGCGCACTAGTACAAGAACTGTCGTGCAAACACTAAAGTAGCATCAAGTTACAAGAGATATCGAGAGTCTAAAAAACAAGAATCTCACTTTATGAATGAAGAAAACAATGACGTTGATGTCAACCTCACAATCGCAGACTTTAGTGGTAAGAAGAACTTTGCTTAGTCAATGGATGTACCCGATTTTGACTAATCTACTTCAATCATTTTATTCTCCAGAGATAGTTAAACAGGCATATTGTTTAATTTTTAATTAAACTATGGTTTTGTCTTAAAGTTTATGCTGATTTGATGGATTAGATTTCTGAAGAAGGTATTTGATTGATTATCGTTGGTTTTATTAAATAAAATTCGTATTTTATTCTAATTTATTTGATTTCTTTTATACATGGTTCGGATTTTATACTCGATTTCATTACTATAGGAATGAATCGAGGATAACTTTAATGATTAGTTGGTAGTGCGAACACCATAACCATTCAATGAGATAGGGAATTAATAACATATAATACTTATGTAACTATAATGATTAAATCATCAAAAGAGTGAAGAACTACTCAACCATTTTGTTGCTAAAACGGTATTTAAAGTCACATACGCTCTTTATGCACCCAGAGCGACCCGAACTTTATAAATGATATTCGTACCAACAGTAATCATACAAAAATCAAATGTAAGAATGGAACAAAAATATATTTATTTTACCTCTAAACAAATGTGCAAAGAAACGCATTTTAGAGAAACTTATGAGCCTTTTCAGTGAAATGTACCCCGCTACAATAAGGATTATCGAATCATATGATGTCACCAAAGATGTACTTTGGGACACTAACTCATACAGGCTTTGGCATGATTGCCTAGTGCACCTTGGTCATGATGATTCATGTGTTAAAGTACTTATACAGACATCCCTTATTCTAAGTGATAAATAAATGGGATAAAAATTCAACACATTACAATGTGTTGATACTAGTAATGCTCAAAAGCAATCCTTGATTTTTGAAGTACTTAAAGCAATATCTCCTTCTCATTATGCCTCATTGACCATGTCAAAGGAACAATACCCGATTTTTCAAAGCCTGCTCTTTAGAAAAATATGATCGAGACCTTCTTATGCTAAAGATATAAAATAAAATATACAATTCTTACAAAGAATATAATGATATATTTGTGGATTAATCCATCTAGAATACGGAAACATTCAAAGTACTTTATGAATCTGGTAAAAAATTCGACATTCTGGTCACACGTCGCATTATTTTTCACAAAAAATGCTGCATTTGCAAAACTCCTAGCATAGATTATACGTTTAAGGGGCTCACCACCTTGATCATCCTATCAAGTCTATAAGGCTTGACAATGCTAGAGAGTTTACATCAAAAGCATTTGATGATTATTGCATATCTATTGGGATCGATGTAGAGCATCATGTTCCTCATATGTATATACAAAATGGTCTCGTAAAAGCCACCATCAAAAGTAGATGGTGGCCAGGGAATTGATTATGCGCACCAACCTGCCTATATCTAATTTGGGTTATGCAATATTACACACATCTTTACTTATTCGTTTTAGACCCACTACTAACCAACCATTTTCTGCGTCCAGTCGGTAACTGGATATAAGCTTGACATTTCACACTTACACATATTTGGTTCAGCAGTATATGCGTCAATTGCGCCCCCACAACGCAATAAAATGAGTCCCCAGAGACAATTAGGTATTTATGTTGGACATGAATCCCCAAAAATTATCCGCTATTTGGAACCTTTGACAGGCGATCTCTTTACCGCTAGATTTGCATGTTTTTACTTCAATGAGACATTCTTCCCGTTGTTAAAAGGAAACAGAAAAAAGGATTTTCCAAGGGAATGACAAGAATTGTCGTGGTTTGTTCCCATCTTGTCTCATTTTGATCCGCGCACTTCATAATGTGAAAGTGAAGTGAAAAGAATAATTTATCCTCAAAACGTAGCAAATTCGATGCCTAATGCGTTTACTGATATCGCAAAAGTGACGATATCACATATACCAGATGCAAATGTGCCTGCAAGTTTAGAAGTCCCCAACAAGGGGCATAGCATCGCAGATAAAAATACTACAACCACACTTAGTGGAGGTGTGATTAAGGCCGTGGCTTTCCAATGGAAGAGGGGGATGCCACTTAGTTCGACTGACACTCACCCAAGGAAGATAAGTGAGAGTAAGGCACAAATTAACCCATTAATCATCAATGAAAATAACCCATCTCATGATATTATCTATGATTATAGTTATCTCCATGAATCAATACTAGAGGACACTCTGAAGTTAGAAATGATTCCAGAGAATAAATCTCAATGGGTTAAGAGAAGGCATATGATGTCGAACCTCTCTCTGTTGCAGAATGTCAACAAATAGAAAATTGGCCTAAATGAAAAGAAGTAATTTAGGCAGAACTAGATTCTTTAACAAAAAGTTAAGTATTTCCTCCGATAGTGCTAACCCCACCAAGTGTAAAGCCTGTATGACATAAATAAGTATTTGTCAGAAAGCGTAATGAGAATAATGAAGTCCTAAGGTACAAGGCTCGCCTTGTGGCTCAAGGTTTCTCACAATGCCCTAGAATTAACTACGAGGAGACATATTCTCCCATGATGGATGTTTTAACATTCCGTTTCTTAGTTAGCTTTGTATTTTTCGAAGGATTGAAAATACAGTTCATAGTAGTGGTTACTGCATATCTTTATGGGGATCTTAATTTAGATATATAAATATATATATATATATATGAAAGTGCCTGATGGCCTTACATTATTCAAGTCAAGTGACTCTAAACCACGGAGTGCGTTTGCAATTAGGTTGAAATGCTCACTTTATGAATTAAAGCAATTCGGACGGATGTGGTATATCTGTCTAAATGACTACTTGATTGGAAAGGGATATAAGAACGATGAATTATTCCCCTGCATATTCATAAAAAAACAAGTTTCAGATTCACAATTATAGTTGTATATGTTGATGATATGAAAATAATAGGTACTCTTGATGAAATAAGAGAAACCACTAAGTACCTAAAATCCGAATTTGAGATGAAAGATCTTGGAAAAACTCGATTATGTCTAGATCTTGAACTAGAACATTTAGCTTGTGGAATATTAATCCACCAGTCTGCGTATGTCCAAAATATGCTCAGGCGATTTAACATGGACAAAACGCATCACACTAACACTCCCATGCTCGGTCGAAGTTTGGATCTAAGAAAAGATCCATTTCATCCAAAGGAAAATGACAAAAAGGTATAGGGAGTTGAAATTCCTTGTCTAAGTGCAATAGGCGCATTATTGTACTTAGTCCAATGTACTCGACTAGATATAGCATTCTCAGTGAACTAGTTAGCTAGATTTAGCCCAGCGCCAATGGAGCATCATTAGAATGGTATCACAAATACTTTTCGATATCTAAAAGGAACAATTGACTTGGGACTGTTCTTTCCCTACAGAGACGCAAAAGTAATTGCAGATTGCACGACTATCTCTAAAGTAAGTGTTGATGTCGAAAAGGCTAGCCCTTACATTGAAACCCCACTGAAGAGCCTACTTGCATTTATGAAGACAATGCAGCCTACATTGAAAAGATGAAGCTAGGTTATATCAAGGGTGATAATACAAAACATATATCTCCAAAGTTTTTCTATAATCAGTAATAACAGGCTCTCCTCAAGATTCAAATGAATCAAGTAAGATCTGAGGATAATGTAGCAGATTTGTTTACCAAATCTTTGCTTAAGGCCATATTTGAAAAGCATGTGAAAAACATAGGGGTGCTTAGGCTTTCCCAACTCCTATGATCAAAGTAATAATCAAGGGAAGGTGTGAAATATGATGGAATTTTCACACCTACGTTGTACTCTTTTCCTTATACCAAGATTTATTTTTTCTACTGAGTTTTGTTAATTGGTAAGGTTTTTAACGATGCAACAATACATGCATAAGTTTTTCAAATTCCTTGATTAATGTAAATATCAAAGGGAGGTGTAGACTTGTGGGGAAGTCTAACATCCACATGATATTACGTTATACTATTTTCCTTAGATCAAGGTTTATTTTTCCCACTGGGTTTTGTTGATTAGTAAGGTTTTTAAAGAGGTAACGATACGTACAAACTTTATTGATCGAAGTAAGGATCAAATGGAAGTATAGACTCAACGGAGGAAGTCTAACATAATTGTCATCATGTTGTACTATTTTTCCTTCAATTAAGGTTATTTTTTCCCACAGGGTTTTTGTTACTTGACAAGGTTTTAATGAGGCAACAAAACATATACCATTCTATCTCCGACTCAGCACAAGGGGGAGTGTTGAAGGAAATTACACGTAGTGTGCTATCGTCTGAATATGTATTAGGAATTTTACTGTGTAAATCATGTATTATAGGCCACATTGGGCTTCCTTGTAAACCTTATATACTATTGTATTCATTCCCTATTTAAAGGAATTATCTAATGAAAGACAATATAGAGTTATTCCCACTATAGTACAAAAACTATACTATTTTAATAAAACAGGACAAAGAAAACGTGTGTCGACAAGCCCATGTTTCAGTCTCCTCATTTACTACATTGCGTGTACCATTTAGCTAGCCTTCCTTTACTGGCCTTCTAAATATCATAAAAAAGTAAAAATAAAGATAAAATAACTGATTACATTTAAATTTATATACTATTAATGTATATAAAAAATTAAATATACATAACATTTTATTAAATATTAAAGAAATTCAAGATGTGTTTGGTTAGGTGTATCTATATATATATTCACAAAAACTAGTTCATGTCTTATTAATGTGGCTTTTGTACACAGTGAGTTTACTTAGTGGTCTCATGATATTCCGGCTTTTCGAAAGGTAGTAATGGAGGATATGTTTGGAAAACCTAAGTATAGATTTTTTTAGTTGTTCTTTTTTCTTATCTTGTTTTGTATTTTCTTTCCTTTTTTAATAATAGATTTCGCACCAACATTTTACCCAAAAAAATTTAAGATTAATTTGTGATAATTTGAACCCGTTTATCACTTAGCTTTATTGATATTCTCCTCTTTTCATGTTGTCTCCAGAGTCCGGAAAATTCAAATATTCTCGTTATTACATAAATTTTGTGTTATTAAAACAAGATCACATTATGTGAATTATAGGTAGAGTTATTGAGAAAATATTTAATAATAAATTGAGAATGTTTAATTATGATTTAAATAGAGGATAATAATTACACAAATTTGAGTTGTATTGAGAATCATAGGTAGAGAGAGGTATGCCAATGTATCAAAATTATTTCAAGAGGTAATCACGCTTATAATTTATATATTTAAAATTCAATTTTTTATTTTCATAATCATAACCACTTATTCAATAATGAGTCATTTGGGTTTTGGATACCATTAATATACAGAAATTGGGCTTTGGTTA
Source organism: Lonicera japonica (assembly GCA_021464415.1). Classification (NCBI taxonomy): domain Eukaryota; kingdom Viridiplantae; phylum Streptophyta; class Magnoliopsida; order Dipsacales; family Caprifoliaceae; genus Lonicera; species Lonicera japonica. Next base: position 16,088,288 of record CM038468.1, read on the forward strand.
TCAAAGTTATCAAAACTGACTTTTGTGTACCAATTTAACACTTTTCCGCCAGTCATATTTGTTTGCTATTAAATAAATAAATAAATATGACCAAATTGCCCCTCTATTGTTAAAACTATTTTGGGAATGATTGCATTGTGCCCAAGTGGTGTTGTTGGCCAAGTGTTAATATAATAGGGGTACTTTTATCATAATTTTTTTATCATTTAATAGTCAAACAGTTTTGACTTACAGAAACTATTAACTTGGTATCCAAAGGCCAAATTTCGAAAACTTTGATATCCAAAGCCCAATTTCGACAAATTAGTGGTAATCAAAATCCAAATAACATAACCCTTCAATAATTTACAAAAAAGGGCTTTCGAACTACTTTACTCTAAAATAGACCTGCCCATTTCAGGATAAAATATTTCATACAATAAAACTGACAAAACCATCAAATTAAAGTGCAAAAAATTAATGATTTATGTGATAAAAGAGAGAGAGGGGAAAAAAACTCAATCTCTTATGCTTTTGTTGAAAGATTGTAACACATATCGTTGTAACCGTTGAATTAAATTTATTTATTTTCCCTCAAAGTCTACAACATAACAAAAGTGCGTAAGAACAGTAAGCTTTATATTGAAATCGACATTCGCCTATTCAAAATTTCAAATTATTGATCTAATCATCTACTTAGGAAGTGGGACCCTTTTGTTTGTGGTCCTCCCTGACCTTTTGTGAATGAAAAAAAAAGATGGAAAAAAAAATAAATTTAGTTAGTTTGTGCGAAAAGATGGAATATAAGTTGAAGGAAGAGGGGTGATATCTTCTTATTTCTTAGTTGTTTCCATTAAGACTTTGGGTGGTGATAAGAATATTTTTTTACCAAAAATAATGAAAAATTAAAGACATGTTCTCATAAAATAATGCCCATTTTGCAACCCTCGTAAGAATCCATCTATTTTGAAAATGCACTCGCATCCTAATCAAGCTAGATTCGAACCCTGAGCACTAGATTCATCAGTCTTACTACACATGGGAGGGGCTTTAGTTCCCCAGGAACAAGCTTTTGCGCCTGATTATCACCATTTATTAAGTTCATATTCATGACCAGGTGTAGTCAAACAGTTAGATGTAGGCCTTCCCGGATTCCGATTGTTCTTAAATTTGGAGATGTTACATGACACCTTAGGGAACAACATATCCAAAATTCAGCTTAATCTAACAATGGGATCATCAAAGACCGACCAGTCTATCCACAAGTCCATACAGAGAAACAAAAGACTTAAAGAACCGATTGGTCCTTCTGATTTTTCCCTCTTCTTTCATTGTTGTTTCCACCTTTATGATAGGACCAATCGAGATGCCCGAAGGACCAATCAAGACTCCCAAAGGACTGATCGAAACTCCCAAAGGACTGATCAGGCCTTTTGAAATTTTATTTCCCTTGTCATCACAATAATCACCTTATTGTGGCAACAAATGTCCTGCATCTGTTTTCTTGTACCCTAAGGTAGGAATTGGTATAAATAGACACTTGCAAATGGCTATTCTCCACCAGCAACCACTGGAATTCATGGAATATATCGAAGACCAATATTCTCCTCTCTTAAGAGAGCTCAGGTACAATATTTTCTCCCCTCACCTCTAGGCTACTTTTATTTACAATTAGACTACTTGCATGCATAATTACCATCACTCGATTGTTTTTCCAAAACATCTTTTAAAAATCGTTTTTCAAAAATGAAGGCGTAGAACGAAGCTTTAATCCTTTCCAAAATCAATCTTATTTATTTGTTTACAAAATTGCGGATTAGTAGTATCGCTCTATGACATAATTACAGATCATAGATTAAGGTATATATGTGTAAATATTCGACATGAGATCACTGGTTCCATCTCTGCCAATTTAATCAATAAACTACACTACGTGATTTATCAACTCGCCTCAAACAACGTCGAATATAATGTTTCACATTGAATCAGTTTCCAAAAACCCAAAGCTTTATAAAATCATGTGTTTCACACATTTATCATTATCAAAACGATCTCTTCCAAATCACGACACTGAAATAATGCACTGAGAAACACATTATTTTCACCCAATCCCTGAAATTCCAGTTTTAAAGCAATCGTGAAAAATTGTAAAGTAATAGTAATAGCATGAAAGTTTCTAATTATAAACACATGCATATTATACTTGAGAGACCAAACTGGTGAATTGGGTGCCTAACACCATCCCAATTCGTAATTGGTTTCGCAATGTGTTTAAGAAGTTGATTAATCTATAAATATTCCTCTTTTACATAAATTTTTGTTTATTTAGTGAAACAATCTGGTGACTCTGATTTTTTTAAAACCCATTTTCAAAACAAAACCTTTCTCTTTCTAAAAAAAGAGAGCAAGAGGAATCGCTGCCCCTGTGAACTCGACAATGGGGACGGTGGTCAGATTTGCAACCAAGCTGATCATCCACGAGCAGCCCGTCACCTTCTTGGCTACGTAAACACAAAGTCTTATTTCACCTTAAAATTGTTGGGGAAATTACAAAATTAATATTGCACAAAGATTATTTAGTTAGTCCAAAATAATAATAATTCGAACTACAAATTCATGTATTGTTTTGGTTATCGCCTAAAATAATTTTACCATAAATACACCGCAAATGAGGAACAAAATGAATATATGTCAAACTCAAGTTGACAAATTTCTTGGGTTGAGTCACGGACTAGGTCGCTCTCTTTAAGGTGTTTCACAACTTTGCCCTCTTTGTGCAAGCATTTCACCATGTCACGCAGCTCCTAGGATAAAACGGCAAAAAATTCACCTTCAGTCTCGACATTCTTTGTAACACCCCCCCCTTTGGGGGCGATAAGAATTGGTAAGATAATAAATGAATAAATAGATACAAATTATCCATTAATTACAATAGAGTTCCAAAATACAATGAAATCAAATTCTATAACCTCTAAACTACAACAATCTCTAGAATCCTCCCACGAGCTCACACCATCCCATCCTGCATTTTCACCGCGAGTACCTATAATGTTTTATAAAACGGGAAGCTTAGCAGGGGAAAAACAGGGGATTTAACATTTGGAAAACGTAATTAACAATTGGATAACCAATTATGCCTCAATCTTTAATTTAATTAAAAATCATCGTCTCATAAAACATTGCATGCTTATGAAATGAAAGTTACCTCCCTTGTGTCAACCATCATATCTAGTCACCAGAACATTCAATAAGCTGAAACATAATATAATATGGGCCTGACTGCCCGAGATCATAATTGAACCTTGCCAAGAGATATAGAAGTCGAGCCGAACCATTATCATAATAATAGTACTTGGCCCGACCACCCGAAATAATGAGTTGCATATGATCATAACATGCCCTCTACGCCTCGGGAGAATATTAATAGATAATAAACAACTGGACCACAGTCCAACAATATCACATTAATAGACCATTGTCACATCAACTAAATTATTAGTGTTTTTTCATTTTCTAGATTTTCGGACTTCTCACCGGGAGCTCTAGATAGCTGTCGACTTACTTCCTAGTGTCTTGCTATTGTCTAGATTTTTGAACTTCTCACTGCGGGATCTAGCCAGCCGACGACTTGCTGCCCTCTAGAGGTTTAGGGATTTTCAACCTAAGGGCACTAGGCCCTACTTATTTTTCCATCCCAACGAGCACTAACCACATTCATTTTCCTTCACCGACGGAAAGCCAAACATAGATACACATAACTGTGGGCAACACCCACCATATATAACATAACCGAGAATATATGCCACGCAAGTGCTAAGTTATCAAGAATCATAATCAATAATCCCAGAAATGTTAATACGGCCATGAGAGATTCTCCATCATCACATACATGAAATACAAGCCTTCCAAGAGATAGATATCATGCCATGTGTCATAAGAATACTCTCGAGCTTTCCATGAGATTGTCGAGCTTCCGATTGACACAAATATAATGCAAACATTTACACATGCCATTGAATAAGCACTTGAAACAATATATGCCATACACACTTCAATGAATCTCAACATATTCCATGATGTATATATCTCATCAATAAATAAACTTTATTAACATGTAACATTCATACAATCATGGAATATATCATATGATTCCATTATTTTATGTATCTTAAGTGCAAATGGCATGTATTGTTCCTAAACATGCATATAGGCCTTTACAAATCATAAAACATCGATTCAATAGTCATGTTATATATATACATATATATTTAGAAGAACATGATTTAAGCATGGTAAATTTCATCAAACGACATCATATTTCGGGTTTGGAAGACAAGTAAACCCCTACCTCGAAGATTCAATCTCTAAAGAAAGGAGAAGAGTGATAATCAGATCCACGTCTGATGAAATCCCAAATTTACTATGTCACCTCGATCCCCTCGACGCATAGAACAAGTTTCATTTAAGCCGAATCGAGATCCGAAATCTCGATTTTATGGAAATTTTAAAGATAGAAAGATGTTGAAAGAAGAGCTCTCAAAGATGGATGAAAGGTGGGTGAATAATGGCCAAAGAAGGCTCTAGAAATACCTATAAACACATAAACCGACATAGCAAGAGGTGTCTGTCAGCCCAACAGGCGGCTATCTAATTACTAGAGAAAACTGTCCCGGGCTCGCCTTCCAACAGGCGCTTGTTTTTCCAAAACAGGTAAATATTATGTATAACAATTTATATCAAAATTTAGCTCAATATCTAACATATGGCTTTGGATTCACTTAAAAAGGAGTTAAAATGAATTTTTGGTGAATTTTGCAAGTTTGGTCGACGAAATCGGTTTCTATGCGGGAATGTTGAAAATTTACTAGTAGACTCAACTTTTGTGATGCGATTTGGACTCAAAGTCTATAATCCATAACACGAGGTGTTACATTATTTGCACCAAAGAAAGGCTGGTAATACACATATAAGTTCAACCACTTGCTCGAAATACATATACAAATTTTGGGTTCCTTGTAATGAAACAAATAGAGAAGAAATATTTTTCATGGGAAAAACCATACAAGAAAGTTTCATGCATTCTCTAGTTGAAGGAAACAAAATAAAAAGTGGAATTTTGAAACTATTAGTCTCATCTTCAAAATATTTTTTTCTAAGAAGGAGGTGAATGCCTATTGGGTATAAAATAACTCCTTAAGAGGAAAATGGTTTCTTTGTTGTAAGAGGAAGACATAATAATTTTGTTAAATAATAATAGCTCATTGTTTTTCATTTTCATCCCCCAACATATATATATATACGAAAACAAATATCGCCATTAAACCTTTCAATAAAATATATCATAATGTATTAAAATAAATTCACTCCATTAATCTCCATAAAATACCAAAATAAATGAGTTATTGGAAAAATGGTTATAAAATATTAATATTGTTTTAATGGAGATAATAAGAAATGATTTAATATTTTGAAACCGCCACATAATAAAAGCATAAATAAAATAATATATATTTTATTTTCTCAAATCTTTCAGTAAAATATACTTCTTCTTCTTCTTCTAAAAAGAATACACACAAGTTCTAACAATCTCCCATTTGTATTTCCAAAAAATCATCGAACAAGACGGCATAGTCATGTGCATAAGATAAGATGCCATTCGACTTGAATCTTACAGTAGCAAAATTGATTCAATTTTTACTAGAGGGACAAAGTGTCTTAAACTCTACTCTTGACAACACTCTGTACACATAATTATTACTATAGTGGTCCAAAGCTAGGACGATACAGCCATGTGCTTCTATCCCTGTATAATGAACGTATTAGAAAATTTTGCCCAAAATTTTCATTAAAGCGGCCTCACTTTAACATTCAAATAGGTGAGTCCTATCAAGGATACTCCTATAGCTAGGCGTCCCACTTCACATAGAGATATAGTCCTCATTAAGAGTTTAAAAAACAACTCAATTTTTTCTCATGCTTCAGGATATCATGCTAGAGGGATTGACTTCAAGTTAGTTTCAATTTGCATGATTCACATATCACCCACGTGACTTCGTTTTTTCCTTTGAACATATATCTTGGGATCTCTAGGCCATAGGTTAGGTATCCACCACAAGTGATTAGTTTCATAGTGGGCTCTTATCAAATCCTTTTCTTGGGGTAGCACACCATTTTGCACTAGTCCTTTCTTTAAAGGATTAGCTTGCTTCTTATCAGTCTAAAATAATCCAGTCTTAAAACCACAGTAAATGAAAACTATTTAACTGTGTTGCTCTTGTCGTTACAATACTGTTTATATACATTTGCAATAGTTGCAACTCTATTGCTATGGATTAATGCGACTGGCATCCATCTCTCCCACAAAGGGGTACCCATCTAGCAGTTGGCTCTTTAACCATTATGCCTTATTTCTAGTATTAACTAGTGCAAAAAAATTCAAAGGAAAATTACTACCATCACCGCTATTTCTTTTTAGAAAATTAAAGCGAAAAACATAATATTAGGTTCATGTTTATAAATCATGATCCTTTCAATAGTACAATGGTGCTTCGTACTAGATCTTCCAGAGAACACATATATATATAGTACTCCCATTTTAAAATCAGATACAACTCAAACTTTTAAAACAATAATCAATTGGTGAAATCAATATACAAAACATAAAATATATCACCAATTATCTTCACATATAATGCATATCACAATCTGTTGTTCTTCAACAATATATAGTATTATATTCATATGGCCGGAGTACTTAAAATTGTTCATAATTAACCAAGATTAATTTCTTAACAAAAGACATTTCACAAAATGACCAATAATCAAAAAAAATTCATTAGTTTTTCCCAAAATGCTTTTGTGCCAAAACATTTTATTAAAGGGGCTTACTTTCATTAACACAACAAATGTTAGAAACAAATATCAATATCATTTAACCATAAGCACGTTATACTATAAACATTATTTACAAACTTTGTAAAACGTGCATTCGTTAATTTAAATTATTCTAATTTTTAATAGGGTCCAAATGACGCGAACTCGGATCGTCTTTTCTAGCCAGGCTAATGGATCCTCAACCCTTGATACAAACGTAGCAAGAACCTTGGAATACGTCGAAAGATGGAAGGCGGAAACCTCAACCCAACGCTTAAAGAAGCGTGAACCTCGGTATAGTCGAAGACGCCATAATCAATTGGTGGAGAATTCATTGATAAGTCAAGAACAATTGAATTAATCAATTCAACATGTTCTTAGAGAACGCAAAGAGAAAACTCTCAATATTATTAATCATCAAAGCTTAATCATAAAACAATAATGTGCCTCCTTTAAATAGGAGTAAACAAAGCCTTAATCCTAATTCAAAAAGGAAACTAATTCCTAGTTAGAAAAGGAAAATAATAATTCCTAGAATATTCCTAACACAATAAGGAAATTAATAATAATAAAATTATAAGGAAACTTATTCAAAAAGAAAACTAGTAATTCTAATTCCTAATTAAATAATGAGACCCAAGAAGCCGTATTAATTAAAAAAACAACTTAAATTAATATATTCTTGGTTATTCCAATGGGCCAGCTTGCCGTTCTAGCCTCTTGAACTTCCACGCCCAATCTTTAGGAATCTCATGGAATGCATGATCATCGTTTAAGCTTCTTGAATCGAGCATGTGAAATTCTAGGAAATTCCTTTTGAATTTCCATGCTCTATCCTTGTAATTCAGCATGTGTGGATCATCATTTAGAATGCCATGAACCACCATGGTTGAATAGAAACTGGAGCTAGACCGATCATATCACCAAATATATTCATCATACGTTGCTTAAACAAAAACCCTTATTTTGTTATTGATAATACCCATTATTCTTATTTATTAAAACATGTAAAATATGAGCATGCCTTTAAGAAATCAATATAGTATATGATGCGCAATATACGTACTCAGTATAAATGTGAATATAAGAGAGTTATTTACTATAACTCAACATACGGATAAGTTTAGGAATACAAGATTATTTTCACTTTTAGATAGTATATGGCTTTTTAAAGCCATCACAATTTTAAAAGTAAACTCCAAATTTACCAAGCCAAAATCAAGTATCTTAGTGATATAGGATTTCCCCAATATCATTTTCTTTTCTAAAAAAATAGAGATACTCTTGAACGTAGAATTATTAAACATGGAACAAAATTCCAATATTATTATCACCTTTCGAATATGATAGAATCAAATAATTATCTGATTATTGAACCATTCATGAGAGGACACATGATTGCTTACGTCAGCGGTCGAGTCCATCGTAGCAAGGAGAACCCAAGAGCTCTGACTTGAACTCCACGCGGAGCCAGAGCTTCTAATAGTATACGTATCCAATCCAAATACTATTCCCATGTGCCAGATTTCGAAGCTGAAGGCCCAGAGCTCTTTTAGTGAGCTCTGGAGGTCCTTGGCCAACCACCGTGTCAGAGTAAGTACAGGCGGCATGGACAACCGTCACCAACTCTGCAAGTATCATAGAACCACCATCAACTTTATTAAATACACACTAACTACATTAAATGCACCGGAATACCAGGAGAAGCAACACTAGAGTTCGTGATGATGAATGATGGCTCAAGACTTGTTTTGAGGGTTCTCCCCCACGTTTCTTCTTCATCATATATATGGAGAGCATTTACTCCACACAACCGACTAGGTTTTTAGAGAGAGAATTATTTTCTTCTGTGAGCAGATACATTTCGTTTACTCCTAAATATAATGATACATGCACATAGTGAAGAAGAGACTCTAGAGCTCTCCCACCTAGTGCAACTCCTAAGTTTGTGATTGGGTTCTCTCCTTATGCATGGATATAGCTTGTTAGACTAGCCTGAGAGTTGTTCGTTTATAATCAAAGTATTGCTCTACATTCAGCTTATTTATATAAAGGCCACCGAGCTCGTTTCACCATAGAAGGGTTATTCCATACAAGGGTGACACCTCCTCTATAAACACTTGGCTTGATATTTCGGTTTTTGACTTACATACAACCACGTGTCTTTCAGCTCTGCTATTCCCATCACATAAAAATGCAAAATCTTTGACTAATTGGTTAGAAAGGTCCGCTCTAGATTTTCACACCAACATGATCCATTTACCAAATTTAACATTTGATATCAAAGCCACAAGGACTCTTTAGAGAAATATGTTTACAAAGTAAGCAATTTTTTCGTAAAATTGAGCAAAATGCCCATTCTATTTGTAATTATGTACAAAAGTGAGAATAGTTTAACTTTTATTTCATTACGAAGGGGTTAATTCTTGTTCAATTCGAGCTTTGATCTCTTTTAATTCTTTTGATTTTGGTTTGTTTCCGTTATTTTCTCATTTATCTTTAAGCTAAATGAAATCTATTTCTTATTGTTAAAAACAATCATAACTTATAGTTTTAATCTTGTTCCATACTTATTTCTCAATTTTCATATTAAAGTTCAAATGACATTATCAGCATAAAGTAATGGGTCATGGCATGGCATACATATTTATATATCATGCACTTTAAATTATGATGCATACAAAATATACAATATATTCTCAATGATTCTAATCATATATTAGTGGGATTTCATTATCTACCAAACTTTATCATGTATCATAAATCATATATGCATCACCAATGCATTATAATAACGTATAACCATTTTATAGTTCAATTAAATTTATGAATATAATGAAAAAGCTGCAGATAGATTTTCAGTCAACATTAAACAAGCCTAACTCTCTCATACAAACTCGAAATTTAGCTTATGACCTATCTAATTAAAGATATACAAGTCTACTTTCATACGGAAGTGGATTCACAAAAAATATAGTCTTAAAGTTTTGACCAATAGAGTACATAAAGGTCATTCTGATTTTTGTTAAAAATTCAATACTTCAAATCAAACTTAAAAAATTCAAAAAAAATTAAGTAGGGGGTGTTATGGCATGGAACCAAATCTCAAATACGTATCATAATATTTTCTAAGTATATCATTAAAAACATGATAATTTAGCATGTCAATCACATCAATTTTGCACATAGAATCAAACTAATGTGCAAAATTACTACTGTCTCCAATTAGAGTTCAATATACCTCCTTAGAACCGTTCATTATAGTGATGTGAGAGTCATCCAACAACACTTCTATTATCAATTTAATATAAATTTTTGGACAAATTCATCTCATAGCAAATATGGCGCAAAGCACCAATATTTCCTACGTACCACATTTCATTTCTCACAATTGATCTTCACAAAAGATCATAGTCACAAATGACTTTTTAATCAAGTTCGTTCGTAAAGCAAGATGAAACTTGTTCAAGTAATTTAAAATATATGACAATATATGTCATACACATGTAACACAAAAAATAGAGTGAACTCTTAAATTTTGTATTTTATTTATAGGTTGCACATACTTGTCAAAATTCTTATTTTCTAATTTTATTTTTATTTTAATTTAGCTCACTAATGTATCCACTTTCCACCATTGTCGTACAAGCGACATTCGCCATAAAATTGTTAGGAAAATTACATAATTAATACTGGGACATGGGACATGGGATGTGTTCTTCACGTTGTAGCTAGCTCATGTATTATTTTTGTCAGTGGGGTCTTATCTATGGAAAGAGATGGAACCATATATATGTGTGGTCTTAAATTTAATTGTCATCAGATAGTACACATATCTTATCTTTTTTTTCTTTTCTTTTTTTGGTTTCATTTGATTCCTTTGTATTTATAATAAAAAAAGAAAAACCCAGCATATATATATATATATATATATATATATGCCATTAAAACAACGTGTCGAAAATTAGATAGTGAACTCATTGATTTTAAATTAAAATTTGATATTTGTTTTTTCATATAAAATATAAGGTAATTAATTATGATCATTCGATCGCAATAGAAAAAACAATGTATTTTTAGAAGAAAAAAAAAGTTGAGGAATGGGAGAGTAATATATATCATTTTGTATTTTTTTTTTCTGTGAAATTTTTTTTATTTTGATGGTGTTAAAAGAAAATTTTTCTATCAAAATTAAGAAGGATGGAAGACATTTATTCAAAAAATGAGCAACATCCCTTATCATATTTTTCATATTTTTACACAAATTAACTATTTTTGTTTTTCATAAAATGAAAAATTATGCAAAAATAAATGAATGTCTACATATATATATAGATATATTAATCAATAAATTATGTATAATAAATACAAAGTGGTCCTACTATTCTGTTTTGCCACGAGATCAGACTTATGACTCCATTAAAGATAATATCAATAGTTGGGTGTACAGTCATTGGATGCTTATATTTTCCAATTACATATGTGTATTCTCCAAGATTTTTCTTCTTCACTAATTTTGACAAAAAGCTAACCACCTAGCTATATATATATATATAGGGGTAATTAACAAAAATAATCCTGAAAATTTGACTTGAATCTCCCACTTGTCCCAAAAATTTAATTTTCGGTTGAAACATTCTTACAGTTTCTAATTTTCTTTCCCTCTTTTAAAACTGGATGTCCTGTTAAAAACATGGATGAAAAAAGTGCATGCATGATTGTCACAAGCCACTCTTTTAAAGGGTATTTTTGGATGTTTCAACCGAAATTAAAAGCTTTGAAGATGCCTCAACCGAAAATTGAACTTTAGGGACGAGCGAGAGATTTGGATCAAACTTTAGGCCTTTTTTTTGCTAATTACCCATATATATGCCTCAGACTTACAACTCGTGATTGAGCAGCGAGAAATATTTATTTTTCTGCAATCTATTTGGACAGTTGTAATTATATGCTTTGTTACAACCATTATATATATTATATTGAATATTTTCTTTTGTTACTGGATATCAGATTGAGTTAATAAGAAAGGTATAGCATCTTATTCCATTTTCAAATAATGCTTAAAATCTTAATACATCTTCTTTAAAAAGAAAAAAAAATTGATTTCCTTACGAGCCAACCGCACATGCCAAAAAATAAATAAGGTTAATTATGTTGGGATCCAATATCATCTTAATTAGTATCAGCATGAATGAATTGATTCACTTTGGCAGTAATGGCATGGGATGCATCTTAATTTCCAATCACAAACATTCACTACCCCTTGAAAAGGGCACGTGCGAAAAATTATAAAATGACCATTTTTTTATGGCAAATAATAAAAATTATTAAGGGTCCATTTGGTTGTCCTTCAAATTGTGAATTAGATAATTTACAATTAAGTAATTTACAAAATTTTCATTTATTAGTGTTTAGTTGTGAAAATTGAACAATTGTAAATATAATAATTCAAGTTGATTCACAAAAACTCAAATTAAGTCATTTCAAGTAAAACTTGAAATTGCCTAATTATAGAATTAGATAATTCATTTCAACTCTATTTTTTGAGAAGATTTAGTTTCTACCCGTGATGTTGATGCATCTAGACAAAATTTTAAATAACATAGAACAATAGATAACATGTTTTTATTCTAACAATCGAAATTTCTCGTTTAAGTTTTCCAAACACTTTTAAATTAGAATTGAATTATTCATAAATGAGCAAATTTACAATTCTTCAATCGAAAATTAACTAATTCTAAAATTAGATAATTTACGCAACCAAACGGGCTCTAAATATCTTAAAAGATTCAGAGAGCTGGATGTATGTGAGATAGAGCCAAAAAAAAACGTGAACAAAATTTATGTTGAAGGGAAAGAAGAAAGAGACTGAAAGAAAAAGTTCAGATGATAAATACAAAAGAGGATGGAAATAAAAAAAAATAGGTAAAATAAGGAGAGGAAGAGCACGAACTTGAGATGACGTGCTACAAAAAAATAATATACTATACATACTTCTAAATAAAAAGGTTTCAGTTTATTTTAATATTAGGGTTTACTCGTGTTATTTGACACTGTAAAATAAATAGAAAGTGGTAATAGATAAAAAATAATGTGTGATCGATTAAATTTGGCAAACTTCAGTAAATCTGTTTTAAACATCTTAAACATATGTTCAATCTTCATGCTTAGAAAATCTAAAAACAAACTTAATTGATTGGACTTATTTGCTTTAATTTTATTTTAAAGACATTTTTAATCATATTTTTTTAACTTATTCCAATCTTAACAAAATAATTTTTTAACAAATTAAACTCAACACCAGAAGTGAAAATAATCCAATTGTGTCAATCACTATAATTTAAAAATTAAATGGTATAAAAAATTGGACTGATGTACCTTGAACACACAGATTGAGATCGATGATCAATAATTTACAAACACATAAAGTAAGTCCTTAAATATTAGTCAATATTTTTTCTTGATTTTTGTTTAAATAATTATATAGTTACGATAGATCTTGTTTAATTGATATTGATTAGTAAATTTTAAATATATAAATTTTATTAAAATTTGAGTTGTTATTTAAATTTATGGTATTTAAATTACAAACAAAATTATTAGTTTGTAAGAATTAATTGATATTATTAATGTGCGTGTTTTATCTTTAATTAAATATTTTAATATGTGTATAAAATTTATCCAATAATATATAACCAACGGTTGCGCGCAGTTGCCTGTCATATATTTATGGGCCGGGCTTGACAATAGCTTTTGATGTCCACGAAGAGTTTGCTTTACATGAGTCCTGCATGTGTTGAAAAAGAATTTTTTTTTTTTTCTTGATATATACATATATATATATATAGTGCAAGCCCAAAGAAAAATATTATATGTTAAGCCCAAAGAAAAAAAAAATTTAATATTGAAACCATTATCATGGTCTCACTATTAAAAACTTGAACGTATTATATCACATACAAAATATATATATATATAAATATATTATTTTACTTTACAATATCATATTTTCATCTTTTTATTTGATGAGTTTTTACAATTCGCATATGAAAATTGAAGTTATTATTTTTATTTCACAATGAATAATATCATGGCTACCTTTTTTGTGATACATATATGTTTCATGAGTCTCCTCGCTCAAAATTAACCTTGATAGATTTCAACACTTTGGAACTGTTTACGGCTGTAATCTTGAAGACGAATATTATTTATCGTATGTAAAATATCAAACTACATAATGGAAATGATGAAATTGTACGTGACACTGTTGATTTCCAGATTTAGTTCAAGCTAACCAATGGACGGACTTTCATTAACTTTGAATGTGATTGTAAACTTTTCAGCTCATCTACATTTGCGGGGGGTTTTTTTTTGGTGAAATTTGAAGAAATATTATTAGAACAAACTAAATTGTACAACACACATATACAAAGGAAAATAAAACTAGAACATTTATACGTACATATACCCTACACAAGCAAAAAATCTGATCACATAAACCCCATTCCCTGACCTATAGTATGTACAACATTATCGTATAGTATGTAATGTTGTTGTAGATTGCCAATGTAGCCGTCATGATGCATATCTATTACATATATGCTCTTTTACTTCATGTTATTTAGTTTGTCAGTAGTGGTTTTCCCAAGTTAGATAAAAAAAGTGATCTTCCTGTTAAAAAAGAGGAAAAATAAAGGCCGATGCGTTTCTGTTGTCCTACTGCATGCAATCAGACTAGTATTGAGTAGATGGAATTTCATCTTGATAAATATTTCTCGAACGTAGATCGATATATTCTTAGTTCGAAGATTTAGGCATAGAGAATATTCAATATGAGCTCTTGTCTTCGTATCCAGAATATGGATCAAGGACATACATCCAGTTGAAGCTCTGTTGCGATTTCTTAACCTGAGGGATGGGAATGTGTAACATCATGTATTTATGTTAATGTTAATTACGCTGTTTCAAGTAAATATGTGTGGAATTTTTATTTTTGGAAAATTTTCTATCCATAATTTGAGGAAAAGTTCCTTCTGTAAATTGTAGATCTCTTAATTACCTTTCCAGGAATGTAAATATCATCCTAATTGGAGTCTCGAGCGAGAAGTTATGGCCAAAACAAAAACAGGATAGCAAGGCAGGAATTTTGCCTGCGGACCGGTATGAGGATTTCTGTATACTGGTCCGGCGTTTAAAAATCTCAAAATTTGGAGGCTGCAGACCGGTTTTCCATTTTGGCATACCGGTCCGCCATTCAGAACAGTGCACCGATTTAACTTGATTTAAGTGCATTTTATCTCATTTTTCACCAATTTTTCGATCCAAACGCTCCAAAACTTCTAGAGAGAGAAAAATAGGAGTTCTTAAGAGATTCTCGCATATTTTTCATCCCCGGTCAAAGATTTTTGTTCTAAATCATCCAAATCACCTTCTTGTTTATTATTCATCGTCTTCTTCATTGGGAATCTTTTGGGAAGGGCTTGAATCATCAATTATTGTTCTTCTTCTTCGCTAATAACTCGAGGTAGGAGTTTTCGGCTTTAAAAACTTGTTAAATATGGTTTTATTACTCATAAATTGTTATGTTTGAATTATGTTTGTTTGAGAACTCAAACAAAGGAAGATTTCATATTGTTTTATGACTTATAAAGCTATGAATGCCTTATTTGAGGCAAGATATGCATCCACACTAGATAAAAGGCTTTGTTTGTGTTATATGAGATATCCCTTGATTGAATGAATGGCTCTATTGGTGAAACTGATTTCTAATGAACCGTGTACACATCAATGGATATGAAGTAAAGTATATTGATGTGTGTATGGCATAAATTGTTTCGTGTGTTCATGAAATAACATGTTTTACATACTATGCATATCATTGTTGTGTCAACCCAACGCTTGGAGAATGGTCGGCTTATTTGGATTATTCTTATGGCCATTCTATTGGGCGTATATCTCTTATTCATGATGACGGGCGTTTGTTATGATCATTATATTATCCTGGATAAGATATGATCATGATATGGATCCGGCTATGTTGATGGTGAAGGGATTATGTATTTATTTGGTGCCTGCCAGTATGGAAATAAGTAGGGCCTGGTGCCATTGGGTTGAAAATCCCTAAACCTCCGGGGGGCATCAAAGCGTCGGCCGTCTAGAGCTAGTCGTGTGTAGCCCAAAAATCTAAACAATAGTAAGGCACTAATAATTCGGTTGTTATAATATTATTGGTGGACTTGTGGTCCGACTCGTTTATGATTTCATGATATTCTCTGAGGCCGATGGGCCAATATGTGATCACTATTGGATTATTCTCTCGGGCATTCAGGCCCATTTAAACCCTGGTTCAGTATTGATGTACTCTAGTTAGTTGGCTCCAAGGTTGACACAAAGGAGGTAACCTGCATTGGCATATGCATGCATAATTTATTAAACATATATTTTTAAACTGAAATGTGTTTTAAATATGATACCTTTATTACTACTACCCCTATTGAGCGTATAGCTTATCCCGTTTCTTAAGATAAATTTCCAGGTACTGAGGAGTTTAATGAAGGCAAGGTATGGAGGGACCCAGGACGAAGTAGAGCCTATGATACTGTAGTTCTCTTTTGTAATGGATATGTTTGTCCGGGAAGCCACAGGTAACTCGAAGACTATTTATATTTTTTTAAAGTTCATATGATTTAGCCATGTATATCTATGATGCATGTTTACAAGTTATAGTATCATTTTTATACTGATAAACGCATAATATTGTCATGTCTAAGCTCCTTCTCGGAGTCGCTTGACGCGTTTGTTGCTTTAATTCTGCCTAATTATCCACTTATCTCGAGATTAGTATCTTAGTGAGTTTTGTATCTAACATCGTCCCGCTAGGTGTGCTTTTGTTGTGTTTCTATGTGTATATAGGCATAGGATGCAATGGCCTTCGAAGAATCGATCACGCGCTAGTAAAAAGCTCGCAAAATGCTGATTTGAGGATTTTCCCATAAGCATGATCGATCATGGTGAAAACTTGTCTTCAGGCAGAGAACCCCATGATCGATCATGGGAAGGCCATGATCGATCATGGCCTGGCGGGGACATTCACCAACTCCTGCTTTTAGCCTTATTTCGGGGGTTTTGGTTCCTAGATATTTTCCCTTGCTTATTTTATTAGTTTTTGGTACTCCTTTAGCTATTGTTTTAGTCTAGGAGATAGGGGGAGATGGAAGAGCTAGTTTTTTTACACCTTTAGAGTTCTAGAGAGAAGGGAGAGCTCTTTGAATATTGTTCTTCATTTTTTCCCTTGTAAGTATTTTGATTTGGAAGAATGATTTCTTCTTCTATAATATTTGTTCTTTCATCTATTATGGAGTAGTCTATTACTAAGGTTACGGAGGTTGATTGCGATATGATTTTTTTGGTGATTAATGGCTCAATTCATGTTTAAAGTTTGATAAATATTTGTGAATCTTCTTCTTCTTCATCATACCCTCCATTATTTCAAGCTTTCTAGGTATTTTCATTTTAAGTTAAGACTTTACATGCCTTGTATATTTAGTTCTTGGTTGTTAATGAACATACAACATATTTCTATGGTTCTAGAAAGCTTGTAGTCTTTTCCCCCCATCCATGGAGTTTTTCCCTCTTCATAGAAATTATGAATAGTTCTCAAAACTCCATAGATGGATTATAAATTTGTTTAGCTTATCTTTGATTCATTTATTGATATACTGAGTGCTTCTTACACTTTATGTGATACTTAGACTCTTTATTTTCTACCAAATGTGATAAACGATGAGTTGACAAATTTGTCCCATAATCTTCATCCCGTTTCATTGTTAGGATTCACTTTATAATTTTCATTCTTTAAATTATGAGATTGCATACACTTGCTTTATGTTAAACCTTTTTATGATGAGTTTGTCATATCTATTTCGGATTAGCTTCATCGGGAATGGGTTGCCTTGCTTCACACCCGTAGCTAAGAGATAGGAACGATAACCTCGTTTTTGGTGGAATGTGTTTGTCTCTCTCTTGATATAGCTTCAATCCGGGAATGAGGCGCCTAGCGTCGCACCCTTTGCTATTGAGAGATACACCAACATTCCCCTTATCTTGAGAAACCTTGTGTTGAAATCTTTGTTTGAGCTATCGATCACCATCTTTTAAATCGTAACTAACCTCCAACTACCTTAGTGCTTTCTTATTAATTTTCACAACCATTTTACATTAACGTTGTTCTACAACAAATCCAACTCACACAAAATCTGAAAATCGTAAAATCCGTAATCCATCCCATTCCTTTTCACTTATCCCTGTGGTTCGACACTCGGACTTCCGAGACTATATTACAACTTGACGTGCCTGCACTTGGGCTCTATCGCAACGCGCTATTTTAGCGGCGTCAAGTTTTTGGCGCCGTTGCCGGGGATAAGGCAAAAGGCGAATTTCGGGTTTTGTACAAAACCATTCTGTAAGTATTTCTCTCCATTTAATTAATTTATTTTTCTCTCTTATTTTTGTTTGATTTTGTAGAATTCCCGAGGAGCGATTCGAATCGTTGTCTAAGCCCATGCAAGGGCGACTATTTGTGGATATTCGAATTAGCCCTCCCATATCTCCAAGAATGGCAAACCAAGGTAGAAACGCGGATCACGAGAGCGATAATGAAGGGGAAGGGGCCAACAATGTTCCTCCTGTTAGGACCATGAGAGACTACCTTCAACCGCCTCGGGCAACTTCAAACTCATGCATAGTGCTTCCTGCTGGCCAAGCCGGAGCGTTCTCTTTCAAACCGGGTATGCTTCAACATATCCCTTCTTTTCATGGTATGGAGTCGGAAAACCCATACTTGCATTTGAAAGACTTTGAAGAAGTCTGCTCCACATTTCGTGAGGCAAATGTTAACGAGGATGTCATTCGTTTAAAACTCTTTCCTTTCTCCCTAAAAGACAAAGGAAAAATTTGGTTAAATGCTCAAAGACCGCAATCAATTTGGTCTTGGCAAGAGCTTCAAGCGGAATTTCTAAAAAAATTCTTCCCCGTTCATAGAACCAATGCTTTAAGAAGGGCGATATCAAATTTTTCACCAAAAGAACATGAAAGCTTTTATAAATGTTGGGATAGATACAAGGACCTTCTAAACGCATGCCCTCACCATGGTCACGAAACGTGGAGCCTTGTTAGTTTTTTCTTTGAATCTCTCACCCCTGAGATGCGTACGTTTGTTGAGACCATGTGTAATGGTCAATTCTTGAGTAAGAACCCCGAGGAGGCTTTATTGTATTTTGATGAATTAGCGGAAGGTGCTCAAAATTGGAACACCTATTCCGAGGAACCCAAAGCCAAAACTCTAGGAAAGGGTGGGTTGTACCAAGTTTCCAATGAGGATGACATGGGGGCAAGGTTATTCCAATTGTCTAAGAAGGTAGAGGAAATGGAAGCAAGTAAGCTTAAGGAGGTCAATGTATTATCCTCGAGTCAGTTGTGTGTCATTTGCGAAAATTCAGGACACACTACCGAGGATTGTCCTACCATTCCCGCTTTTCGGGAAGTCCTCAAAAATCCCGCCCAAGTCAATGCTTTGCACCAGTACAACCAAAATCGTAACCAAAATGATCCTTACTCTTAAAGGTACAATGAAGGATGGAAGAATCACCCCAATTTCAGCTGGGGAGGAAATCAAAGTCAGAACCACAACCAATATCATCAGAACCAAAGGCAACAATAACCTCAAAACTCTTTTGTTCCACCTCAAAATCAAAACCCCAACCAAAACTTGGAAGCTTTGTTGAGGTCATTTGTGGACAAAACGGATCGTGATGTAGGTGAGTTAAAAACTCAAATGTCTAAACTCACCACCGCCCTAGCTACTCAAGAGAAGGGAAAATTCCCCTCTCAACCTTTAGTTAATCCTAGAGGGCAAGTTCAAGTCATAGAGGGAGGAGAGTCTAGCACCAAGATAGAAGAACTCAAATCTATCACGATCCTGAGAAGTGGAAAGGAGGTAGACAAGACTATTGTTCCTAAAACCCCCAAGGTGGCGGACATAGTTAAATCTACTAGTGTTGAGGAGTCAGAGGTTGAAAAAGTTGTGAGTGAAGAAAAGAAGAGAGAGGAAGAGAGACAAGGGAAGGAGGATCTTGAAAAGATCAAAAATGGGATCAAAGTCCCATTTCCGGAGAGATTGAACCAACCATCCAAATCTAACACCGAGATATTGGATGTCTTTAGGCAAGTGAAAATCAACATTCCATTGCTTGACGCGGTCAAGCAAATACCTTCGTACGCTAAGTTCCTCAAGGACTTATGTACTACCAAACGAAGGTTGAATGTCAAGAAAAAGGCCTTTATAGCGGAGCAAGTGAGCTCCCTCATGCAAGGCACGAGAGCCCCCAAGTTCAAAGACCCCGGTTGTCCCACAATTTCGTGTATCATAGGAAATTGTAGGATCAAGAATGCATTGTTAGATTTGGGAGCAAGTGTGAATGTGCTCCCATACTCGGTATATCAACAATTGGGGTTGGGTGAGTTGAAACCCACGAGGGTTACTATTCAATTAGCAGATCGATCCGTTAAGATCCCAAGAGGGATAGTCGAGGATGTGCTTGTCCAAGTCGACAAGTTTTATTTTCCGGTTGATTTCATCATCCTCGACATGCAACCTGTGTCAAATCCCGCCAATGAGATTCCGGTCATTCTCGGACGACCATTTCTTGCTACTTCTAATGCCATAATAAATTGCAAGAATGGAATCGTGAAGTTAACATTTGGCAACATGACTCTAGAGCTAAACGTGTTCTCTTTGAGCAATCAAAGAGATGACGATGATAATGAGGAAAATGAACACGTGAACATGATAGAGTCATGTATCCAAGACCACTTTGTGGCAAATTTCGAATCGGAGTCAACGGAAGGTTATCTAACCACTTTCGATGAACCCGAGGATTGTATGCAAGTGTTTTCTTTGTCTGACAAACAGGTTGAATTCTCGGAGAAAGAAGAAAACACACAATCTCCCACCAAAAAGCTTGATGGAAAAATGGATCTCAAGCTATTGCCGAGCAATTTGAAGTATGCCTTCTTGGGAGCTTCAGATACTTTCCCTGTTATCATCTCATCCGAGCTTTCGGATGACCAAGAAGGAAGGTTAGTTCATTTGCTTGGTAAATACAAAAAAGCTTTTGGGTGGACTCTGGCCGACCTCCAAGGCATAAGCCCTTTGATTTGTACACATAAAATTCACTTGGAGGATGGGGCAAAAAAATCGAGACAATTTCAACGCCGGTTGAATCCTAACATGCAAGACGTGGTTAGGAACGAGGTGTTGAAATTGTTGGATGCAAAGATCATCTATCCAATCTCGGATAGTAAATGGGTTAGTCTAACTCAAGTGGTACCAAAAAAATCAGGTCTTACGGTAGTCAAGAACGAATCAAACGAGTTGATTCCGTAAAGAGTCACCACCGGGTGGCGAATGTGTATTGACTACCGTAAACTCAATGAGGCAACTCGTAAAGATCATTTCGCACTCCCCTTTTTGGACCAAACTCTAGAGAGGGTAGCGGGCCATGAATATTAGTCGTTCCTCGATGGTTTTTCCGGGTATAATCAAATTGAGATTGACCTAGATGATCAAGAAAAAACCACCTTTACATGTCCTTTTGGCACCTTCGCTTATCGGAGAATGCCCTTTGGTCTATGTAATGCACCGGCCACTTTCCAACGGTGCATGCTAAGTATTTTTAGTGATATGGTGGAAAGGACTTTGGAAGTTTTTATGGATGACTTTACCGTCTATGGTAAGTCATTCGACAATTTCTTGACTAACCTGTAACAGGTTTTGGGAAGATGCGTGGAAAAACAATTGGTGTTGAATTGGGAAAAGTGCCATTTTATGGTTACCAAGGGAATTGTTTTGGGGCACATCATTTCGTCTGAAGGAATTGAAGTGGATAAAGCTAAAATCGATTTGATTGCTAAACTTCCTACGCCCAAGAATGTCAAAGATGTCCGATCATTTCTAGGACATGCTGGGTTTTATAGAAGGTTTATCAAGAACTTCAATTCCATTGCCAAGCCAATGTGCAATCTGCTTCTCAAGGACGCACCGTTTGAGTGGAACGCCAAGTGCGAGGAAGCTTTCGTCTCTCTGAAGCATATGCTCACCACTGCACCGATTATGCAGGTACCGGATTGGAGCTTGCCATTCGAGCTCATGTGCGACGCAAGTGACTACGCGGTGGGAGCGGTTCTTGGTCAAAGGAAAGACAAGAAACCGGGTGTGATATACTATGCAAGTAGGACTTTGAATGATGCGCAAATGAATTACACCACGACAGAGAAAGAGCTCCTAGCAATTGTCTTCGCCCTAGACAAGTTTCGATCCTATTTGATAGGATCGCCAATTGTGATTTTCACGGATCATGCGGCGTTGAAGTACCTATTCACAAAGAAAGATGCCAAGCCGCGGCTTTTGAGGTGGATACTCTTATTGCAAGAATTTCATTTAAGTATCAAGGACAAAAAGGGAGTCGAGAATGTGGTGGCCGATCATCTG
Source organism: Lonicera japonica (assembly GCA_021464415.1). Taxonomy (NCBI): domain Eukaryota; kingdom Viridiplantae; phylum Streptophyta; class Magnoliopsida; order Dipsacales; family Caprifoliaceae; genus Lonicera; species Lonicera japonica. The sequence goes on from CM038468.1 coordinate 16,110,687, forward strand.
TCTCGACTCACTTTTACGAACAACATTGAAGAAAGTCCGATCCAAGATTCGTTTCCAGACGAGCAATTATTGGCAATCTCAACGCTCCCATGGTATGCAGACATAGTAAATTATCTTGTAACTGACAAGATACCAAAGTCATGGGGCGCACAAGATAGAAAAAGGTTTTTGAGCGAAGTGGGTCGCTTCTATTGGGATGAACCGTACCTGTTTAAGTATTGTGCGGATCAGATTATCCGGAGGTGCATCCCGGAGGAAGAAGTGGAGAGAGCTTTATCCTTCTGTCATAATGAGGCTTGCGGAGGACACTTCTCGGCAAAGAAGACCGCCGCGAAGATTTTGCAAAGCGGATTATACTGGCCGTCGCTGTTTAAGGATGCACAACGCTTTTGCAAGGCATGCCAAAGATGCCAAATGCTTGGAGGGATCTCTAAAAGGAACATGATGCCACTAAATCCCATCTTGATGATTGAAATCTTCGATTGCTGGGGCATCGACTTCATGGGACCTTTCCCATCATCCTACGGTAATCTTTACATTTTAGTCGCCGTAGATTACGTTTCAAAATGGGTAGAAGCCCAAGCGTGCAAGAAAAATGATCACAAAGTGGTGATCCGATTTCTGAAAGAACACATTCTTGCACGTTTTGGTACTCCCAAGGCAATAATAAGCGATGGCGGTACTCACTTTTGCAACAGACCATTTCAATCATTAATGCAAAAGTATGGTGTAAACCACAAAGTTTCGCTCGCTTATCATCCTCAAACTAATGGTCAAGCCGAGTTGGCAAATAGGGAGATCAAACAGATTCTAGAGAAAACGGTAAACCCGAACCGCAAGGATTGGTCGTTAAGACTGACCGATGCACTTTGGGCTTACCGTACTGCGTACAAAACAACTCTAGATATGTCTCCTTATCGTATAGTGTACGGAAAACCATGTCATTTGCCAGTAGAGTTGGAACACAAATCATACTGGGCAATTAAGATGGTTAATTGCGATTTGAAAAAAGCCGGGCTTGACCGTAAGTTGCAAATTAATGAAATTGAGGAGTTAAGAAGAGATGCTTATGATAATGCAAAAATAAGCAAGGAACGTGCCAAAATCTTTCATGATAAATCCATTTTGAGGAAAGAATTCAAACTTGGGCACAAAGTTCTTGTTTATGACACTCGGTTGCATCTCTTCCCCGGGAAGTTAAAGTCTCGTTGTACCGGCCCCTATGTTGTCCGCAAGTATTTCCTTTTGGGGCTGTGAATGTTGAGGATCCCAAAACCGGCTACATTTTCAAGGTGAATGGACAACGTCTTAAGCCGTTTTTGGAATTCCCAGTTCGAGAGGAGTCCACCCCTCTCGAAGACCCGACTTATGCCTAAAAGGCATGGGTCGATTTTGTAAATAATATTTTTTGTTAGTGTTTTTGAGTTTCAGGAATTGTCATCGGAGATTCGGGTGTCATTAAGTCTGAACGGACCAAGTTGAGGGGAGAAATAAGGTGTTTTAGATCAAAGAGAGCAAAGAAAATTTTTGGCTGGCAGATTGGACCATGATCGATCATGCCCTACCCATGATCGATCATGGGTGAAAATTTTCTGTGGCAGTAATAAGCATGATCGATCATGGGATTCCATGATCGATCATGGAAGAAGAGAATTTTGGCAGAAGGCAGCATGATCGATCATGGTCACCCCATGATCGATCATTGTACAAAGCATCATTTGGGCAGAATGACCCATGATCGATCATGGGTATTTTCCTCCCCAGGATGATTTTGATAACCTTTCCACTCAGACCTCCCATAAATGGAAAATCCAGAACCCCACTTCCATTGGATCTGATGGACACGTGAAAAAACTTTCAGCCGCTGAAGCAGCTTTAAATTGGCAAGCAGAAAATGCTGTGGCACAAAATATACCATGATCGATCATGGTCCCGTAATAAAACAGGGGCGCCGTTCCTAAACCCCCATTTCTCACTTCCCCTTCTCCCAAATCTCTTCCAAACCCTAGCCCCTCTTCCCCCTTTGATCCCAAACCTTCCCCAAACACCATTACCAACCTCCCCCACCTAGAATCAACCCTCAAATCTTCCAATTTCAAACCTCAATCATCAATCCCATCCCAAAAATCCCCCTTTCTCTCTCTTCTCACCAATTTCGAGCCCTATCAAAGCAAATCTCGAAATTTCTCATCTCTCCCTCCTCTAAAGCTTCACATTATCCTTCTATGGCTTCATCTAACCCTCCCACCAAGCCACTTGAAATCCAAGCCGCAAGGGGTGGCTACCGCGGATTTCGAAGCCGCCAAGAATTCGAATGGTGGAATTATGCTTTCAAAACGAGGACGGTAGTCATTGAGAGGCCAGTCTACATTGGTTCGCTCGACGATTTTCCTCAACGAGCAACGTTTGAGCAATATCCGGGGTGGATTAACTACTTGCGTCAACAAGGTACTCAATGTAATATCACCATTTGTCGTGAATTTGTTGCAAGTTTAATTCAAGTTCCAAATGCACCATATACATATGTTTCTCATGTTCGAGGTAGGACGGTTCATTTTAATCTCGAGGTGTTGAGTGAGATTACGGGAATCCCGGCTTTGCCGCCCAATGCCCACGATCTCCCTTATTCTGATGGAACCCCTTATGAGGAACCAAGAGCTAGCGATTTAGCTACATATATAGCTGGTAGACAAATGGAGTGGATTGGAACTCAATTTGATAGGGCCAATTTACATGATAGCCTTAGGACGTTGTGGCTTGTAGTTGCCAATGCTTTGGACCCAACATCTCATACCCAGCACCTGTACCCTTCTCAAGCGTATGTACTATACGCTATCGCAACGAACAAGCGCATTTGTTTGCTTCGCCATATCATTGGGCGAGTTGCGAGAATCATAGACTTAGTCGCCCACAACGAAACAATCAAATTTGGGTCTTTGATCACTAAGGTCTGTTTGCGAGCGGGGGTAACTGAGAGAGATGAGGATGTGAAGAAAATGCCTCGAGCACCGCTTAACTGATCTACCCAAACTCGAGCCGCTGGTCAATTAAGGAACCGGCCAAGTTCTTCAACCGCACCTCCTCAAGTCGAGTCTGAAGAAGAGGGGGCAGAAGAAGCAGGAGCAGATATCCCGGGCCCCTCAAGGCGGAGAAGACGGGCAAGCTCTGGACCGGTAGATGACACGAGGGAATTCATGAGAGAGCAGTTTGAGCAGATGACTGCTTTGATGCAGACCGGGTTTGCTAGCGTCAATGAGAGGGTAGAGATTATGGTATTGCGTCAGGACCGTTTGGAGGCAGATATTGCAGCCCAGGTCGAGGCACGAGTTGCAGCTCAGATGGCGACCCAGCAGGAGTTCATACGCCAGCAGTTCGAGGCGTTGTATGGTCGTTTTCCACCACCCCCACCCCCTGAGATGTGATGATGATGAGATAGCCTGAAAACTCTTTAAGTAGTTATATTTATGCTTAGTTTTATTTTATTCCTTTTGGGTTGTATTAGATTCCTGACATGACGTTAACTTTAGAACTTGGTTTTATTAGTTGAATGTTATGGTTTTTGTTTTCGAATTCTAATTCTAACCCGTTTTGTGAATAGTTGTTGTTTATCTCTGATTTTTGTCTCATGGAAAGCAAAGCCAAAGTAGCCCTCCCGTGCGTTGTTATTGTTCTCTTTCCATTGAGGACAATGGTTGTTTCAAGTTGAGGGGGGTACGTTATTTTGTGTTTTTTTTTTTGGCTTGCTATTGTTCATTTCCATGAGTAAAAGAGATATGTTCAAATTTTTTTTGAAAATTGATGATTGACTGATGTTTTGTTTAATGAAGACTATGGTTTCATTAGCTTTTGGCATGAATTCTTTGATTTGGATAGGAATTTGAATGATAATCTAAATTGCCTTGCTCCACTTAGTCTCATATCCCGTTATATTCTCTTGCTCCACATGCTAGATTGCTTTGGTTGTTTCCAATTCGGTTATAACACCTAGATTTATTTTCATTGAGAGAAGAGAAATTTTTGTCCAAAAATGATGGAAGCTCTTTAAAAAAAAAATAAAATAAATAAATAAATAAATAAAAAGATCCTCCAATGAGAGGACAAAAGCATAGCACTTTGATAACTTGGATGACTTTTATCCTAATATTGACTTAAAGCTTCACTTGACTAAATCTTAAGTCTCTTTGTCTAATATTACGGATGGGTAAAGGTTACCATATGGGAAAGGGTGAATAGCTTCCTTTAAGCTCCAATGAATGAGCAGTAATGAGAAATTTCATAAGTGAGACCGCTGCCCCTCATAGAGATGAAAACCGCCCTGATCTAATTTAGCAAAAATTTCCAAGAAAAGATAAAGAAAGTGCTTAGAATTGACAAATCTCGGAGCTTTTGTTTTTGAAAAAGTTCTCTCTTCCTTCTCAAATGACTATGACTCTTTGTGTTTTTATTGAATTGCTTGAATCGAAGTCTAGTATGTGAGCAGTGGAGAATATGGGATTGTGTTCTAAAGGAGATATGCGAATTAGATAATCATTCAAAAGTCCGTCGTTCTGGAAAATTGATAGTAATGCCTTTTGCTTTGCAATTTGAAACTTGAAGCTTCATTCTCATCATTCATCATAATCAAACTTCTAATGTTTGTAGGTATCATTTCTAAAAACCTTCACGAGATGCAACTCGTCTTCTTTGGGAACTTAGAAGTTAACAACTTTTTTTTTTATAGCATAGTGCTTTTGTAATTATATATTTTTGTCTTGCTAAGGGACTAGCAAGAGATAAGTTGAGGGGAGTTGATAAACGCATAATATTGTCATGTCTAAGCTCCTTCTCGGAGTCGCTTGACGCGTTTGTTGCTTTAATTCTGCCTAATTATCCACTTATCTCGAGATTAGTATCTTAGTGAGTTTTGTATCTAACATCGTCCCGCTAGGTGTGCTTTTGTTGTGTTTCTATGTGTATATAGGCATAGGATGCAATGGCCTTCGAAGAATCGATCACGCGCTAGTAAAAAGCTCGCAAAATGCTGATTTGAGGATTTTCCCATAAGCATGATCGATCATGGTGAAAACTTGTCTTCAGGCAGAGAACCCCATGATCGATCATGGGAAGGCCATGATCGATCATGGCCTGGCGGGGACATTCACCAACTCCTGCTTTTAGCCTTATTTCGGGGGTTTTGGTTCCTAGATATTTTCCCTTGCTTATTTTATTAGTTTTTGGTACTCCTTTAGCTATTGTTTTAGTCTAGGAGATAGGGGGGAGATGGAAGAGCTAGTTTTTTTACACCTTTAGAGTTCTAGAGAGAAGGGAGAGCTCTTTGAATATTGTTCTTCATTTTTTCCCTTGTAAGTATTTTGATTTGGAAGAATGATTTCTTCTTCTATAATATTTGTTCTTTCATCTATTATGGAGTAGTCTATTACTAAGGTTACGGAGGTTGATTGCGATATGATTGTTTTGGTGATTAATGGCTCAATTCATGTTTAAAGTTTGATAAATATTTGTGAATCTTCTTCTTCTTCATCATACCCTCCATTATTTCAAGCTTTCTAGGTATTTTCATTTTAAGTTAAGACTTTACATGCCTTGTATATTTAGTTCTTGGTTGTTAATGAACATACAACATATTTCTATGGTTCTAGAAAGCTTGTAGTCTTTTTCCCCCATCCATGGAGTTTTTCCCTCTTCATAGAAACTATGAATAGTTCTCAAAACTCCATAGATGGATTATAAATTTGTTTAGCTTATCTTTGATTCATTTATTGATATACTGAGTGCTTCTTACACTTTATGTGATACTTAGACTCTTTATTTTCTACCAAATGTGATAAACGATGAGTTGACAAATTTGTCCCATAATCTTCATCCCGTTTCATTGTTAGGATTCACTTTATAATTTTCATTCTTTAAATTATGAGATTGCATACACTTGCTTTATGTTAAACCTTTTTATGATGAGTTTGTCATATCTATTTCGGATTAGCTTCATCGGGAATGGGTTGCCTTGCTTCACACCCGTAGCTAAGAGATAGGAACGATAACCTCGTTTTTGGTGGAATGTGTTTGTCTCTCTCTTGATATAGCTTCAATCCGGGAATGAGGCGCCTAGCGTCGCACCCTTTGCTATTGAGAGATACACCAACATTCCCCTTATCTTGAGAAACCTTGTGTTGAAATCTTTGTTTGAGCTATCGATCACTATCTTTTAAATCGTAACTAACCTCCAACTACCTTAGTGCTTTCTTATTAATTTTCACAACCATTTTACATTAACGTTGTTCTACAACAAATCCAACTCACACAAAATCTGAAAATCGTAAAATCCGTAATCCATCCCATTCCTTTTCACTTATCCCTGTGGTTCGACACTCGGACTTCCGAGACTATATTACAACTTGACGTGCCTACACTTGGGCTCTATCGCAACGCGCTATTTTAGCGGCGTCATATACCCCATGCTTATCGTTGCTTAATGTACGTATTGTTGTTGATTTATATTCTTCTTATGCACCTAGCTTAGTCCTACTAAGATGGGTTTGTGACAGCCCAGGCTTTAATTATAGGTGTTACCTTGTAGAATAAGGCAGGGGCGTTACAGAATGTCTCCAAGGCTTATAAAATGGTAACATGAAATATACTTCAGTTGAAAACCTGAAATTAACTCTTACCTTGGGTTTTTATGTATGCATTCATCTTTTTTTCCCCCGATTCTACTAATTTTTCGTAGCTTATTAATTGCTTAAACTGGAGGATAGAATATGAGATTGACAGTATCTTATCGGTGAATGTTACAATTATTTAAAACTATACCAAGCATATTCCTTTTTCTTGAGTGTGTAATTTTGACCATTGTGCATTATATAGTATACGTACTTAATCTTTGGTCATATTGAAAACTTGATATGTTACTAATTGTTGTGTGATACAAAATGCTTTGCCTAAAAGTGTGACAAAAAATTCTTTCCTTCAGCTCTTAGGAAATTGCTTTATCTAAATTGCTGCATGTTTGGGATAGACAAATTAAAGAATAAAGAAAAGAAACAAGTAAGTTAAAGGTTGCCGACAAAAGCTTATTCTTAGGCTAACATCTTTTATGAAGTAAAGGTAAAAGTTTATCCTGCCGACGCTAAAGAATAAGATGACCAGGGCTTAACCAACTGCAATTATTCAAGCACACGCATGCCCTAACCTTATCGCAGACTTCAAAATATTTATTGAAACAAACTCAAATTTTACAAAGGATGGGAGATTTACAAAGTAGAGAGATAAAGAAAGAAAACAAATAAGTCAATGGTGGCCGACAAAAGCATATTCTTAGGCCAATGACATCTTTTTTAAAATAAAGATAAATTTTTATCCTAGGAAATTGCTTGAACTCTTAGGAAATTGCTTTATCTACATTGTTACATCTTTCGGATAACAACTCAATGTTTTTCTTTTTTGGTAAATTAAGAGCTTTATTAGAACAATCAAACTATATACAAATATACAAAGGGAGTCCCCCCAGGATTACATCAGTATTCTCTCCTCAATCCCCTAATTTTTGTAAACAAGCCAATTCTTATAAGATCCACTAATTCTCTAAAATAACAACTTAGCACAAAATAGGGAAATTTTTACTTCGCACCCCACCGTTTGCACTTCCCACCCAACTTTGTTAATTATATGTTGAAGTAACAAAACTGCCCTTATTTCATCATCATCAAGGATAGAGGGTTTATGATTGGTAAGAACATTAAAAATCTTAATCTTCTCACCTAATCGATATCAATTGAAGAAAATCAAAACAAAAGATTCTCTATTGAAAAGCCCTCAAAACAAAGACTTGTTTTTAGCTTAAACTTGGTAAAATTAGTATGAACATTAACACAATTAAAAAAGTAAAACTGAAACATAAACATAAACATAAACAAGAAGAAGAAGATTGGAAATGGCTTTTATTAAGAAGAAGAAGGTTTGTCTTTGAATTAATCGCATTGCTTCAATCTCTTTACATATTTCTTTGAAATCTCGATGACTTAAATGAGGATTAAATGAAACAACACACTGCAAAAAAAAAAATTAACATAGCAAAACGAAATCATCAACTAAATTGCATATTTCTCACAACATCAAAACCAATTAACTTCAATCTTCATGTAAAATACTGATTTCTAACTTTATTCCCTTTGTGATTCTGAACAAAATTATGTCTATTTCAATATGTGACCTTTGTCGAAAGCTAAATTTTAACAGATTTTCCAATGCACCACTGTGAATTAACAGAAATTTATGTTCTTTTGAGCTTTCAAGGTTTACGAATCTTCAAATAGTAATGGATTCAATGTTTAATTCCGATCCTTTGAGCCAACAATTCAATCTCCATAGTTCAAATGTCTATCAAAATATCACCAAAATGTTCGATTATGAACTTGTCAAAACAAGATTAAACAAAAAAAATAGGTAATTACAATTTATAGAGTATTGATCATAAATGAACTGTAAACGAAACGGGCTCTGTATTGATTACAAACTAATAAAACACGAAATTCTCCACTCTTTTTCTTAAATATGAATCAAATTACCAAATCTTCATAAGGAGAAGCAAAAATCAAAACGGAATCTACTGTGAAATCCTTTCAGAAAAAATCTTCAATCATCTAACAAAATGTACATGCAACAAAATTCAAACAATAAACTGAAGCATTTAGATGATTCATCAAAACAAAACAAAGCATAACAGAAAAAGAAAAAGAAAAATTAGAATCCAGTGTCAATTACAAACCTCAAAACTCAAATATCTCTCTTGAAGTGAAATTTTAGGAAACAAAACCAATATATATATTCTAAAATCCTCTTTAATTGTATTTGTAACAAAAAAATAAAGACAAGTCATGGTTAAGATTTCATCTTACAAATTGAAAGCTTACAATTCAAAGAAAACAAAAATTCAGTTCTTAATTACTAATCCGAAATCTCGGGAAAATTATATATTATGCTGCTTGAACTTTAATACTTATGTAATTATTATATTTTGATGTTTTCACATTGATTTATCGAGAAGAAGAAGAAGGAACCCTCTATGCTTGGTGATTATGAAATAAGAGCAGTTTCGTCACTTCAATATACAATTAACAGTTGGATGGGAAGTGCAAATGGTGGGGGTGCAAAGTCCAATAATGTAAAATATGAGGTGGTGAGTCAAAATATAGGTCATATTGTGGGGTGTAAACTCAAAATTTTCCCACAAAATATCTATTTATATCAACAAGCACATTCTACACAGACTTAACACAACCACTAAAGACTCTGCAATTCCTCTCCTACCAAACGCAGTATACACTAACAGCAAAAGTAATTCTTGTAACGACCCAAAATATCTTACATCAATAGTGTAATTGGAATTTCCTTGATAAATATGTGGGTGTAATGAACCTAATTTAAAACTTAGGCTAGCCATTTTGGGGAGAACCCATATGATATCAAAGCGGACCAAAGACCACTACCATGTATCGTGCGAATATTGTGGGTCAAGTCTATGCGGCTAACGGTGAGCAGAAATTACTGAATGTGGCTAGTTATAAACGAGATTAATTGTGTGTAACCCCGGCTTGATGAGGACATCAAAGATTTAACACGGGGGAGATTGTAACAATCCAAAATATCTCACATCGGTAATGTAATGGGAAGTTCCTTGACATATATATGGGTGCAATGAACTTCACTTAAAACTTAGGCTAGCCATTTTGGGAGAGAACCCGACGGCTCTATGTTAAGGCGAATAATATCTTGCTAAGCTCGAGACCAGGTCTGTGTGGATATTGTGGGTCTGGTCTGTGCAGCTGAGGATGAGCCGGAATAGCTGGATACCAGCTAACTAGAGCTGAGATTGATTGTGTGTGACTCCGACCTGACCTCTCGCTGGATGCGGCTAGTTAGAGCCGAGATTGATTGTGTATGGGAGATTGTAATGACCCAAAATATCCTACATCGGTAGTATAATGGGTAGATCATTTGTTCATATGTACTTATTTAGTACCTAATTAGCAAGAGGCCTTTTCGGGGTATCTTGGTGATTCTCGCCAAAAATAAAACCGTGCGGCTCTGTGTCAAAACGGACAAAGGAATTGGTGATCCCTATCCTCCCTAGACTACCCACACAACACACAAACATCATCTATCACAATTTCCCACCTATACAACTTCTCATTTGTTCTGAGTTTGTTTTTACAAGCTAGCCAACAAATAAGGCTACTACACCTAGGGATGTAATCCTTATGCCAAACCAAGCCAACCCACTCCACCTGAGGATACTGAGTTCTCATATCCTGCCATGCTGACTTATAAGAAAATTCTTTTTTAGAATTCAATGCCCACTCAACCTTCTCCTCTCTATTGCAATTAGGTTTGTAATCAGGAAGGTTATTACACATGGTAATCAAATCCCTAGAAATAGGATTGTGTATAGCTCAGTCATCATGCCTGATGTAGTCTGCCACTTTTTCATGCTAAGAATTGCCAGCATCATAAACGATTCTATCACTAAACTACTGAATTAAAGGACCACATGGGTGCCAACTACCAAGCCACATACAGGTTTCCCTACAATTCCTAATTCAATGTTTCAGAAAACTCAAAACCATGTCTCCCATCTTCACTAATTTCCTCCAAGTCCACGAGATCCCGCCATGAAATTCATCCACCCACAAATTCCTTCCCCTTAACATAAATATATGACAACACTTAACCCACAATGAATATTTCTTCCTAGTTACATCCTATAAGTGCCTCCCCATTACAAGCTTTATTTATTCCATACATTAATGTCTTTAATCCCCCCCCCCCTCTTTCTTTGGAGCACATACCTCATTTGCTCATTCCATGCTACTTTATCACCAAATTTTTTAGATCAGTGCCAATCCAACCAAACCTTTTCAAGTCTGTATCAATGTCATTCAACACCTTCTTAGGATGAATGAAAATGTTACACCAACAGGCCTGAATACTATGTAAGACATAAGCCACCAATTGAACCCATCTAACATAGCTAAGAGTCCTAGCAGTCCAATTCTGAATTTTGCACAAAATTTTGGGCTTAATTTCTTCATAGTCTCTCACTCAAAGCTTTGTGGAGATTAAAGGACCCCTAGATATCTCACTAGGAGTTCTTTGACTTCCATACCAATACACTGCGACAAATCAACTTTAACTTCTTCACTAACACCAACTACGTACATATGGCTCTTCATACGGTTTGGTCTCAAACTAGACTAGTCTCCAAATTCTTTAGGCCTCGTTTGGATGACGGTAATCAGGAATGGGGATGGATTTTTCATTCCTAATAATGAGATACCCATCATATAGATTACCAGGATTCCTAATTCATAGTGTTTGGTTAGTTTGAGGAATACTACTTAAAGAATCCTAATTCAACACAAATATTTTCTTATTGTCAATATTTAATTTTTGAAAAGAAACATTATAATTTTTATCATATAGGAGTAATTCATTATTTTATAATTTTTACATTTTATGATACTATATACAATAAACTACAATTGTTTTCAATAATGTATTTTTTAATAAAGTTTTAATTATTTTCAAAAATTTAATTCTATATTTGGTTGAAAATTCACAATATTTATATTACTATTTTTAGCTTTTAATAAGAAATTATTTACTTTTTAGCACATGAAATAATCCGTTGATATTTTATTTTTAAAATTATTGGGTATCATATAAAGTCAAATAGAATAAAAAAGCATAATAATTATTTATGTCAAAAAATATTATTCTAATCTACTATTTTTAAAGAATGAAATATATACAAGTATTGTAGTAGCACCAAATATTGAAAATAAAAGAATATAGGGAGATTAATCTAATAACAAGTTGATGGTAATCAAAATACCATGTTGTGGTGGTATTTAGATACCTTTGCCGATTGTAATGGGATTACTCAATCTTAAATCCCAGTAATTTAACAACCAAACACGAGAATGAGTTAGATTAGGAATGAAATACCCATTCTAAGTCTTGCTTGTTTTAGGTTAGAATAATAACTGAAGAATGTCTTGTGGACAATATATGAAGATGAAAAAGTCTTGCATTCTGCTTGTAATATGAACATTATGATTTGGATTGTAGTCATTACTTGGAACTGTGTGTTTATGGATTAGAAAAAATTTATGCATTCTGCCTGTGATAGGAAATTCTCTCATGGTGTGTTGGTCCAAATGAATGAATATAGAGACCGTGTGATGACGGTAATCATGGTGAATGCAAATTACGCAAGACAGTTTTGCTCATGTATATTACTTGTGTCTAATCTTGTTGACTTAATTTCTTGTCCTGATGAAGGAATCTGCAAGGAAGAAATTCGGCCGACTTGTTAGCACTTGTGTGAAGATTTTGGATATGGCTAGTCTAAAGTTTTCAGCGCACTTTGAGCCAACTCAAAGTATATTTTCTATTGCATAACCTGTTTCTTCTTATTTTCTGAAGTAACTTTCCTAATACATATTCATTGGCCTGAAAGTTTGCGCACCTTTTAGCACGTCATTGAATCCACTGTTTGGGGACTCACAATTTACACTCTGTTTGCTGCAGCTACAAACTGCTATATCTACAATTGATGACCTGAACTATCCAGAGAAGACGGGTACATTTTACATTGTCACCCATACATATTTTCAGCATGCTGGAAGGTCTGCCCTTTACCATAACAATTAACTAGAGATGTCAATGCTTCACTTCAAATTTAGTGCATTCTATTAACAGCCTAATGCTTTCAAAACTCTGCAGGTTGCGAGACCTCTTCTGCACAAAAGAACGACGAACAGAGTTCAGGTACTGCCAGGTTGGGGAAAAGAGGAACTGTTGAAGGTATGGCAACCTTTTCGCATAATAATTTTAGGGTCCATCCTTCTATAAACATGTTTGCGTTGACTTTCTCACTAATTTTGGTTGTATTAAAACCTAGGCCTTCAATCCACAAGGAAAACACTCACAAGAGAGGAAGAAAAATCAAATGCGTATTGATAGTTCATTCCTAATAAATTCCACACTAGTCCTAGACTTGAGTTTTTCAACAAAAATGTTAAATTGACAATGCCTTAACATACAAAGTTACATGCAGATGATGGACTATGCATCTCTTCCCCATTTTTGTTAAAGACAAGGCTCTGGATCACCTCGACATTCCACCAATGTAGTTAATGATGATTGTTTCTCCTTTGACCACCCTTTTCACCAACAACTCTACAGTTATGTCAAGGATCAAGCTGCTCTCGCAGAAGCTGAACTCACAAAAGAAGGGTCGGTCCACGTGACCTTCCCCGTGGTGCCCCCACAAGATAGAGTCAGAATTTCACGAGCTTGAGGACCAGAATGGGCCAGCCCAACAAACCAAATGATGCTAACAAATATATTTACTGAAACTGAAAGGAACTGGGTTGTTTGGTAGTATACTTAAACAGCAGTTGGAAGAGTGTAGTAATTTATCTGGCTTGCATTAACTCGATGCTGTGGCCACTTGTAACTTGATGCTTATAAGTTTGAGATTTCAAAAATTCAGTTTGTTTATAACCACACGGGTACTCGGTCAATTGATTTAAATTGATCTGAAATTTGATTCATATTCAATGTAGCACTTATGGATACATATATTAAATGCAATTAGTTTCTTTCTTCTCTTTTAATGAATAACCCCCAAGGCCTCAACCAACCATTTTAATGTTAAAGGTTACACAAGGTATGATGACAACAGTTACTCTAAATATGTTAACAGCAATTTCCTAATTGTTGTATAAATCAATAATTCCTCAAATCAACCAAATAAAAAGGACACTGTGACTCCAACCATCATTGCCGTCGCCGTCACCACCACCACATGGAGCCACTAGCCATAGTTGCATTCACAGGGGGAGTGGTGGGGCAACTGGGATTGATATTCTTTTGGTGTCGACCTCTTTTTAATTGCGTAAGGCGGCTCATTGATTGCCTCCGGCACCCTCGACCTCCGCCTCCTCGAGCTGTCTCTGCTGAGAAAATTTTCAATGCCATGAAAGAGCGATTTCAGTCCTGATGAGTTTATTGTTTCAATGGCTTGGCCGGAGTTCTTTCTGTTTTTATTTTAACAATAACACACTAGTCGCTTTGTTTGTCTCAAAAAAGAAAAAAATTAGTTGCTTTGTGGGACCAGTTTAGCGATGGCCGTGTAATTTGGGTCATCTCTTGTGGTAGTGGAAAGAAATTCAAAGGGTGCGATTGACCTTTATTATCTTCCCACGTGTCTTGTTTGAATGAGTTTGGGTTGATCCTAAAAGTTATCGTGGAGCTCGCCCATGGTGTAGAGGTGTGTTTTAAAACTTCAAGTTCTACCTAATAAATCGAAGCTAGCAAGCTTAAAGGTAATTTAATGAAGCTAGAAGGCTGTAGCGCAACAATCAGATTTAGTAATGGGAAGTGCTGAAACTATGGCTGGTGGATTTCCCGAAACTACTAATATATGATCCTTGGAATCATGTAATTTCGCATATGAACTATTCTGAAAATGCTCATGTGCGTAGTAACTAATTTATAAGATCAGATTGAGCAAATTAGGCTTAAATTGTTAACAAATGTCAAGTTGCAATATGCTGCGTTGTGTTTGATTGGAGTTGTGTTTGTGTCGGGTAAAATAATTATGACTTCGTACAAAGGGTCGATATCTCCATTTTATTGCAATGTCCAAAGCACTTGTCAACTTCTACAGCGGGTCAATTTCTACTCAGATTGTTTCCAAATAAACACAAAGGAAAGAGGAGGAAAATCAGTTGTCTTGAAAATGATATACACCACAAACCAATCCATTAACATATCCCAACTTCAACCAAACCATGCAACAAACTTGGTTGCCACAAAAATTTGACAAAAACAAATACTAGAATGGCTTCTCACCAGGCAGATAAGACGGAGAAGATCCTCCCTCCGCCTGGTTTCTTTTCCTATGAAACATGCCACTCAGACTAGGCAATAGCACTTTCTTCGACACACTTGTCTTCGCTTTCCCTAGCTTCTGTGTTTCCACCATTGTTACTGGCTGGTACGGATTTTTAATCTGGTAGTTGGCCGGTGATGAATTCCTGTTTCTACCAGAATCCGAGATGCAGTTTCCGCTGCTTTTTTCTGCTCGCGTTCACGCCACCTTTTAAGCTCTCCTTCCACGGCCTTTCTTGCAGCCTCCCCCATCTTTGCCTTCTTCAGAGACTCATCAATTGCAACTTTCATGTCCTCCATCTCCTTCTGCGCCGTCTCCAACTTTTTGAGGGCCTCATTTTCACTAGCTTTCACTGCCTCAACCTGAGCTACTGCAGCACTCACTTTCATTTCCGCCAACTTATCAGATTCTTCAACCTTCCGGCTCTGTGACTCAAACTCCTCTCTTGATATTGTAATATGCGATCCAGACTCAGATGTTGAAGTGCGTGCAGCGCTTGTTCGCTCTTGTATACTCTTAATCTGGTCAAGGGCCCTTGCCTCATCTACTTTTGCTGCTTCTGCTTCCTCCAAAGCAACACTTAGCTTCTTTTCTGCTGCTTCTAACGCAAATCTAATGCTTGCAGATTCCTTCTTCAACTCTTCAGCTTGTTTCTTCGTCTCCTCTGCTTCATGTCTTGCATTTTCACTTTCCGATGAGAGCAGGTGGAGTGTTGAGATCATTTCTTCAGAGGCACCTCTTAATTTGGATTCTTCTGCATGGGCTGTTCCAAGCTCGGAGTTAATTTTCTGGAGCTTGACATGCAGGTTCTCTGCAATTGATTCTGTTTCCGCTTCCTTTTCCTTGAGCTCAGAATGCTCTGTCTTCAGATTTTCCAGCTCTTGCTTAAGGGACACCACCAAGCTTTGGAGGGAGCTTTCCTCTTCTACTACTCTGTGCAATGATTCCTTTGCATCATCCAGCTCTGTTGTGATGTTTCTCAAATAATCAATGTCCGAAGCCCTTTTACTTTCAATCTCCTTCTGCAAAGCTCCGATTTCGGACACAGTTTCGGCTATCTGGGTTTCAAGATTTTTTGTGAGTTGTGGATCGGTCTTGTTCTTCAAAGCAAGCAGTTTCTTGGCCGACTCTTCAAGGTTAGCTTTATGTGACTGCTTTTGAACCTCCTTCTCTGCATAAATTTTCGTTTGCTCTTGCTCAGATTCCAAAGTTGCGAATTTCACTTGCCCAATGGAATCCAGTATAGCTGTAATTTCCTTAGATAGGTCACCAGCTCTTTCCATGTTTGCTTTGGCTGCAAACTCAGCTTCAGCTGCTTGTTTGAAGGCAGAAGCCTTTTCTTCAACAGTTGCATCGCTATCTTGACGGATTTTCGTTAGCTCTTTTTTTGAAGCATCAAGTTCAGCAATGGTGGCCATATACTCTTCTCTTGAGGTATCTGACTCTAGTATCGAAGCACCAGCAGATCTTGTAGGACTACCACAGGTTGCTTCTTCAAGTTGTTTCACTTGATTCTTTGCAGCTTCTGTTGCCTTAATGGCTGATTCTTTCGCCTCATTTACAGTTTTGAGTTTGTGTGTTAATTCATCAAGTGTCCTTTTAGCTATTTCAAGTTCTACCTGTGCTTGGGCTTTAGTAGCTTCAGCATTCTTCAATTGCTCCTGCAACTTACTTAACTCTTTCTGGGACAAATGAAGTTGCGTCTCCTTTGCCAACACCCTCTGCAGAGGAAGAGTTGAAAGAGAAACTAGAATAAAAAACAGCATATTCATACGATCAGAGGTTAATAAATTTTCCCCACTTCTCCTACCCTTACTCCAAGGAATCAAAACAAAGAGGTTAACAACTTTTAGCCAATCTGCTTGCATTTCGTTTAATGCGTTGAATTTCAGTCATCTAGTAACTTTTATGAAGCTACAGATTCTCATTCACCCCACCCCAAAAATGAAAAACCTCTTATCCTTCTCCTTCCCCCTCTTTTTTCTTCCTCTTTTTTGTTACGGGTCTTTTGTTTGAAATTTTTGAACTAGTATAATTCTATTTTGACTAGCTTTTCATCACTAAACGCATGTACGATATGACATGACCATTAGGTCGATTACAATAAAAATGTGCACAGAAATGGACTTAAAATGCCTCAAATAAAATGAAATACTACATCCTTTTCGAAATTCGAGTTCCAATTTAAAACTAGTCAACACCAAGGAAAAAAATTGACTTTGATGTTTCATCAAATTTCATGAGAACTGGAACCTTGATTTTCATAATGGAGTCATATGTTGGAACATCACAGAAAGGAAAAAGGAAAAACTCTAAATCAGAATGAAGTAGTAAGTATTAAGAGAAACCACAAACAAGAGGAATCCAATATCCTCCATGATCAATAAATGTAGCTTCGCTAACAGAATCATGACTAGTCAGTGGCCAAAAAGCATTTAAGATTCAGCCAAATTTAGAAAAATACAAGAGAATAAAATCAAAATCATCAAATTCTTTTACCAAGTCAAAGAACTTTGCGCCTACAAAGTGAAGAAAATTGTGCCTTTTACTTCTAAAATTTATAATAGGAACCACCAGACAGCCTGCTATCAAGTTTCTCAAGGATGTATGAAAATACTGACAAGTGGCTACTGTATTATCTCAAGTTTTTTTCCCCTAGCCACAATAACCCGGGATTAAGTGCAAGTTTTACAATACCTCTGCAGAATAAGGTTTCGCCTTCTTAATGACAGGTTTTTCCCCTGAAAAAGCACCTTCACCAAATAAACTGACAGCATCTTTGACAGATTGAAATGGTGCTCGGGTGTCTATTTCTCCAACCCCCACATTAGGAGAGCCTGTACTATTTTGACGATCTTTTGCAGCCATACTGCTTTATGTTTTGTTTCTCCAAAGGCCAACCTGTAGAGAAAGACCAGAAAAATCCAATGTTGAGTTCTATATGAAGTTTGAACAGAAAAAGGATAAAGAAAAAACAGGATGGATACAATAAGTGAAGCTCACAATCACATAAAACACACTTTACCATAAAGTAGAAGGCTTGCAACATAAAATAATTGCTATATCAGGAATATATAACACTACAAAGGATTAGATGCAGAAGCCAGAACCTTCGTTTTCTTTTTCCTATGAAAATGTTTGTGATATAAAGAAGGTAATGTATAAAGACAACATGCAGCTTGAAACAAATTAAGATACACAACCAAACCAGCAGAAGAAACGCAAAAGTAGTTCACAAAGTAAAAACCCAATGAACAATCCGGGAAGATATTTAGTGATCCCCGCAAAGTAAATTTTCATCTAAAAAAACAATTCCATTTCTTTTTCTGCATACCACCATAAAAGATAATATACAATTTTTTTATAATTCTAGTACTTTTACCACTGAAATTTTTTATTTTAAAAAAAGGGAATGATTCACCCATTCTCTTGAACTGAACATATAACATGTATGAAGAAATTCTAGCTTCTACTAATCAAGTGACCCTCATCAAGCAATTATCCTCAGTTGTTGGCCCAAAAAAAGCACCTTAGATAGTTCACCAGAATTCTAGATGCCTACTTTGAAAAAGTTGACTGATTAGGAACACCTCAAGGACCATAGTTTAATCAAGGTTGCATAAATGGCAAACACTTAACTGCCACAAAGACTTTTAACCAAGTTTTTAAAGTCAAATTTAAAAAAAATAAAAAAAAAAATCCCAGTCTTCTCTTTAGGAAATGTGATTCCTTTTGAGATGTGTAATGTAATTTTTCTAGGGCAGAAGGCCTAAGAAGACCCTATAGGTAGAATTGTAGAAATCCTAATCTTTGCTTTAGAAAACATGATTCCTTTTAACTGTTGACATGAGATACCTCGACCTATTCCTTGTAAGTCATGCCCCACCCCTTCCGTCTTCGGCTGTTCACTTAAACACTTCTTAAGTCCTTTTCAAGATGTAACCACTTTTAGTCTAGCTTCCAAACCATATTATACAATCCTAGGCCACCTCCTCTTCCCAAGTAATACTGCACGAACTAACAGTTAAGGAAGAAAAAAGAGAAAAACATAAGGAATGTTCAGAAACCTTTCTACACCATATTCTTTCATTTGCTTTAAACCCATGTCAAGACGTAGAATGAAAATCGTAAAAAAAAGTTCTGAACGACAGGTTTTCCTTTTATTTCATGAACAAATATTGGAAAGTGGTGGTGCGGGTATTTGGATAGTACTCTTTAGTATTTTAAAAACTATGCCCCTGAAACACTTATCCAGAAACCTATTTTCCTCGCTATTTCCACAACCTTCTTCATCCGAAAACATAAAATGGTTTCAAAATAACTTGAGCCTGAACCTCTTTGCTAACCAAGCTCGGAATACGGAATCTCAAAGCCATTCAATTATGTTTTGAATAGTAAGGGAAAAGATTTTTAGTGGAGAAATAATCTTCAATTGCCATAACCGGTTGATAAAGTAGAAAACAGCTAAAGAGATTTGCCGCAACAGGATTCAAAATAACTGAAAATAAACTACGGTTACTGAAATAAACATAACAAGATTCAAAAATATACCTGAATAATCCTGTGAAGACTTTGGATCAAATAGTCTTCCAATAAAGTTAAACTTCCCAAGTTCTTAATCGCAATCTTAATACATCACAAACGGGAAATTTATCAGACAAAATGAGTGTAAAGAAATATGTGAAAACAGCAGGTTGAAGCAAGGGGAAAAGGTAAGAGATAAACTTTAAACAACACGCAATGATTTTATTTTTTTTAAAAGAAAGGGGCAGATAAAAGTAGGCTAAAAGTATAAGAACAACAAATGAACAAAGTACAAACCAAATAATAACACAATCAAAACCCCGAAGGTAAGGCGCACGATTTTAAGTTTGATTCTTCGAACCTTTCTTGAACCACTGGATGTTGTAGGCGCACGGTCATGATTCTCCAAACTTTTCATGAACCACTGGACCGTCTCTCCATGGAGCACAAAACCTCATCAAATTAGTCGGGTGGCGCCCGATATCTATGGTTATTTAAAAATAAAAAAAAAATAAAAAAAAGGATAAAGAAATAAGATGATATAAAACACTATAGATCGTCAAAATCGCAAAAAGATTATCTTGATAGAGGAATAAATTCTAAAAAAGTCATGAGCTTTTTGGTGTACACACTCTTGCAACAGAAAATCAAATGAAAATTGAATCTCTAAAACCAAACACGGCCGATCAAAATAGCTCCCACAAGTACTGCCTCTGCGAAAAGTCAGCAAGAAGAACCGATAACAGTTTTCGATCGACGAGTTACTTTTTCCTAAGGAACCTGAAAATGGAGAGCGACAGGGGGAAACAGAGCATGAAAACACCGAAAGTCACGAAACATGCAGAGGTAGAAAGGGAATACATACCGAGCACTTGGTCTGGTGGTAAAAAATCATCACTGATTTAACTTTATGATTCACTTAGATTTTTCAAAGTTGATTTAAAATTAGTCCGATTGAATTGACTCGAACACGGACATTACGAGAAATGTAACCAAAAAAGGGAAACCCACCAAAAAAAAAAGGAAAAGAAAGAGGGGAATGACAATAATATGATGAGAGAGGGCACGAAAGCTCCAAAAGTTCTGTATGTGCGGAGAGACAAATTTTAAGAATAGGAAGCTTTCGTTAGCAGTAGAATAAAAGAAGGTGGGGGCACCCCAGCCCCAGCACTGACCGAAACATATCACACTCTAACACGTCTTGGACTAGTCTTGACCGAGGACGCCCAAAATGCGTCTTAATTTAATTGTCACACTTTAAAAAATTAATAATTAATAAAATGTAAAGATTATTCTAAGAGAAAATACTTTTTTTTAAAATGTCCTTCACTTTTTTTTTCATAAAAAAAGTGGCAGAACCTAAAATAAAAAAAAGTGTGAAGAACTTAAAGGGTAATATTGAAAATAAAAAAATTGTTATAATTAATGACATATTAAATGTGGAAAGTGGACAACTATTTTGGGATATTCATAAATGGAATAATGGACAATTAAATCGGGACAGAGGGAGTATTATTATTAGGATGGAGATATTAGCGTTCTAAAATTACTTAAGCCATTTCCAATTGTCATTTTTATCCGAACAAATTTTTATTTTAAAAAAGAGAAAAAGGAAAAAAAATATTCCAATCGTTATTTCTATAACTATTTTTATATGAAGTGAAAGATAAGTGATATAGAGAATTTCTATAAATATTTTTACATATAGAAATAGTTAGAGAAATTTTCTACTATAGATACCATGTCGTATCACCAACTAGAACCTACATTTCACTTAATGCTACTATGGGACTACTGGTATATGTTGATATGGCCAATATTTTTGTCAAAGTTGCATTTTTCGAAACAAAACTTCACATAGTTGGAAATATTGATTAGGTTTCGAACATAGGAGCTCTGAAGTGTGCCGTAGATCATTTTCTAACGTGCATACTATCTCCCTTGCTTTTTTCTCTCTTGTTCTCTGGTGTATGAAACTACACTAATCTAATCCTAGCAAAGCAGCTCTAAAAAAAGTATAAAGAAAGGAAAATGGAACCAAGAGATGGACTAACATGGCATGTATTGCAATCAAGTTGGCATGCTGGATGTAAATGCAAGAACATTAACTTTGGTGTATATTTAGGCTCCGTTTGATTGCAAAGATGGAAAAGGAAAATAAATTTAGTTTGTTTGTATGAAAAGATAGAAAAAAAAATGAGAGATGTTACTTCTTTTATAAGTAGATATCTTATATCCTTTTATATTTTTGGTGGAAAATTTGTCTTCACCACCAAGCAAAGAAAATTTCTTCATGGAAAACTTAATAATGAAGAGGATATCACCCCTATCACTCAACTTATTTTCCATCTTTTCACCGGTATTAACTCAATTTATTTTTCTTTTCCATCTTACAATCAAACGGAGCCTTAATTTCCCCGAAACTGATCCTCAACCTTTGAACAAAGATTCATGGTGCCCATGATATCCATGCATAACCTGGATGCAGACAAAGTTAATAATTACTATAAAATGTAGAATTAAAAATGCTAAAAGCTGATAATTTACAAATTAGACTATGAATAATATAAATGAAAGAAAGAGTGAGAAGGAAACAAAACCATTACTCCATGTGGTTCAGTGATTCCCAACGGTCAATTGTTAGAAGTGCATAGATACTACTCTCCATTTCTTCACCTGCTTCCACAAAAATTAAGGGATAATTAGAAAAAATGACTCTTAAAATTTGACTCGAATCTCTCGCTCATGTATAAAATTTAATTTTCAGTTAAAACATCCTTAAAGTTTCTAATTTACCCTCACTCGTCCAAAATTGGATGCCCCGATAAAAGATGCACAGAAAATGCGCGTGATTATCACAAACCACTCTTTTAAGAGGCATTTTTTGATGCTTCAACCAAAATTAGAAATTTGAAGGATACTTTAACCGAAATTAGAAACTTTAAAGATACTTTAACCGAAATTAAAAACTTTTAGGATACTTTAAACAAATTAAAAACTTTTAAGGATAGTTTAACCGAAATTAAAAACTTTAAGGAAGTTTCAACTGAAAATTAAACTTTAGGGACGAACGAAGATTTTGGTTAAACTTTAGTGTTATTTTTTCTAATTACCCAAAATTACGAGATAGAAGTATACTTATCTACATACACAAAACATATATATATCCGTACATAGAGAGAAAAAGCATACCAGAGGTTTGTGGTTCCTTCAGTGCTATGCTTAATTTTATTATATGTTTTAATTCGTTCAATGAAATTTTTAGAAAACCCCATGTGATATAGAGCTCTAAACTTTGATAATGTATGAGGAAAATATGAGATTCTTTTGGCTGGTGAAGGAGTCGAGCAATAAGACATTGGCATTCCTAATATCTCTCGCAGAACTCTCATTTTTCATTCCATCGTTGACAATCAACTAAGATGTGTTGCTCAGTGGTAAAGGACGGAGTGTAAATTTAATAATGCCTTATTCGATTGTCAAAGATTAAGTATATAAGCTTATAGTCGACCCTCAAGAACTAAGTAACAAACATCTTAATCAATTGCGAATGACCGAATAAAAGCGTGGGAGGTGTTTTTGGGTGCTAATATTTTCACCCTTATATTAAAACTAAGTATTATTTTTGTTGTGAATGTTTTATATACTCGCAAGTGCACGAATCGAATACTAGTATAGCTAGGCAAGAGCGACGTCAAACCCTAGGGATCTGACAGACGGAACGTACGTATTTCACCCACTAATTCTAATTAATTTCTAATTTAGCTTAAAAATTAAGTGAGATGATTTATCGACTAAAAATACTAATAAATTAATAATTAATTAATAAAATACTAAATAAATAATCAATTAATAAAATACTAGGGTGGCAGAGTCATACATCTAATATCATGTTCCTAATATTCATGCTCGACAAACTATACTTTCTGTCTCACACTAAAATCCAATTGTTAATTGTTCCACAGCAAAACGTATGTATAAAATCAAAACAATCACTATATCCGTCAAAACACATCATATATCCAATATCAACAAATCATAAGGTGAATCCAACAAAAAATAATGAGAATCCAATTTTTTTTATCAATTAAAATATGCAGTCAATAAGAATTATTTTTAGAATTAAAGCATTAAATTGGTGTAATCAATTTGCATGAATACGTGCAAGGAAATCAATCAAATATACCCATCCTCAACCCTAGCAAATTAATTAGCCTAGCATGTTTGTAATTGAAACACAAAACATAATTAAATCATGAATAAATAAACAAATTAAATATTTACTTGAATACGTACAAATAAATTGATGAATAAATTAATAATTCTAAATTAATTATAATAATCAACAAAGCATCCAAAAATTAATTCTAATAGAAGACTGAGGAATCAGCAGAAGAGAAGGAAAAAAATAATAATAAAAAGTGGTTTCTCAATAATTGTGCCTAGAAAGAAAAGAGGAGAAAAACAAATAAACTGCAACTGTTTTTCTTTTATCGTAAGTTGTGCTTAGGGATGGCAAAAAAATTCAATCCGGCAGGTTTCTGACCCAACCCAACCCAGATGGAGCGGGTTCGGGTCGGGTTTTTTTTAGCCCGGGTTAGGTTTGGATTTCTAAAGAAAAACCCGGGTCGGGTTTGGGCTTTGACAGTTTAAAACCCGACCCGACCCGACCCGCATACTTATATAAAAAAATATATGTTAATATTAAATATATATAGTATTTAAGAATCTCTAGCCTCATCCGGATGGAATATATTTTTATATAGATAATAGATCTGTTAGTGAATTTTATAAATAGATAAAATAAAGACTATTTTTGTTTGTTTAAGAATAATCAAGATGGAATATATATATATATATATGTGTGTGTGTGTGTGTTATTGTGCTTTTTTTTTTTAAAAAATAAATTTGAAAGGCAGTGCGCTGACAATGCATAAACGTATAATAATAAAAAGGCATAAAGAATGATTATTTTTTTTTATAAACTTAAGAATTCGGGGAGCGGGTTTGGATTTTAAGGTATAAACGCGGAGCGGGTTTGGGTTCCAAAAAATAAACTCGCATCGGGTTTAGGACGGAATATTTTAGATGCAGATCGGATTTGGTATTAGCCAAACCTGCTCCGAACCCGACCCGTTGCCATCCCTAATTATGGCAAAGGAGAAGGGAAAGAAAAAAATTGAAGTTGCGGCTACTGTGTGATTCTCCTTCCCGCGGCTGCTTTTCCCTCTCTTTTGTAATTGATTGGTTGCTCTATGGTGTGTGATGGGCTTATTAGCTTGATTAATGAGTTGTTTTGAATTAATTAATTTGGGCTTAGTTTGTTTTCTTGAACCGGTTGGGTTGTGGCTTGCACATTAGTTGAATGGGCTGTTACATATTGGGCCGAATGGGCTATTATTTATTAAAAAAAATTCCATCTTCATTTTAAAATAACTCATTTTCGCTAAATTAATACTTTAGCGCACTAATTGTATTTCGGCCATAATTTTGAGCTTCGAAATTCAATTGATCCAAAGTTTTCACCCACGTGTATCTAACTCAAAAATTTAGAACTTTTATTTCTGGAGTTTTCTTCAAATTCCGTATGGATTAGTGTCAGAATGTTTTTGAAAACAAGCGTTGCATGTAGCCAATTTTTTTTCTTCATTCGAAAACTTCTCAATTTAATTTCAAACACCCAAAAAGCTCTAAAAACACAACAGATATAATAATATATTCTCTCTAAAATATATATTAATGGACTACAATATACCAATTTCTTGACAAATCAATTTTCCCGTCGCATATGATACAGTATAACAGAAAAATATCAGTAATAAAAAAAAAAAAAAAATATTAGCTTTAAAAATAAATTTCTTATATAATTATTACAAATTTTATGTATAGCAAAATTAACATTAATTACTATATAAAGAAGCAATTATTACTAATTTAAGCTACACTGAATAACAATTATTTACAAAGTTTTAAATATATAAATTGGGTCAAATGCGGAAACAAGTTAATAGATCAATTTTAAACTCTTAATCGGTTAATCCCAACTAATTAACCATAGTTTAATAGTATTAGATTAAATTTTAATACATTGTTGCTTTTGAGAGTGAGAATATAGTGAGGGAAAGTAAGTATCGAATTACTTGTAATTTATAGTATTTAAGTAGTTGAGTATTTACATATAAATTAATATTTATCTATTTTGTCATGTGATTGTTTTTTGACAAACATATAAACATATGGTGATAATATCCCCAAATTAGTTATCCTTAAAGCCAAAGCAATATACAACTTTACAAGTATGTAGTACAATTTTTCTCAAAACATGAAAACAATACTATAATCTAGCAAATAGATAATTTATCTGCCAACATGGGTAACCTAATTTTTGTCATAATCAATAGTTTTTCTTAAAAAAAATACACAATTTTATAGTCACGATGGTCTTATTTTATAGATATTGATGAGCATATTTCAGAAATATAATTTTTATGAAATTCCAATTTTTTTGATTTAATTGAGATATTTAAAAGTTTTATTAAAGGATATGATGAAAAAGAAATATAAAAGTTGACGCGACATTTCAAATTTCAATGTAATTGTTCATATAAATTAAAACCAATTCGCTGTATTCTTGATCATTATAATTGATGACTTTTTGTTTTTTTTGGCACGTGATCAAATTCAATACTTCCCGTTAGTCAGGATTGAGCTTTGGCCACTAGGTTAGTGAAATAAAAATATGAATAACTTTTCTTAATTTCTATTAATGCTCATTCATGCTATAAAATATGAAAAGTAGTATTATAAATCTAGATGCATAACTACACACTCGTTTATAACTTCTATTCGAACTCTACGTGCAAAGTGTGTGGCAGTGATCTAGTGTGTAGAAAAAGGAAGCTATGTTTATTTTAATGTGAAACTTTGTATAATAAACACTTAATAGATTTTTGCACATAAGTGCAATTTAACGGAAAAAAAAATTAAGTAGTAGTAACTAGTAAGTGGCCTAGCGGTTAAACATATCTTAATCTTCATATCTTAAAAACGCAAAAGTTCAAATGCTTTTACTTATTCAAAAAGATTATGACTAGATGAGATTAACTTCTTTTAGTTTGTATTTATTGTTAAACCAATTATAATTTTCTCAAACGAAGTAGGTAATGTGAAAGCTATGTCAGATTACAATTGAACCAACAATAGAGCCACCTTCTTTTATAAGTTGAATTCAGATTGCTAACGCAACGCGTGTGTGACTCGTGTATATATATATGTAATTTGAATAACAATCGTATGTAGCCTGGTGGGTAAATTATAAGGTTAACTAACATAAAATGTTCAAATCCATTTGCAAGCAAATTTTTTATTCAAAAAAGGCTACCGGAATAAAAGAGGCAATTCAAACAATGTTTGAAACAGTTGAAATTTGTCATGATCTTGGATAATGTCAGAAGTATATGAGGAGATTGTTGAATTTACATCCAGCAATAGCATCGAGACACAAAGGAATTATCAATTCACACACTTAAATTTATAAAACAAAAGTAAAATCCCGCGGCCTGGGTCTACCGCCTATTGAAATTAGAGCTTCCATTTTTTAGTAGTAAGACCATCTCCATTGCAATGAGCTAATAGGCTAAATTTAGCATTCATCCCACATCACATACCCTAAAATATTAATATGGTAGGCTAAATGCTAAAGGAATGGTAAAGTTAACAGCCAACAAGCGTTTACCACGCACGACATGTTTATCGAGCAAACTCACACGATACACAGTGTATCATGGGTTCCATTATCTACCCTAGCACAATATATACTTTATTGTACCAACAATTTGCTAAATGCTCCACCATTAATAATGTAACGAAATAGAAACAAAGAGAGATTAAGAAGGAGAATAAAGTGAATTTCTTGTTTGAATGTACAATAGAGAACTATTTCTATTATACTTTCCATATTGAAATTGTATGATTGTGTTCATTAACTGGCATTATACTCGAAAATTTTTATTGCGGAAACTGAGTTTGAATCATGCGAAAAATTAATATAGCTGAACGAGTTTTCATAAGATAGATCAAGTAAAACGACATTATCCAAAAAGATAACAAAATATTTTGAACCCCCCATGGTGAATGTGGAGAGGTCCCCAAACATCAGTGAATAGATCAAATGGTGCTGAGAATAGAATCATTTTTAAAAACATTGCCGGTTGTTTCCAAGTTGGCAAGATAAACAAGCTAGTCAAACAAATAACAGAGGTGCTTGGAAAACAGTTGGTGGGGATGCCGTGGTGTGGATAACAATAGGAGTTGGCTTTAGAGGCGCGTGGGAGCGTGCCAACTCCGATTTTTTGACGGCGTTTGGTTCGTATTGAAGAGACGAAGATTTTGGTATATTATATGGGTGGTTTAGGGTTATTTATCGAGGTGCGATTGATCAAGAAAGGAGGGTGCGCGTGGGATCTGGGCTGCGCGACTGGGGATCTTGCAGAGGCGCGTAGAGCGCTCCAAATGTGTTTTCCGGGGTTTGGATCGTATTGAAAAGACGAAGCTTTTGGTATATGTTTTGGGTTAATCAGGTTCTGTAGGGCTTCACAGTGGATCGATTGGATAAAGCAGGGTTTTTGATGTTGGTTGCTTGGGTTGATGAGGCTTTTTTGATTTGGATTTGGTTGATGATTAGATGAGAGATTGGTTCGAGGATGAATCTGATACCATGTAACGAATAGAAACTTTTTTTTTTTTTTTTACCTTTTGTGAATTGTACACATTCGAAAGCTAATAGGCTAAATACACCATATTACCCTACCATTTTAGCTCATCACAATAAAGATGGTCTAATACTGCTGACAGCTAAACAATCAAAGGGAAGAGCCACTATGTCAAGTATAGGATCAAGAACATGCCATTTCATTGTGCAATTACTACACTTTAGGTGAACCGCCACTGGTACACTGGACCGATGGTGAAGTTACACAGGTGCTGCCATTTGTGCACGTCCATGTGATGGTGCTTACTTGGAGCATTACAATTGTTGACTGGCCCAGAGCACCTTCACATTGTACTTCTCGAGTACAGTATATACTCTCGTATTTTACAAAAATTCTTCATTCATCCTCGTCACTGATCTCAAATACTAAACTTCTGACAAAAGAGGATTTCGGCATCTGTAATTTTGCCTTGTTGAATCTACATAGAGAAAATGTAGGGTCTTGCTTACTTCCAGAAATCCTGAGATTATTTGAGGCAATGAGAAGTCATTTTCCAACTCCTGTTGAGGTTTCAGAACTTGAGTAGCTAGGGAATGAAAAATTTATCATTTTCGGAGGTGTTGTAGCTGTACACTCTGGTGGTGTATCGAGTTGTGGGCCCGAGCAATTATTATCAGTTCTAACCTTCAACTGCACTTCTGTACATGTTCGGATTCCAGCAAAGTTCACCTCTAGGCTTGAAGTCACCTCATCGGAATTCGAGAAGTATTTCTTAATGATGCCCGAGCCTGAGACTGACGCTGATTCTGACAATGTATCACTAGGGGTTTTATCCAATGGACTGAAATTCCAATCCTGTCCCTGCTCACTTTCGGTTCCACCGGCAAAGAGACCAAACCTCTCTTCATTGTCCCTAACAAGATGCACCTTCTCAAGACCTTTTACAGGGTGGTTATGAATGCTGTTTTTCTCTAGACTATTCTTTTCCTTCTTCTTTTTCTTTGATGGACGACCAGCACTTAGAACCTTATGTGTCTGGAGACTGAAATCTTTTGAACCTCCTTTTATTTCTTTTGCATTTAATGACATTGTTATCCTTAGAAATTTGATCCCGTACTTTTCTGGCCACGTGCTTTGATAAACCCAGTTTCTCAGAACTGCTCCAATGGCATGTTTCAATGTAAAAATATGCCCTTGTAGAATCTGGGAAAGCATATTTTAGAGGGAATGATTCAGACAAGTGGTAAAGGTTAGACCTCCGTTTCATCTGGTAGAACAGAAAGAAGAATGGATGCTCAATCACAAGCATATAACAAATGAGTATTGGACTAAGAGGTAAGTAAGTGGCATAAAGTACCATCATTCCTTTCACTCCAAGGTTTGGGAAACAACTCAGATGCTTGCTCTCAAGTTCTCCTAAAAAACAAATGATCAGCAGTGGTTACTCTCACATCGCAAGCAACTATTTTTGTGATGAATCATTGTCTCTTTGGTATTGAGAAGTTAAAAAACGAAAATTAAGTATGATCACAAGAGTAAAACCAGGATATAATGTGGCACGGAGAAGTTACACAGCAAATAGAAGTGCGAAAAAAGGAGGGGGAAACAGGCATATGATAAGATCCACCGGAAACCAGCTTAAGGCTCGACTTAAAAGCATGATGTTGTAGGTTTCAACTTGTAAAATAATTGAGGTTTATTTAAATAACTTGTCAAATTCACGAAATATGTGGCTTCAATTTCTGATGAATTGCTTTAAACAAACCTGATTTCAGTTTATTTCAGCTGATGAATAGATTCATGGAATCAACGAATCCGTCAAGTCCCTATATCATTTTTTTTCCTCTTTGTTGCTAAAATACTTTTATAAAATATCACATAAATATTTGGTCAATAGAAAATATGGATTAGTACATAATTTCATGTGTTATGGTAACCTTTTACTTTTACACCTTTTACTTTTACACAGGATGGATGGAGAAGATATTCAATACAACGGTTATAACGCCACATGTTATCACACATCCAATGACATTGCAAGAAGTGTGCACCTCTCCCTCCTCAATATGATAGAATAGAATAGATACACAAGTATTCCATATTTCCATCGGTCTCATTGACTTTCATACTTGAAAATAGTAATTTGAACGTACTGAAGGAAGGCTGAAGAACACAAAATCTTATTTTATTAATTAATTAATTGTTGCAAGGTTTCTTATTATATTGATTTTTGAAATGTGAGAGACCGTTCATTAGGAGAAAATATTCAATACAACGGTTATAATGTCACATGTTATCACAATCCAATTAGATTGCAGAAAAGTGTGCATTTCTCTCTTCTCAATCACACGAGTCATTAATTTTCTGCAATCTGATTGGATATGTGATAACATGTAGCGTTGTAACTGTTGTATTGATTATTTTCTTGTTCATTAGAGAGATGTCCCGAAAAAAAAAGAGTGTTATTGGTTCAGGGGCAGGGTAGTATACAAATGCAGAAACAGGAGAAGCAACAACCTTAACTTCTATTTCAACAAAATCAACTCTAAAGCAGCGTCACTCCTTCAAACATCTACTTGGACAAGTACGCACGCATAAAAGAAGTAAAGGATTCCGAATCCAAAGGGAGGGAAATGATCATTAAGATACTGCAAAAGCATTTATAATCAACAAGAAATTCATTCGATTGTTTATGCAACAAAATCATCAATAATAATAATAATACATAATAAAAGAACTGACTAACATCACCGAAATGCCACCATAAGAATAAGTTAAGTTTAATTTCAATAGAATCAAGAAATGCCATATTGCCTACTTAAACAGAAGAAGACAGTTGTAGCGGTCCTTTTTTTCATTAAAAATGTGTTTGCAAGAGGTTTGAAACCTTTGACACTGAAATCCACTACTTAACCACTAAACCACTTGACATTTTTATTTTATATTTTGGTTTGAATTAGATATATTTAAGGATAGTTTGATCGAATTAGATATATTTAAGGATGGCAATGGATTGGGTTTGATCAATACCAAATCCGACCCGTAGTTGCAATAGCTCACCTTGAACCCGATGCGGGTTTTGTTTTGAAACCCAAACTTTAACTAAATCATGCTAAATCAAATAGAAAAAATAGAATTCACTATAATTTTAACTAAATCTTGGTATCTTGCCAAATCAACAATGCAAAAAATTAAACTGAGCAAAATTAAATAAATTTAAACAATTTTTTACTACATTTGAAAGAATCATAAAAATAAATTACATGCAAAGAAGAGAATGAGATCAAATTTAACTAGAGAGTATTGAGATGAAGAAGGAGAAATTCAGCTAGGGCGTGCTAGCATAGTACTATATAATATATTCATATATATATATGCTGGTAGGGTCGGGTCAGATTTCTTAGATGCAAAACTCTAACCCACCCCGAACTCGGTTTGGGTTATTTCTTTGAATTTCAAACCCAACCCGAGAGAAGAAAAAAAAAGTCCAATTAGGGTCAGGCCAGGTCGAAAACTTACGTGATTGGGTTTTATTACCATCCCTATATATATATATATATATATGAGTACGACATATACCAATTTTAATCGTAAAGTTATGTTAAACTTTTGAATTATCTATATTTTACTCCCGTAATCTCTTATTTTATTAAAAAATATGCCAAGAGAGAGGTTCAAGCCTTGAATCTTTTGCAAAATAAATTACTACTTAACTATTAAAGCACTTAATATTTTTATCTTATATTTAAATTTAAATTAGATATAAACATACGCATCGTATTTGTACATGATCTACTATATAAGTATAAACTAACCAATATTAAAAGAGGCAAGAGAGAGAGAGAGAAGAAAGGGTCTGGAACAGTAATGTGAGAAGAGATAGACATAGCAAAGTGGGTGCCGAGATTCGTGTCGATGAAGACTGCTACCACCTGTGCTGCTGCTACACCTACACTCTCACACTCGAACGATCCATTCTTTTCTTTTCTTTTCTTTGATTGATTACTCTTCCCTCCAACGAGACTACTCCATTCCAATACACGCTCCAAGGCTCTGTCTTCTTCTGGGTCTTGCTCCAAGGCCTCGCCAATGGGCCGGGCCGGGACCGGTCTAGCCAGCTAGGCTTGTGATTTCTTCGACTAAGCCAGGTCTAAGGTCCACGAGCCCATCCAAATAGATTATTTTGGTTTGGTTTGGTTTCGATCAAGTGGGGCTTATTTTCAACTTTTTAAATAGACTAAGTATTGTTTATGCCGAATAATATAACAACATAAAATATATTAACTGTTTAAAAATAATAATATTTAATAAAAAATACTAAGTCTCTAAAAAATGTTAAATAAAAAATATTAATTAAAAAAATGTATACGCAACAAATAACATTATAATAGGTGAATTTTTTTTCTGAACTCGCATAATAAGTTATCTAGACAGAGATTATTTAACTGTAAATTGGGGTAGTGGTTGCTAAAGTCGAACTCAATACTGCAAAAGATAAATTCAACTTTATTAGATTGAGGTGATATTTTATTAAAAAAAACTTGAATTTCCCTTCCTTTATGATGTCTTTCAATTTGAACCTACTTCATTAGGGTCGGGTTGAGCCATTTTAACATTCATAATCATTCACCAATAGATACAATAGCAAATATTCGAAAAAAAAATAAATTAATGTACCCTATTATTATTACAATGACATTATATATTTTTAAAATTTTAATCGTAAACAAATGGTACCATTGACAATAACATCATTTTACAAAAGTAATATACTTTTTAATATATTTATATATATATATATATATATAATCGTGAACAAATGGTACAATTGGTAGTAACATTTAATAATTTTTAGTTTTTGTATTTAAATTTAATGTATTTTAAATTTTAAAAAGAAGTTAATGGAGAGAAAGGTGAGTAGATTGTGGAATAAGAGAGAGAAAATTTGTTGACTTTATTAATTTGATATTTTGAAAATACATCTAACAGCCCAAAATTTATCTTATTTATTGATATATATATATATATATATATATATTAAAATTTCATTATCACACAAATTAATAAAAAAAATGTTGATAATATAACAAATGTCTTAAACTAGTACATGATAAAAATATATATTTATATTGCCTTAATATAGATAAATACAATCTAACTACGATTTAACTAAATTCATTTATTTTGGCACTTAAAAAATATATTTAACCCATTCGACCAAGAATATTGCAACAAGTGGAATGATCTTGGCTACTCATCTTTAGTGAATTTTATGACCTAGTTAACGATGTTGGGCTTGAGACATGAATTATGGGACCCAATTAACAATGCTGGGCTTGAGCCAAGTGTCACGTGCCGCCAAATTTGAAACGAATTAGTGTTAAGTGCCACATGAAGCCTAGCTAAAGTTTAATCCCGTTACACAAAGTACTTCTAATGTTAAACTTATTATCATTACTTAAACAATTATATGAGTTATTGTTATTTATTAAACTCAACCAAATCTCTTGATCCAGTGGTACAAGATTGCCACTGAGATCGACTTGAAACTCCTAAGGTTAATTTCTAGCATTGTCAAAACAATACTTAGCCCACGAGCGGAAATTAATTGAAGTGCGCGAAAGTTAACCCGGACATTCCATGGGTAACCCTCGAACAAAAAAATAAATAATAAATACTTGTTAAACTCGTAAGAATTTGCTCAGCTCCGATGTGCAAAATAATCCTCCAGTGTTATGTATAGCTAAACTACTATCAACTGAAATTCTCCTTCAAATTAAAATTTTATACAGGGAGGTGGTAAGGGGACTTAAGTAGAATTGCTCCTCCCTTTTATGCTTGTCTTTCATATTTTTTATAATTATTAGTTACCGAAAAAAAATTCTAGTACAATTTATGGACAATGATAAAAAAATAATTAATTTGTGTAAAAAGTTAGAACATCTCTAATGGTATTGTAAAAATTAACTTGTACATTGTGTGTCGACTCATTTTTACAAAAAAACTTAATCATTAAAAAAAAATGATCTAATGGTACTTTTGTAAGATCTTGTATCACTTTTGAAATAATCAAAAAGATTTCAACACATATTAAATATCAATTTAAGTAATTTTTTATTATATTCTCTTATTTTTTATATATAAATAATCTTATTGTAACAATGAATCTTGATTTATAGATATTGATGGATCTTGATTTGAAGTTATTACATTTCAAAATTTTATAAAAAATAAAGAGATAAATATAATGTGGCATTATAAAATGGGAGTTTAATTTACACAAACTTTCATTTTAAAAGAGTGCTGGAGACGAAAAAATAATTACAAGTTGTGTAAATTCTACATAAAACAAATATATAAAAGACTATTCAAAATGTTCTTAGAAATTAAATTACCGTAGTATAAAAATTGTTGTGTAAATCTCTCATGTCAAGTCACTTTTAAACAAATCTTGAAGTCTAAAAAAAAATGCTCAAATAATATTTTTATAAACTTTTGTGTAAAATTTGAATAAACCAATAAAATACCGATATATGTTTGATGTCATTTTGTGCAATTATTATTATTTGGAATTTATATATACGTAATTTTATAATGACAAATGATCTTGATGTTTTGGTCTTGATAAATAGATTTTGAAGTATATAATTTTTATTAGTACATATATTTTATGTTAAAAGTTATTCCTTTTTAAACCTTTATAAAAAAAATTGAGAGAGAAAAAATTGATGTGGGAGTATAAATTTGTAGTGTATTTTACACATCCATTTTACATAAAAGCCAAATTTAAAAAAAGGCGGCAGATAAAAAAATTAAAAGTTATGTAAATTATACACAAAATAACAATATACACCACTGTTAAAGATGTTTTAAGTTAAATATGTGATGATATGTTATCTTATATTTTGATTTTTTTTATAGAAAAAATTAATTTCGATAGTGGTGAAGAATTTTTTTCTTAAAAAGTAGGACATTTGCTTATAATTAGGGGTGTTTTCGGTTTTGGTCAGGGTAGAAATTAAAGTATCCTAAACCCAAACCAAATGTAAAAATTCGGTTTCAGTTTTTAAATCTTTTAAACCCAAACTCGAACCAAACTTCTCGATTCGATTTTGGTTCGGTTTTATTCAGTTTTAACATATGTTTTTTTTTCCTAAATCAATTTTACATAACAATGTAATACTTATAGTAATATAAAATTGGTTCATATTCAAATTAAAGTCATACTTTTTTAAAAATAAAGAGTAAACATATAGGCTTTGTTTGATAATAACATGGAAAACGAAAAGAAAATTAACTAATTTAAGTGAGAAGATGGGTTGAGGGATGCGGTGAGATTAATTCTTTCTTTTTAACTTCTTCCATGGAAAACTTTTCTTTGGGCAGTGATGATTTTCCACAAAATATAAAGAAAGATAGAAGACATATATTCACAAAAATAAGTATGAGATGCCTCAACTTATTTTTTATTTTCTCACCCAAATTAATTATTTTTTTTTATTTCTCATGTTACTATCAAACAGGCCAAAGATACCATATTTTCTATTTAGTTACTATTTTATTTATATATTACAAGAATAAAACATATTAAATAAAATGATAATTTTATTTCTATCTACGACATCTTGCAGTTAATCCCTATTACCTATTAAATTCATCCGTGAGCATGGATAGACTGATAAAAAAATATTATTGATTTAATTTTTATAAATGTTATTTTATTAATAATTTAATACTAAAATATCCACTAAATTGATAATTACATCCACTTTAATTAAATAAATACAATTATTATAAAAGACATAAATTCATTTCTCATCGACTTCGAAGGATTTTACTCATTTTCTCGCCCAAAATTGGCAAGTACTAAGATCGATTTTGAAGGTGTAAACCAAAGATGTAAATGTGAAATGAATATATCAGTGTATTGTCACGATTTTATCTCTCATTAGAATACAATATATATATATATATATATATAAGAATACACCCATTTAAGAATAAAGAAAATATTATACTTCTCCCTCCCTCCCTCCCTCCCTATCTTTGCCCCACTCTCTTTGTCTCTCTCCATCCTCTCTCTCCTCCTCCCCCTCTCTTCCCTGGCCCCTTCTTCCCTCAAATTTAAAGAAGTTAATCACAATTCAAAATCAAATTCATATCAAACAATGCGATAATATAGAAATTCAAAAAATGGGTACTAAACAAAGATAGAAATTCTTATCAATTATCATATGGTTTTATGTTAGACAGAACATATATACATTCTGTAAAATTGAAAGAACTTCGAGTGAAATTGATAACGTAAATATCTAAACTAAGTAGGATCCGATCTGAACATAGATTCCAACTTTTTTTCCATGACCGTTTGTAGTTAGTACTTGTATATATGCTGAATTTGACAATGGTATAACAAAATATGTGTGAACCAATAATGATCAATTTTAGTTTGTTGGTATTTATGTTGATTTCGTATGTATGACCTATTTAAGTTCACATGTTTGTACTTGTATGTATGTTAAAAAATGATATTAACGTGTCTATACCCAAGAGACACAATAACACGAGGATTTTTGAATCTCTACATTAAACATCACTTGAATCATGAAAATATATATGTATATATATATGATTTCATTATTGATGGGATATTAACGGAATGGATCTGGGTGATGGGATATTAACAGAATGGATCTGGGTTGAATCATGAATATATATATATATATATATATGTGGTTTCATTATTGATGGGATATTAACGGAATCGATTTGGGTTGACCAGATCAATTTATGTAATTATAAATTAATTTTAATCGGTTGATATACTTATTAATTTTAAAATAGGTAATATCATAAAATTTTGTTCAAAATTTTCATGATTTAAGGGTGGATTAACTGTAAGATCTCGATAGAAATAAAATCACCATAAATAAAATGATAAATTATTTTGCCCTCATGTATGTGATTAAAAAATCTTAACATTGCCTAGTTAATTCAATAATAATGACACACGTTAATAACTTTTTTTTAAGATAATCACAATATGAACTTAATAAAAAATATATTCTTATAAAAGCCGTCTTTTTTGTATTATAATATAATTAATGTGTTACTTCAAAATATATATTAACATTTTTAATATTTTTTATACATAATTTGTTTCGGTTTGATCAATCGATTTTGGATTAGTTTACTCTAAACCTAAATAAAATTATTCATTTTTTATTGGATTTTTTTTATTTTTGAATTTGGTTAGAAGTTTTACAGATTGGTTCGTTGTTTTTCGGATTTGGTTTTAACATCCCTGCTCACAGTGTTATCTCCTTTCTCCCGATTCTCAACATCTATTCTTATCACTCCTCGGTTGTCCCCTATTGGAAATGGAGGCATCCCTTCCCGGTGTTAATTTATCTTCTTGTAAATCTTGAACTCCAATGTCTCTTAATATTGTAAACCCTAGAATTCACCCATGCAACATTCCAATACAAATGGCGTAAATACCGAGAACCCAACTCCACTCTATCGACTCGCAGAACAGGTAACTCATCATCTTGGTGTTTTAATTTGAGTAAATACCATAAATGACTATTTAACTATTGTAAATTTTTTAAAATGGTCACTGGACTATAAGCCGTTCCATTTAACCCCATTCAATTATTTAAGTAGTTCAATTTCGGTCACTCTGTCAAAAAATTATGTCAGCCACTAACGGAATCAAGGGCATTTTAGTCCAAACACCCAAAAAAAAAAAAAAAAAAAACCTGTTCCTCCATCTTCTTCATCTTTGGCTGTCGCCGGGGCCTCCTCTTCCTTCGGTGACAATAGTAAAGGCTAAACAGCAATGCCACCACCCCATAGCCATAGCCATACATATCTATTTCGGTCCTTCAACATCCAAATGTTGTTGATGCAAGAATATATATATATATATATATATATATATGTATATATCTGTCGGTTCCCTCCCTCCTCCTCTATCTGCATTGCTTTTCTTGTACCTAGGCCACAGACATTACCTTCTTCAATCACACCAACCAATTTCAACCCCACAATTGCAATCATTTTTAACCCACATTTCACTATGTATCATAGCAACCTCTTCAAATCCTCATTCTCACTGTCTCCCCCATCTTTCCCCCCAAATTCTTTCTCTTCTTCCTCCGTCCCCTGGTTTCCTTCCATGGACAGAGACTATTTTCTTAATGCCGGAATCCACCCAATGACCACCTACCAAACCCTAACTTCACCGCTTGAGTTTAATTCCTCGCTGGACCCACCATCTAATATCTTCCCCAACCCAAACTGGGAAAAGTTAACGGATCAATACACCCACTTTGACTCTGCCCTAAGCTCCATGGTCTCTTCCCCTGCTGCCCCAAATTCTTCAGTCTTTAATGAAAATTTCGCCATTAGAGAACTCATTGGAAAATTGGGCACCATTTGCAATTCCGGCGAGATCACTCCCGCAAGATACAATACTCCCCTGAATTCTCCACCCAAATTACACATCCCAATTATGGACCATTTTCTTGATGAAAACTTACCCAATTCTCTGAGTCCAAATTTGCTTGCCATTTCCACCGATCCCGGATTTGCAGAGAGGGCTGCCAAGTTTTCTTGCTTTGGTAGCCGGAGTTTCAATAGCCGAACGAGCCAATTTGGGCTTAAAAACACTGAATTTCAACCTATGTGTAGTAACCCATTTTGTGGTAGTGGAAAATTGCCAAGAATTTCTAGTAGCCCTTCTACCAAATTAGCAGGGCCTTCATTGGGTTCACAAGAAAACAAGAATTTGGCTCAAACCCGGATGGATTTGAATCCGGACAAGAAATTAAGTAGTTTTTTTGGTGTTTGGACGAAAATGCCCCTAAATCTGTCAGTGGCTGACATAATTTATAACGGAGTGATCAAAATTGAACTACTTAAATTGTTGGGTGAGCTAAATGGAACGAATTATAGTCCAGTGATCATTTTAGAACTTTTACAATAGTTAAATGGCCATTTATGGTATTTACTTTTTTTATTTGTTTTCACTAAACAGTTGTTTGTTTGCAAGAACTTACAAGAACTTACAATTTTCAGATTTAAGGGGTATTTTTGTTTTCGCTTCTAAATGCTTAATGAGCTTTAAGCATTCAAAGGTGACATATGGTGTTTGTTTTTCCAAATCATTAAGAGGTCAATGGCTAATTTTTTTTAATGATTAAGCATTCAAAGTTATTAGTCCCGCTGAATGCTTAATGCTGAATTTAAACCATTGTTTTATACAAAAATTTAAAATTCAAAACCTCATTCAAAATAAAAAACAAATAGCATTTTCAAAGTTTGAATTCAACATTTAGCGCTCAATAATAAGCATTTAGCAATCAAAGGTTAAAAAAAAAAAAGAACACACCCTAAGTGTTTTCGAAGTGGTTTGAAAATTGTGCCCTGTTTGTCTTGCTAATTAATTAAAGACCAAGTAGAAAAACTTTATCCAGATTAACTAGTTAAACTTCAAATACTATGTTTCGTCATTCGTGGGATTCTAACGTTTGTTTGAATGTGTCTATTTTGCCTAATCTTGGATTCCATTAAGTAACATACCTCAACTTTAGATTTAGGGTTTTTTGTGTTTTTATTAAGAGAAAATGAGTCCCCTATTAATATGAGAAACCTAATAAGAGACCGTACACTGAGATAAATTACACTGAGTTATACACCACAATAATAT
The DNA here is from genome assembly GCA_021464415.1 of Lonicera japonica. Lineage (NCBI taxonomy): Eukaryota > Viridiplantae > Streptophyta > Magnoliopsida > Dipsacales > Caprifoliaceae > Lonicera > Lonicera japonica. Next base: position 16,150,591 of record CM038468.1, read on the forward strand.
ATTATTCTAACATATAATATTCTAACACTCCCCCTCAAGTTGGTGCATAAATGTCGAACATGCTCAACTTGCTGATCAATCTGGAAAATATTCTGTTGGAAACAGCTTTAGTGAGAACATCAACCAGCTGATCTTCTGAACGTATATGAGGCACATCAACTACGTTTTCTTCTAATTTCTCTTTAATAAAGAATCTATCAACCTCCACATGCTTTGTTCTATCATGTTGAACTGGATTTTGAGCAATATCACATTCTGCTTTGTTATCACAATATAACACCATAGGTTCTCTCGGTGGATAGCCTAAATCAGTCAATAGAAACTTTAGCCATAATAACTCTTGGACGCCTATTGCCATTTCTCGATATTCAGCCTCAGCACTTGATCGAGACACGACATTCTGTTTCTTGCTTCTCCAGGTAACAAGATTACCACCCACAAACGTAAAATATCCTGATGTTGATCTTTTGTCGCTTATATTTCCAGCCCAATCTGCATCAGTGTATCCTTCAACCTTCAAGGTATCACTATTTTTTGTAAACAAAATCCCTTTTCCTGGAGCTGCCTTTAAATAGCAAATGATCTTCGTGACTGCCTTCATATGTTTTTCTCCCGGATTATACATGAATTGACTCACTATACTCAATGCATAAGAAATGTCAGGTCTGGTATGTGCTAAGTACATCAGTCTTCCCACCAATCTCTGATAGCGCTCTTTATTGACCGGTACTTGATCAGTTTCAATTTCCAACTTCAAACCTTCTTCCATGGGAGTTTCTGATAGTTGGCAGGCAGACATTCTCGTTTCATATAATAGATCCAACGCATATTTCCTTTGAGATAGAAAGATGCCTTTGGAGGATCTCGATACTTCGATTCCCAAGAAATACTTCAGTTTGCCAAGATCTTTCATCTCGAATTCTCGAGATAGATACTTCTTCAGTGCTTCTCGCTCTTGTAAGTCATTTCCAGTAACTACCATATCATCAACATAAACTATGAGTGCTGTGATCTTCCCATTGCACCCTTTTAAGAATAATGTATGATCTGAGTTGCTCTGTTTATAACCAAATTTCCTCATTGATCTTGTAAATCTTCCGAACCAAGCTCTCGGAGATTGTTTCAAACCATACAGAGACTTTTTCAATTTGCACACTTTATTTCTATGTTCCATAGGAACTTCATACCCTGATGGAAACTCCATGTATACTTTTTCTTCCAAATCCCCATGCAAAAATGCGTTTTTTACATCAAATTGTTATAGTGCCCAATCCAAATTTGCTGCTAACGAGAGCAAGACACGTACTATGTTGATTTTTGCTACTGGTGCAAATGTCTCCAGATAATCGATTCCGTGAGTCTGGGTATAGCCTTTAGTTACCAGTCTTGCTTTGTATCTTTCAATGGTTCCGGCTGCCTTATGTTTCACCGTATATACCCATTTGCACCCCACAAGCCTTTTTCCTGGTGGTAACTCAACTATATCCCATGTGCCATTCTTCTTCAAGGATCTCATTTCTTCATCCATAGCAGCTTTCCATGTTGGATCGTTAGAGGCTTCCTGCACACTGTTAGGAATAGATACATAGGATAACTGATTTACAAATGACTTATTCGATTCGGACATCCTATCATAAGACACATGGTTACTCATGGGATATTTGGCTTTACTGGTAAGGTCAGGTTCATATGTTGGTTTAGGAATACCTCTATTATTTCGGGAAGGAAGTTGCCGTTTTGAAGGTTCAGGAGAAGGTACATGATATTTAGACGTAGATGTGTCAGAGACAGACGATGGGTTATCAGGCGAAGGCAATTGTAAGATTGGACTTGGTAAACTTGGTTCTAATAACTGTGAAGAACTTGGTATCACTGGAACTTGCGGTGATATCTCGACCTGGATTAACTTGTCTTCATCAATACAGTCAAGAGTTTGAACTTCACTATAGTGCTCCCCCTGAAGTTCATTTGGCTGAAAATATGTCTCGCCTTCATGAAATACAACATCCTTAGTCACATACATTTTTCGTGACGGAGGATAATAACAACGATACCCTTTTTTGATTAGATGCATAGCCCACAAATACACATTTAATTGCACGGGGTTCGAGTTTGTTTCGGTGTTCTTTAGGTAAGTGAACAAATGCAATACAACCAAAAATTCGTGGAGGCAAGTTGGATTCTTTTGGAGCCGAGACTATTTTATGGAGCATATCGAATGGAGTCTGAAAGTCAAGAATCGCTGATGGAACACGATTGATTAAATATGCGGCCGAGAAAAGAGCTTCACCCCAGTAAGATACCGGTGTATTAGCTCCAAGTAATGATGCCCGAACTATTTCTAATAAATGACGATTCTTTCTTTCTACAACCCCATTTTGTTGTGGCGTATATGGACAGGTAGTTTGATGGACAATTCCATGATGTTGCAAGAATTCCTGTAAAGTTGTAGCCATATATTCACCTCCATTATCACTTCGAAGTACCTGGATAGTAGCATTATATTGGGCGCTAACCTGTTTATGAAATCGCTGAAACAAAGAACTAACTTCACTTTTAGATTTCATGGGACAGATCCATGTCATTCTCGTATAATCATCAATAAACGTTACAAACCAACGGAAACCACTCAAAGAATTGTTAGGAGAGGGACCCCAAACATCAGAATGAATCAACATAAAAGGGACCGAACATTTATTCAATGATGGTGAAAAAGAAGTACGATGACTTTTTGCTAGCACACAGGTTTCACACTTAAACATAGAAAGATCAACATTCGTAAAAAGTTTAGGAAATAACTTTTTTAAATAGCCAAAAGATGCATGACCCAGACGACGATGCCATAACCAAATTTCATCTTCAACTTTCTTTTCTCAAGTAGTACCAGTTTGTGGGGCCTGTTGTAACTGGTTCGTGCTTTTCACTTCTAAGTTCAAATAGTACAATTTGCCCCGCCTAATCCCATAACCAATCGTCTGTCTTGTCTGAATGTCCTTAAAAACACAATAAGTAGGCCAAAACACAACAATACAATTTAGAGTATTAGTAATTTGAGGGACTGAGAGAAAATTATAATTGAGTGATGGAACTATAAGAACAGAGTTTAAGTTCATAGAATCAGTTAAAAGAACTGTCCCCTCACCGACAACAGGAACCGGATCGCCATTAGCTGTGGAAATAAAATTAGTGGATGAGGGGGTAAGACTAAGGAAATGTCTAGAATCAAATGTCATATGATCTGTAGCACCAGAATCAATCATCCATGAATTATTCAAAACAGATGCAAAATTTAAGGCCTTATCGGGTATTTCAGCAACGGTAAGCAATCCGGAGGCCTTCTTCCCATCACCTTCATTCTTATGATTTGGACGACGATCTCGAGAATGATCCCACCAATCTAGATAGCCGATTACTTGATAGCATCCCTTTTTAGAATGTCCGATTTGTCCACATACCGAACAAGGAGGATATTGAGACCTGCCTTATCGATTCATTGATTGCGAGTCACGAGATGAAGTTTTTTGATTTTTCCAATTCGAATGGTTGTGAGCTATTATAGCCGTGGCATCGATATTAGCAATGTCATTATTCATCGTCCTTCGCCTGATGTCCTCCCGACGAACCAGTGCATATGTTTTTTCTAATTCGGGAACAGGGTCTTTCCGTAAGATTTCCCCTCGAATTTGTTCATTTTTGTTATCTAATCCAGCAAGAAATATGTGAACTCGTAAACGCTGAATCGACTTTCTATAAGAGGCAATATCATTCGGACACTCCATAACCACTTTGTCGCTATAATCCAACTCGCTGAAGATTTCGATAAGCTCTCCATAATATTTAGAGAGAGATCGGCCATTTTGTTTAGCTGTAAAAGCCTTATGATTCAACGAAAAAACCTGTAATTCATCAGTCCCATAATAGAATGCTTTAGATAGAGACTTCCAAATTTTTCATGCTGTAGGAACCCTGATATATCGCTTTATAATCTTCGATTTTATGGACATTAGGAGACATCTTTTTACCCGCTGATTTTCTAAAGACCACCGTTCATGCTCAATGGTCCCCGCTGTCGGAATCAATGTTGTACCGCGAATAAACGAGGATTTCTGTTTTTCCTCAATGTGCATCTCCATGAGTTGAGACCACAAATCATAATTGGTTTCATCCAACATAACCCCGATGTTAAATGTAGAATTTTCAGTTTGAACAATGATTGGGGATGAATCCTTCTTTGATGATTCAGTGATTGCAGGCGGAACATTACTCATTATATAGTATTTTAAGCAACACTGAATTATATGAGCAAAATTTGAAGAAACAGAAGCTGAATTTGAAATCAGAACGATAAAAAACCTTAGGAACCGGTTTAACCTTGTCAAGAACCGGTCAAGGATGTGCAAAACCGGCAGCAAAAAAAACCCGATGAAGACTGCTGACTAACGGCGTGAGTTAACGGCGTTAACGGCGTCAGTTAACAGAGTTTGACGGCATCAGTGAGCAGGTGCGGGCGTGTAAGGGCGCGTGAAAGCGCGTGAATCTCCGACGGTGCGTGGATCGGCGTGAACGGAGAATCTTCAATAAAAGATACGCGTGAGGGCGCGTGAGGGGTTGTTTTGAGCGAATTTTTTTTTCACTGTAATTGTTTTTCTGAGACGACGAGATTGGTGGGTTGCTTGGAGTGTTTTGGACGAGATCTGTGTATGAACGAGAGGAAGGTTGTTTCCCGCACAGATTTTGTTAGTTCAGTGATTTTTTCCTTGTGATTTTGATGAGCTTTGAGAGTGTTGGTAGAGATCTGAGTTTGTGGTAGTATGTGAGCTTTGAATCTAGGTTTGTAATAGTATAAAGGGTTTTGAGATGAGCTTTGAGTGAAGAAGATGAAGACCACGAAGAAGATGAGTGAGGAAGTGCAAAAGGGGTTTGAAAAGAGGCAGTGGGCTGATGTTGGAGGAGGGGATTATTCCCTCTGATACCAACTTTAGATTTAGGGTTTTTTGTGTTTTTATTAAAAGAAAATGAGTCCCCTATTAATAGGAGAAACCTAATAAGAGACTATACACTGAGATAAATTACACTGAGTTATACACCACAATAATATATTATTCTAACATATAATATTCTAACACCTCAAAGTTTACACAGATTTGTGTAAAAGTTATTTGGCATGGATATTCCAATTGGAACCTCTAAATTCTATTAATCCTTCTTTAAATTTCCAGTTTCCCCAAAAAATTTAGTCTTGAAATTCAAATTTGAGCTAAAGCACAATCATTACTAAAATTTCCTCAAAACTCTGTTAATCCTTGTGGGTTTCGAATAAATTAAGTTTGGTATAAGTTTCATGTAAAGGTGGGAGATACAATACATAGTCCAATGTAGCAAGCATCTTTCTTTATCTATTACCCTGAAATTAATGGACTATTCATTTTGATGCCATTTACTCGCGTAATGTGATGCCCAGGTCATTTACAAACTGCTTACAAAACCCAGAAGCTGAACTCAGAGGTTTCACCTCACAGAGCTGGTAAGTAGTTTATTGTTGTTTTTCAATCTCTTTTACTAGATTACAATTGAGTTGCTACTTAAGTACTGTATGACTTTTCTTTTCCTGGCCGTTTACTCGTTTTGCTGAAGTTTGTGATTGAAATAATTTGATTAATTGTTAGTTATATGTTCTCATATTGCACAAACGGCTTAATATTTCTTACTTTGTTTGATTTCTATGTATTTGTTTCTGGCTCATCTAGTGTCAGCAGTGAGAATGATGCGCATAGCGCTTGGTGGGGCTTTTGCTGACCTTTTGAACGAGAAAGGCAAAGGTTCAGGAGATAATGAAATGGGATATGTTGAAAGAACTCTCGGCTTTCACACCCACAATTTGGATGATAGAGATCTCAGATTGGTCTCTCTCTTACTTCTGTTTTTAACATTTTGTTCTTGCCCTTCTTTATATGCACTAAGAGACTTTAAACCTCAATTATTCCAAAAGGTAGTCAACCAAGTTATTGGAAGCGATTCATAACCTAGCAATGGGGGACAAATATCTCTAACCTTAATTTCTTGAAAAAAAGAAGCCCCAGATGCTTGTATATCAGTCCTTCTCCTTTTAAAAATCTGAGCATTTTCAAAACTTGCTCGGAATTATTTGATGCCGCAATGATTCACTGCTGGCATTAAATCTTTTGACTTCACAGGTAACAGACATTGTTGGAGGGACCATTCGATGGAGGAGATATCATGATTATTTGATTCTTCAATTGTGCAACGATAAGAGAACATTTGGTGGCATGGAACCTCTTCTGTTACAGGTACACTGGCTCTACATACCTCTATTCGGGCACTTTCCTATAGGTACATAAATCATTACAGCTATAGGATTATTACAAAAGTATTCGATGTCGTCATATTATGGTGTTATTTTTTACATATCACTTTGTTATTTGTAAAAGCTTTGGCTTCTAACCACACGGAACCCATTGCCCCTGTAAAGAGTGGTAGAAACTATGAAATATAGATGAAGCTCTATATTGTGACCTCGATCAATTTTGCTGTCGTTCTTACCATCTAAATTGTATTTGTTTATTTTTCATTGAAAGCTGTATTCTTCCACATGTCAAAAGCAACATCTCTCGGCAATAGAGGTGCTGCCTAGTTAGTGGTGGAAGTAAACATTTAACTTTCTTGTTTACAAGGATGATTTTGATACTTTAGACTCCGTGCCTTCACTTTATTAAAGCATCTCAAATATTAACATTAAAAGTTCTATTTATTTGTTGCTAGATTCTTTAAATTGATTTCTATGAGATCATGAAGCTAGAAATGCCACCATATGCTGTTGTGGATGAGTTAAATTCTACCTGCTTGGCTTATCCGGCATGATTTTTTCGCTAATACTTTTAAATGTTTGTTTGGGGTGCACTACTTGAGGAGGGGATTTAGGCGACGTATTACTTATGTCTCCTAAGATATGTTTTTTCGTCGCCTTTATTTAAGCGACGTAAACTACGCCGCCCAAGATACGTCGCCTAATTTTAGTCACCCCAAGTATTAGGTGACGGATTTTTTTTCTCCGTCGTCGTAGTGAATACTTAGGCCACGATGATGTTATCGTCCGTCGTAAGAGAATGTACTCCTAGGCCACGTATCTTTGTTCTTCCGTCGTAGAATTTTTTCTCTTAGGCCACGTATTTCTTATCCTCCGTCGTAAAAAAGGCAATAATAGGCGACGTGTCCTTTTATCCTCTGTCGTAGAAAAAGAAACATTTAGGCCACATAGGTGTCATGTTGCGTCGCCTAAGAGGGACACCTATGCGACCTTCGAATTGTCTTATGTCTGCTAAGTATGAATTTTAGGACATGAGGATATTTTCATTCATCGTCTAAATTGTAAATCTAGGTGACGTTGGTATTTTTACTCTGTCTCCTAAGATGTACATCTAGGCCACCTAGTTATTATACTCGGTCTCATAAGATGTATATCTAAGCTACGAATGTATTATCTTTAGTCTCCGAAGAATTACATTAGGCCATCTACGTATTATAGTAAGTCACCTAAGTTGAAGTTTAAGCCACCTACCTACGTCGCCTAAAGTATAGTTACAAATTAAAAAAAAAATCAATGTGGCCTTTAATTAAGAGTACTGGTGCCAGTAATCCAAGTTTATGAGCATCTAGATTACAAGTTCCAGTAATCCAAGTTTCTGGGCATCTGGATTACTAAGGCCAGTAATCCAAGTTTCTGGGCATCTAGATTACTGGGGCCAGTAGTAATCTAGATTAATAATAGCTTTTGTGTTCAGCCGCACCTGCGCATATATATACAGCCGCACCTGCAATATTTAATAACAAATACCACTTACCCAATTTATCATTGAATAAATATATATATGTCTAATAAACTATCAAAATTTATTCAATTCCATTCAATAAATTATGTTCAAAGAAAAATTGTTCTAACACTAAATAAAACGTAGGGGGGAGGAGCCATCCGAGGGAGGAATTAGTGGCTGAATCCCGGCCGCTCTGATCACATACTCTATTTGAGCTTGCAACTTGCGCTCAAAATCTACCCTCTCCGTCTCTCGCTCGGCCCTCTCCCTCTGAAGCTGCTTATTTATCGCAGCTTGATTTGCCCTAAGCTGGGTGACCTCAGCCACGAGCTCCATAGATGTGTTACTATCCGTCTGTAATGATGGGCCTCTCTTCTGCGGCAACTTTGCGGAGCCATTCCCTAAGCCCCTCACCCTCGTCCCTCTCGAAGGACCCACTGCTCCCTTAAGGACAGAGACCTGGGTCTCGTAAGAGAGGACCAGGGCCGGGGTGCTGGCCGGCGACGTACCGTCCGACACTTCATCGATCGGAGGCAGATCGGCCATCATCTTCTCTACCTCGGTAGTCCTCGCAGACTGAACAGCCGCCTGCAAATAACAATAATAATTCTTGTACTAACTAAATAATAATAATATGAAAAAAAATAATTAAAGTGGTGTATAAAAAAGATTTACCGCGCGCTCGGGGTCTATAACACCCCCGCCTTAATTGTACAGGATAACACCCATAGATAAGGCCTGGGGCATCATTGACCCATCTTAGTAGGACTAAGAAAGGTATATAAGAAGAATATAAGTCAACAGCATACTGTATATCAAGCATTGATAAGTATAAGATACGAAGATGATGTCAAAACATTATAACATGTACCATGTAGTTAAGATTTCACAAGTATAGTAATGATGTAGGGCAAGTCAAGTTCGTACATATATACAAGCATATATATCAAAAAAGGAGCTAATTAAAAGTGGACGTGTCATAGGCAAACCGTGACTTGCCGTACTAAGCTATACACAATCAAAAGTATCAAAATACAAGTATCAGAGCCTCTAATTCATTCCCAAGCCCATCGCGTCCTTACCTTCTTTGGATTCCTGAGTACCTATAGGTTTTTAGGAAAAGAACGGGGTGAGCTATTTGCTCAGTAGGGGGAAAGTATAGGCATGGTATTCAGACAAGTTGTCCTTTTATTTTCAAAATATATGATTTAAGTAATACAAACAAGAATCATTGCCAACCAATAAAAGATGCATGATCGTGCTAATGCAGGTTACCTCCTGTGTCAACCGTTTACCGTATAATAGATAGCATGAGCTGTAGAAATAATCCATAGTCGCCAGAATTATAAGGCCATCATCGAAATAGAGCCATGGGATCATCCATCCCAATTTTATAAGAACACAGATATTAACATGAATCATAGTGCCTTGCCAATTGCCTAGGTTCCCGGGCTCCTCACCGGTGGATTATAGGCGGCCAAACATTGCTCCCCCGGGGGTTTAGGGATTTTCAACCCAAGGGCACCGAGCCCCACTTACTTCCCATCCCGGCAAGCACCATACAACCGTACCAAGAATCTGTTCCCGAGAGACATGCACAAGCTCTCCAAACCAAAAATAAATGACGAAGGCCTTTCATAGAATAATTAATCAATCCATAAGCCACGAGTCCGTTCAAAATGTTGCCATAGAATTCCCGAGCAGTCGATTGACACCACCACAATATGTATCGTACATAATATGATGTTAAACATAAATATGAGACAATCTATGCCACATATACTCTAAAAGTTCCACCATATATCCTTTGGTATTCAAAATTCATCAATAAGCCACTTTTATCAACAATTATAATACATACCGTCAAAGGATATGTCTTTTTGTTCAAATAACACTTTATCTCGAGTATATATGGCATACCTTGTCTTAAATCATGCAATCATAGACGTAAAGATCATAAAACATCATGAACTTTCTTATATTTTAGTTCCCTACCAACCATGGATCAAACACAACAATTTTTAACTAATAAAGTCATATTATCATGCTATAGAAGCAAGTAAACCCCTACCTCAATTTATGGGTGAGGAAGAAGAAAGAAACTTGTTGCTTCGAGCCCTTCTCAAAGAATCCCCAAGGAAGGAGATGATGAATAATAGCTAGGAGGTGTTTCGGATGTTTTTCGGTGTTTAATCCTTCGGTTGGGAGTGAAAATAGGTAAAGATCGATCAAGAACACCTATCTTTCTCTCTCTAGAATTTTCTAGAGCTTAATGGAAGAGCTTGGTTCGAAAAATGGTTGAAAAAGAGCTTAAAACGAGCTTAAAGCCATTTTAAGTCGATTGCTACAGTAGCCGTGCGGACCGGTATGCAAAAACCCTTAGATCGGTCCGTGGGGTGAAAATTTGGTGATTTTTAAAGGCTGGACCGGTCTGGAAAAAGGCCAGACCAGTCCGCGCTTGAGTTTGGAACTCCCAGACCGGTCCGCGCGCAATTTTGACTCTGGAGCACTATTTTTGTTTTAGCCATAACTTTTGACTTGGAACTCCAATTGAGGCGTTCTTTATGTCCACGGAAAGCTATTTCAAAGCTCTATAACTTTCTAAGAGAAAGTTTTCCCAAATTCTGGATAATGTTTTCCCAGAAATTCACCGAAGACAGCGCTCTGCTGAAACGCTATCAAACAACTAGAATTTAGCGATGGGCCTACTTCGCGTCCTGTTTTGACCCATGAGGAGTTCGAATTAGCTTTCGGCCAAAACAAAAAAGTTGTAGAATGATACAAATACTAGACACATTGGCGAGCGAAATGTTAATCGAATCAATAACGGAGGAATTACGATAGCTCAAAGTTAACTCAAATTAACGAATCGTAAGGAACCAAAACTTCCTATTTATCAACCGGAATCGATTCGGACCACCCGAATCACCAAAGGATCATTCACACGTATATAAAAGAGTTAATCAAACATAATTAACATTAATTTAAATACAGGATGCTACAGGGTCATACTTCTTGTACACCTCGACATAAGTAGTGAGGTGAGGCGCCTGATCTCCCTTTTGCTTCAGGTCATGAGCCCGGAGGAAAAGGCCTGGGCGCCCCCGCTGTGGGCCTTCTTATTCTCGGAGGCTCGAGTTTGGGTCATCTGCGTGCCCAATTCCTGTAAAAATAGTTGTATTTATTTAAGCATTTATAAACATATAAATTAAATGAAACAAAAAAAAAATAAGATAAATGAAAAAATTACCTGAAAATCCTCGGCCTTGAAGTGGTTGCATAACCACTGCCACTGGTCCGGGTGATGAATGAACTCCACTGGAATGGGAGCATCGCCTTGCGCCTGCCAGTTCTTGTGGATCTTGTACTTCCAATCTTTGAAGCGATCCACAGCCTTCTTCTGTATCCACTTGACGAGCGCCTTATCAGCAGGATCGATGTCATAACTCTCCTACAAACCAAACAGGAACTCAGGAAGAAACATTAGTATAAATAAAAATAAAATTTAGTAAGGGAAAAAAAATAAGTTAACTAGAATAAGAAACAAGTACTTATCGACAGGTAGTCGAAGAGCATTGTTCGTTCCAATAGAGGCATTTTCCTAAATGTCAGGTACAACATCGGCGCTCGGTCTTTTAAGAATGTCGACATGTCACTGACGAGTCAGGAATGAACCTCTTTTAGCGGCCCAGAAACCACAGGGTCGTATGTCACACGTGACTTCCCTGACGTACGGACGATCGCTACCGTCTTCTTCCCGGTGATGACTTCTTTCTTCTTGTTACAAGAGGAGGCCTGCATACCTACAAATAAAAGCATATAAATTAATCAATCAATCACAAATAATAAGAATTGCAATTTATAATTAAAGAGATATAAGGGTATATTACCTGATATGGTGGCCTCCGTTACAGCATGCCTGGAACGAATGCTGCGTACGAGGAGGCCGGCACCGGTGGTGCTGCCGGTGGTCGAATTTGTAGACGGGGTAGAGAGCACCAGCGGCAATGCCAATGAGTGAGATGGCTGGGCAGAGGGCTGCTCGGCGGAGGGGTGGGCGGCAGAAGGCTGGGAGGAGGGCTGCTCGATGGAGGGCTAGGCGAAGTGCTGGGAGGTCACGCGTAACAAGGCCTACTGCAACTCATCGTACTGCACCTCTGGGCTCAACTTCTTCCTGGTCGGATACGCTCTCGGAGGCATCCCTGACTTGAATCTCAAATTTCAATTTTAGTTTCAATATCAGTTTTGCCCTAATTGATTTGAATTGAATTGAAATTGAAGTTTAGGGTTTCAATTTCACAACAATTTCAGTTTCAATTTATGTTTTGACCAAAAGGCTGTTTCAATTCTTTTTTCTTTTAATTATGTGTTTGGATTTAGATGATTTACCGGAATAGGAAACTTAAAATAAAACAAACACACATACATTACTGGTACCGGTAATCCATTACTAGGTCTAGTAATCAAATTTACTGGGGCCAGTAATCCATGATGCAATCAATATTGATCTAAGCATTTGGGAGAAAATGGAGCACAATTAATAAGTTTGGATTAGTGTTTGGATCAATTCATATAGCCGAATAGACCATAACACGATTGTGGTCCACATAGAACAAAGGGTATGAAATCACAATTCAATTTAACTGAACTCAACTACCAAATGCTTGAATATGAACCTACTGACCTGTTAATATGAAGGTTCATATTATGAGGCTATTATACAACAAATTAAGACAAATAGTGAATCGAAGCTCATACATGCCAAAAATATAAGTAAACAGGATAATATCTCGTGTTCATGCTTAACATAGATGAAAAATATATGTATATAATTGTGGCAATAGAGTTATTTAATTTGTTGAATACATGTATTTATGGGCATACTAAAAGGTGTTTCTTAAAGGATGTTTCAATTTTTTTTCTTTTAGTTATGAGCTTGGGTTGGGATGATTCACCGAAATAGAAAACTTAAAACAAAACAAACACACATACATTACTGGTACCAGTAATCCATTACTGGGTCCAGTAATCAAATTTACTGGGGCCAGTAATCCATTGGGCAATTAATAAGTTTGGATTGGTATTTGGACCAATTCATACAGCTGAATAGACCATAACACATTTATGGTAACAGGCACATAGTAACAATTACTCCATTACTGTCCTAATATTGCTTTGAGCATTTGAGGGGACATGGAGCACAATTAACAAGTTTGAATTGGTGTTTGGACCAAATCGTACAGGTGATAACACAATTATGATATAATAATCACAGAAACAATGCTACTTGACAGTTCTTATCGGTCTCCGGTGAAGCCAAACTATCTAATTTCACGCAATAACCTTTTTTGGAGGGTGGGAAGACTTGAAAGAGAGGTTCGGAGGTTGGAAAATCTGACCCGAACCATTAGAGACCTGGAGCAACGTCTGGCTGCCGTGTCCATTGAGCAGGACCGCCTACGTGAGCGGTTAGGGTAAGGTGAGAAGACAGTCAGGTGATGGGAAAGCTTAGCTTGATCAATCGAAAACACATGTTTACCCATGTATTTCTTTGAATCAAGGATTTACCACCCGAAAAATAGTTGGTTTCTTTCCTATCTTCTGTTCATAAACTGCCCCATATGTTTATCTCTCATTTCCCTCTCCTTGAGTTCTTCTTGGTTTGAAGCCCTTTTATGGATCTGCGATTTCTAGGGAGTTCTTATGTTTTGGGGCTCGTTGACAGGTTGCCCTTAGCATCGCAGTCACGTGCCCATCTATCACGTAGATTTTCTCCGGTTATGGAGAACATACAACAGTGCGGGGGGGGGGGGGTAGGGGGTAACTTCATAATTAAGAGCCCTCTCTTGTTTTTAATTGAATACTTGGTGGTATCTTTCTCATCTTCTAGTCTTAAACTTTTTGGGGCTCATTTTATTTCATCCTTTAATTGAATATGTAATCAGTTGGATGTCGACGATAAGTTGTCTCTTTATATCTCATCTTGTACACCATTTATTTCAGTTGGACCTCGAAGTCCCTCATTTGTAATTTTACTTTCATAAATGGAAAAGAATTTGTTTCTCTATATCTCATCTTGTACACCATTTATTTTCGGTTGTCCATGTTGTAAGAATGCTTATGTTTGGGTCATTGTGGCAAATTGATGGAATTTGAAAATCTAAATGTTCAGTTATTTTAAACATGAACTGAAGGATTTCTGGGGCCAGTAATCCATTACTGGTGCCAATAATTCTGTTTCATCATTTCGGGTAGTCAGGTTATTTATTGTGTGTATATAATTCAATCACGTGTGTGAAAATTTATTGTGTGTATATTATTAGTGCCAGAAAACTCGATTACCGGGGCAAGTAATCCATTAATGGGGCCAGTAATTATAATTACAGGGTCTAGTAATTATTATTCGGATCGAATTTGGATATATGGATAATAAATCTCAATCCATATCTGATTAAACGGATCGGATTGGGATCAAATTCGTGTAATAATCCGATCCATTGACAGGCATTGTCTTGTATAGAGGCTATTGAGTAGCAACTTCATATTAAATATTTATTGGTCATTCAATTTTAACTTTGATGTGACATCATGATTTGTTTATAAAAGTTATCTAATGGTGTAGAAATAATGCATACCAAAACATGTGGTGTTTTATATAGATTTGAAACAAAGAAATTCCATAATTTCAAAATTACTAGTTCCATTAATCTAGGTTTCTGGTGTGACCTTTACATGTGCGTATCATCTTCTCGAGTCATCAGGTTACTAATTGGCAGAAGGGTGGGGTGGGGGGGGGGTTAGCCACGTGGCAGCGCGGGGCGGGGAGTGGTTACCAAAGAGTCATGTCGTTTTAAAATTAATAACTTCCCTCGAAAACCAACGCTTACACTGCTATAAGTAACCCATTCCATCCCATCAGGTTTATATATTCCTCATCTCTTTTCAAATACCATTAATATGGATAATATTTCAGATGCTAACAGTTCTTATAGGCCTCTGGTGACTCCTAGTGCAGTTGATAACCTTTTTCGGAGGGTGAAAAGACTTGAAAGAGAGGTTCGAAGGTTGAAAAATTTGACCCGAACCATTAGAGACCTGGAGTAACATCTGGACGCCGTGACCGCAGAGCGGGACCGCCTATGTGAGCGATTAGGGTAGGGTGAGAGGATGGTCAGGTGATGGGAAAGCTTAGCCAGATCAATCAAAAATACATGTTTACCCATGTATTTCTTTGAATCAAGGTTTTACCACCCGAAAAAAAGGTGGTTTGTTTCCCATTTTCTGTTCATGAGTTGCCCCATCTATTCTCTCCCCTCCCTCTTTTGTTCGTCCTCCTTGAGAAGCCCTTTTATGGATCTGCAGTTTCTAGGGAGTTCTTATTTTTTGGGGCTCGTTGACAGGTTGCCCTTAGCATCGCAGTCACGTGCCCATCTATCACTTAGTTTTTCTTGAATACTTAGTGGTATCTTTCCCATCTTCTGGTCTTAAACTTTTTGGGGCACGTTTTATTTCATCCTTTAATTGAATATGTAATCAGTTGGACCTCGAAGATAAGTTGTCTATTTATATCTCATATTGTACACCATTTATTTCAGTTGGACCTCGAAGTCCCTCCTTTGTAATTTTACTTTCATTAATGAAAAGAATTTGTTTCTCTATATCTCATCTTGTACACCATTTATTTTCACTTGTCTGTGTTGTAAGAATACTTGTGTTTAGGTCATTGTGGCAAATTGATGGAATTTGAAAATCTACATGTTTAGCTATTTTAAACATGAACTGAAGGATTACTGGGGCCAGTAATCCTTATTACTTGGGCCAGTAATTAGGATTACTGGGGCCAGCAATTCATTACTGGTGCCAGTAATTCCGTTTCATTATTTCGAGTAGTCAGGTTATTAATTAGCGGTAAGGGGTTGCCACCTGGCAGAGCGGGACGGGCGGGTAACGTTTACGAAAAAATCACGTCTTTTCAAAATTAACTAGGGTATACCTGTGCAAATTAAATAAGAACCGATAATAAGATAATAAAAAGGAGAAGCATGTGATGAATCTAAATCAACAAACGTAGCTTCAATTTATCTTCTTGCAAAAAAAAGTATATAAATCGGATTGGACCGACATTTTTTTTAATTTTTATATTACTGGTGGCAGTAAACTGAATTACTGGGGCCAGTAATCCACTGATTAGTCCAGTAATCGAAGTGTCTAGTGTGGATTTACACGTCCGTATAATCATTTCGGGTAGTCAGGTTATTAATTAGCGGTAAGGGTGGGTTGCCACGTGGCAGAGCGGGGCGGGTGGGTAGCTTTTACGAAAAAATCACGTCTTTTTCAAAATTAACTAGGGTATACCCGTGCAAATTAAATAAGAACCGATAATAAGATAATAAAAAGGAGAAGCGTGTGATGAATCTAAATCGACAAACGTAGCTTCATTTTATCTTCATGCTAGAAAAAAAAAGTATATAAATCGGATTGGACCGACATTTTTTTACATTTTTAAAACAATTTTTAATCATATTTTTTCCCTTATTGTGATCTCGGTAAAATAAGTTTTTGACAAATCACTTGTGTGAAAGTATATTGTGGGTATATTACTGGTGTCAGTAAACTGAATTACTGGGGACAGTAATACATTACTGGCACCAGTAATTACCATTACTGGGGCCAGTAATCCACAAATGGGTCAAGAAATTGTTGTTTTTAGTGTGACTTTACACGTCCGTATCAACATTTCGAGTTGTCAGGTTATTAATTAGCCGTATCATCACGTCGTTTTAAAATTAACAACTTCCCTCGAAAACCAACGCTTGCACTGCTATAATTAGTAACCCATTCCATCACTTTTCTAATACCATTACCGATGGATGATGTTTCAGAGGCTAATTGTTCCTATAGTCCTCTAGTGAACACTAGTGCAGTTGATAACCTTTTCCGGTGGGTGGAAAGACTTGAAAGAGAGGTTCGGATGTTGGAAAATTCGATTCGAAGCATTAGAGACCTAGAGCAACGTCTGGACACCGTCTTAAAAGAGAGGTTCGGAGTTGGAAAATTCGACTCGAATCGTTAGAGACCTGGAACAACGTTTGGCCGCTGTGACTGCAGTGAGGGACCGGCTACGTGAGCTGCTAGGGTAGGGGAGAGGAGGAAGGTCCGATGGGAAAGATTACCTTGATCAATCCGAACTACATGTTTACCCATGTATTTCTATGAATCAAGGATTTGCCAGAGAAAAAATTATACCCGGTTCTTTCCCTCCAGTCTTAAGATCCCTCTGGTCTTGTATTTCTTGAACAATTAGTTGTTTCTTTCTCTATATCTCATCTTGTACACAATTTATTTCAGTCGGACCTCGAAGTCCCTCCTTTGTAATTTTACTTTCATTAGTGGAAAATAATTTGTTTCTCTATATCTCATCTTGTACACCATTAATTTTTATTTGTGGCTGTTTTATGAATGCTTGTGTTTGGGTCATTGTCGCAAAGTGGTGAAATCTTAAAATCTAAATTAGTCTATTGATTTAAATTTTATGTAAAAGATTACTGAATCTAATAATATCGATTACTTGGACCAGTCATGAATTACCGGGGAAAGTAATACTAATTACCGCCCAATAATCTAGATTACTGGGTGCGGGTGCAGTAATCCAGATTATTGCGGGAAGTAATCCAGTTGCTGGTGCAGAATTTGGATTACTGAGGTCAGTAATTTTGGGTTAGTATTTGCATTTTAACACATTCAAGGACAAAAATTTACCACAAACTCATTTTGGGCAGAATTTGGATTACTAAGGTCAGTATTTGTATTTTAACACTTCTGTAAATGATATATTCCTCTTATTTACACCCGGTACCACTCCTCAACAAATATTCACTTTTGAAAAAAACTTTTCACTCTCCTCACCTTTTTTAATAACTACCGCCATTTTCACAACGAAGCTCTCGCTTTCTAACTCTCTGTATTACACACGTAAAGACATCATCTTTGTCATCTATTTGGCTTATCCAACCATGTAAGTTTTTTTTTAAGTACGTTAATGTATATTAACAACTTATTTTCATCACCAAGAAGATTTTATATTTGATGAAAGCATCTCGCCATTATGAGTGAATATATACAGGGTCTAAAAAAACAACTTGAACCCTATATATCTGTTTCTATGTGTAATGCTTGAGTAGTATCTTCCCTTGACATGCGGTTGTTATTCATTGTTGAATGTTGATTGCTACAACGATAACCAAAACTAGGATTCCTGACCCTAGTAATGACGTTTCCTGGACACATTAAATAATTACTAACCCCGGTAATGTGATTACTGGCCACAGTAGTCTGGATTACTGTCCTCTGTAATGAATTACTGGCCGCGATAATCCATTACTGGTCCAAGCTATGGATAATTAGCGGAACCGGTAATCCATTACCGTCCTAACAACTTGGATTACTAGACCCAGTAATCTGGATTACCGCATGGATTACTGGCCGCAGTAATCCATTACTAGTCCAAGTGATGAATAATTATTGGCCACGGTAATCCATTGATGTACCAGCAACTTGGATTACTGGAACCAGTAATTAGGGCTAGTAATCTTGATAATTTTCTATGTAGCTTCTCTCCTTAATAAACTAATTTATTTTGTTGAAATTAGAATAGCATCACAACATGATACCCCGGTGCGTGGTAGGGAAGAGGTCTTTACAAGCAGCAGTGACGCTATGCCATTATCTGAATTGAGAAAAAGACTTATACCATTGAGTGAAGCAAATCGAAGAAGGCCTCCACAAAGACAGCTGAAGAAACGGTACCGAACCCGAAGGGCAAGCCCACTGGTTCTCCCAAAACTGCCGAATCGAAGAAACAAAAGAATCAGGCAAAACCATCAAAGGCAGACGCTGCCAAACCAAAAAGGTCTCTTCCCCAGAGATGCACAATATTGGCCTTTGTCAAATTGGTAAATCAATACCGGGAAGCCATCCCGACTAAAACATGGGAGATTCTGAACGGGACGGTCTTCAGCCCTATGATGTGTTACTTTCGGGATGCCTTAGTCAAGGAAGCCAATTGTAGGAAGAGTGAAATTGACTTCGAAATAATAATGAAGCATTTTGACATGAACCAGATGGTGTGGTCCTTTGACAGTTTACAGTTGGACTTGACCGCAGAGTTTTTGTCGGTCTTGTTTCACCTCCCCACTGGAGGACTAAAAATTGTACCCGTTCCTTGATCAGAGGATAGAAAGGAACAGGCGGCCAACTTGTTCAAAAATTGTAAGGAAACAAAAGGGCCTTCTCGTACCGATATAAAAAACTTGCTCGCATCTGAGCTAAACAAAGAAAAAAGAGCCGATCTAAAAAAGGTTGCATCGACTCTGCTGATGTATTTATTCTTAACCTTCTTCTTCAGCAGAACAGGGATCAATCTTGCATGAGATCTAGTCAATATATGCATTGACATTGATAATGTTGACAAGTATGACTGGGCAAATTCGACTGTGGACTTCTTGTTCTCTAGCATCAAAAAGTACAACAAGAATAAACTAAGCACACTCAACGGATGCACGCTGTTGGTGAAGTATTGGTTTTTGGAGAACACAAAACATAGATTGCTACGGTCAGAGAATCGTCTAATCAGCAGGCCACATTTCATGGCATGGAACATTAGAGACATGTTCGACGTAAAGGCCTTAGAGTCAAACCCCAACCTCTTAGAGGTAACTTTTGCATTGATATAAATACTATACTTTTATACATTTAAGACAAAAGGAACCTATTCAATTGTACTATATAATTTAGGAACTTGTACTTGGTGTAGCTTGGCCAATGTCCACCTTTAATTTGTAGCACGAACAATTGGGGATAAGAATGATTTCGAAGGTGAAGATAATCGTGGTGAGGATGAATCCTTAGAGATTTCAAAATGGGTAAGAATTTTGCATGAAATATAGGATGTTATACTACTAATTACTAGACTACTTCTCTCAGTATTGAAGATTACATGTTCTAGTAATCATAATTACTAGGATTGGTAATGGATTACTTCCGCCGGTAATTCGGATCACATGCCCCAGTAATTCGGATTACTGCCTCCAATAATGTTGCTTTAATAAATTACAGCCCCCAGTAATCTAGATTTCTTTGGCCATAAATCAATTACTGCCCCAGTATTCCAAATTACTGGCACCAGTAATCAGATTACTCCCCCCAGCAATCCATTATTATTGTTATACATAGGCTGGAGATTCTCATTACATGTCATGTTTTATCTGTGATTACAGGACCCACAAAAAAAGGAAAACGAGAATATGGAAAAAAGGTGGTCCAAATTGTGGATATTGTTATCGCCGAGTTGTCTCGACTTATCGATAATAACATCAATGTGGACCTACAAAAGCCGGATCTAATGGGCTATCAAGAAACTGTCCATGCTTCACACAAAAAAAATGGTTGACGCTATAGCAGCGTTGGATAAAAGAATCAAGCTGCTAGAGCACCAACATGAAAGGAGGCAGGGCTGAACCGCAGGTCACAACACCTACAACTCCAAAAGACCAAAATGATCCAATACCACACACTCCAATTCGGGATGATAGGGTTGATGACACAACGGACGTGACCGAAGAAAGGGAGGAGGAGGTTGTCACAGAGAGGGTCGAAAACTGGGGAGGGTCTATAAATGAAGAAGCAATATTGGCCCAGGTTGACGAAGTGGTTAAACAGATTGCTCAAGAGGTGGCCCCAAACAAAGGGCCATTACATTGCCGCCCCAACATTCAATCAAAAAAAATGTGGAAGTACAAGACAGGGGTGCAACAAGGCAGAGGAAAAGCGAGTCGGCCACTTCAGCAATCAGCAGGCCACTTAAGAAAGCAATGGCCCATGGGACCATACAACCATTGCTTATCAATGGGATCGACTGCACAAAGGAACCCTGTCAGACCATCGACATGAAGATTCAGGAGCATTATCATAGTTTTTGGAAGTCGAACGAGTAAGTACATATTTTTATCCACAAGTTGTAATTGCAAAACTAATTTAAAAAAGTCATACTAATTGATTTTAATTTGTTATCTTAAAAGAGATATCTACTACCACGATCTTGAGAACCCGTTCGACCCCATTATAAAAAAAATATGATAAAAGACATAATTGAGGTGAGAGATTTGGATAAAGATGTAAGAAGCAATTGAATAATTTGAATTACTGTCAGTTATCATTTTTGATTACCGTGTGTATTTGGATTGCTTGGGCCAGTAATAAATATTACTGTACCCAGTAATCATAATCGTCATCCTCGTTGGAGTCTTCATCATCGGGAATATCTATCCGCGGTACTGAACTGAAGTCGATATATAATGTAGATATGGGAATACATATTGCATCAAGTTCTTGATAGGATTCTTGTACTTCATACAGTGGAGTGGCAGTTGCGTCCCTTGCAAGTGTGGTCACATTGTACGTACCCCTATGTGACACCAAGTTGACGACTTTTCATCCCTCACCAGCTGACGGATCATCTATATAGAATACTTGGCTTGTCGTCTTGGAAGAATAAATGGAAGGTCGTCGTACCAACTAGTATTCGTGTTGACTGATAAAAGCCCACGATCATACTTTGAGCTACCGGGAACATCAGGGTCGGTGTTGTACCACTTACACATAAACAACACAACTGGCATGCCTTCCGCATATCTTAGTTCGACAACAGCCTGCAGAATCCCAAAATATGTGATGTCACCGGCCATTACCATTACTCCATTGTTCTGAGTCTTTCTGATCTGGTCTCGTTGATGACACGCATACTTGACACCGTTTACGTCACACTGTGAATAAATGGTGCAACGCATAGGCTTATATGCTAAAATCTGTACCTCCGGTTATATTTAGGAGCACCTTTACTATGCAGATCGTGCATCTGCATAACAAAATATATGGAACATTAGTTAAATGCATGCGTCGTAACAAGTCAGCTAAGGTTGAATGTTTACCCATTTAGGGAAATGGTCAAGAAAAGACGCAATACGCTCCTCATCAGTCCCGTTTGGAGCTAGATCAACAAACTGATCTCAGTGAATGTTTATATGCCATTGTACTTCGGTACAGTTCTCCACCACACACCAGTGAACCGACGCCATTTGTGCTCCTAAGGCTGGCGGTCCTGACGCAACCGCTTGGCTTCACGAGTTCGAAAATAACTGAGATGTTCCACCGAGGTGCCTCTGGAATAATTTCATCACTCGCGTTAGGATCATTAAGATAGTTATTGATGTAAGTCACACACTCGTGCATGATGTTCCGCTCGGCAACACACCCCTTTGGGTAACGCTTGTTTTCGACATCTTTCTTGATTTCACCGAGCTGCCTACAAAATTGTATAGTTATATATAAGGGATATAGATAATTATAAACAATGAAAAATAATTCATACCTTTCAGTGGAAAACATCCAGGTATAATGTACGGGACCAGTGAGCAGGACCTGTTCGAATAGATGGATGCAAAGATGGACTATGATGGTAAAGAAAGCTGGCGGAAAGATCATCTCTAGCTTGCAGAGAATCATGACAATATCGCTCTGCATCTGGCGAACATTTGACTTCCTCAACTCTCGAGCGCGTATCATCTTGAAGAATCTGGATAACTCTACTAGCGCGTCGGCGACGTGACTTTCCAAATATGGCCGGATGACCACCGGAAGAACACGCTGAAGCATGACATGGTAGTCGTGCGTCTTCAGTCCGTAGTTTTTTTTATCAGAGACTTTGACCTTATTTTTTAGGCTTCCCGCATAACCTCTTGGATACTTAACAGCATCAATATAATCAAATACAACTCTCTGATCCCTAGGCCGAACTATGTAATCAACTTGAGGCAGCAACACTTTGCCTGACGGCCCTTTCTTCGCCCAGAGCTTGTTGCTTATGCCCATCTTCTGTAGAGTTACGCGAGATTTCGTATTATCCTTACTCTTTCCATCAAGACTTAAAATAGTGCCGAAGACGTTGTCGCAGACATTTTTTTCAATGTACATGACATCTAATGCATGTCTCACACTAGATGTAGTCCAGTAAGGCAGCTCCCACAATATACTGACGTGAGTCCAACAGAGTCTCTTTTTAGGTGCCTGCAAATATGGATGCGAACTCATTAAAACTTAATCAAAATTACAAACTCAGTACAACATCATGTATTAAGAGGTGTACCTGTTTGAAGTCGTTATACAGATGCGTAGATTGAAGAGGGTATGAATGCTTAATGGTCGCTTCGTAAACCTGTCTTGTAGACATAATTGGTGGGGCATTTCTTAACTCTTGCTTACCATTAAATGTTGCCAGCTACGTCCGATAGTGGTGATCTAACGGTAGCCATCTACGCGCGCCTTGGTACGACATTCTTCCATTATTGTGCACTGCATCAATATCATCCAAACATATGGGACATGCCTTGTACCATTTCGTCTGAATGCCTCCCAACATCCCTAATCCTGGGAAGTCGCTTATGGTCCACATCATGGCTGCCCTCATGTTGAATGCCTCTTCACTATATCGATCCTAACTCGGCACCCCCGTCTCCCATAACATTTTAAGCTCCTCGATCATTGGCTTCATAAACACATTAAGACACTTTCCTAGAGACTTAGGGGCTGGATAGAAGCATCACTAGCATGTTAAACTCCTTCTTCATACACAACGATGGAGGCAAATTATAAGGCATCATAATAACAGGCCAAGCACTGTACGGCACGGCCGTAGTCCCATAAGGACTGAACCCTTCAGACGCTAGAGCGAGGCACATATTTCTTATGTCGGACGCAAATTGCGGATGTAATCTGAAAATGACGAAACAAAATTCAATACTAGAATATATATAATAAATTATTAATTATTGTATATATATACACAAATACAAACTGTAAACATATACTTCACCTGTCAAAATCCTTCCATGCTTCCCCATCCGCTGGGTGTCTCAAAAATTCAAGATCTTTTGCTGTTCTTTCGCCGTGCCACCACATTTCCTTTGCAGTGCGTTCGGACATTTATAGACGCTGCAACCTCGGTGCCAAAGGGAAGTATTGAACAGTCTTTCGGGCAATCCGCTTACCATCGCTTGTATCATCTTCTTCCCATCTCGACTCACCGCAAACGGGACATTAATCTAGATGTGCACCCTCTTTGTAAAACAAGAAGCAACCGTAGTAACAAGCGTGGATCACCTCATAACCCATGCCAATCTTCTTCAAGGTCTTCTTTGCAGCTGCGTATGAGTTCGGGTATTTGCAGTATCGGGTAACAGATAATTCATTTCCGCAACCCACTTGTTGAAGGCCGTGTCCGTCATATTGCAACCCTACTTCAACTATAATGCTCTAAGCATAGAGCACAACGCAATCACTTTACAACTTTCGTACAATGGAGTCATTGCTTTGTCCAATAGACGCTAATATAACATCATATTTTCTTTGACACTGGACCGTCCTGAAATGCAGTGTTAACACCAGGGAGATTTTACGATTAATGGAATGGAAAAGCATCTTGCACGAACGCCACAGTTGGGTTACTACAATGATCGACACTGTTACTCGAAGAAGCCGTGTACTGTTGTTTCTCTCGCACTTCACCGTGTAAGTACCATAAGGTATACAATGGCATTATACTGTTACTTGTCAAGTGGGCGTATATGTCATCCAAGCTGAGCCATGTGCCCATGTTGTAACACTGTTTGCAAGGACATGGATACAATTCCATCGCACTGTTGCCATTCTCTCGTACAAATGTGCAGAAATCCATTACCTCTACAATGAACTGCGTTGAACCTCTTGAGCATTTCATCCAAGATTTATCCATTTTCACTGCCATATAACATATATATTTTAAACAATAAATATATATTTTCAGCAATAAACATATATTTTCAAATATAGAAATCTACAAATCTATACTAAAATATTAGCATCCACTACCAATAATACGAACCAAGAGATCAAATAGGGGTGACAACTAACAGCAAGACCATATATTCAACAAAAAATATACATTTTCTACAAAAATCTCAACGTATTTTAAACAATTAATATATATTCTCAAATCTATAAATCTATAAATTTATACTAAAATATTTGTATCCACTATCAAAAATACTAACCAACAGATCAAATAGGGGCAACAACTAACAACAAAATCATATATTCAACAACAAATATACATTTTCTACACAAATCTCAACATTTATATAAATACACAAATTACTTAAAAATTAATATTAATAAGAGATAAACTAACTAAAGATCAAAAAAACCTTTAACGAGGGGGATGTTGTTGATTTCCAGCTTTAAATCGCCCAAAAATCATATCACAACCTTCAAATCCCGAAAATGGAGGAGCTGCGGCTACTTTATGTTGAAAAGATCCTAGGCAACGTAAGTATACATACGTACGTTGCCTAATAAGATAGGTAATTCCTGGTGGACCACCACTTATATATAATGCTCATGATCAATTATTTTAGGCGACGTAGGTTATTTCTCACGTCGCCTAAATTATTCTTAGACGACTAATAAGATACCTAGGTCGCATAAGTTATTCTAGGCGACGAATTAAAAACTTACGCCGTCTAAGAATATCTTAAGTGACGTATATATTTATACATCGTCTAAGTACATATAGGGCGACGTAATAAATATATTATGTCCCCCAATCTACCGACTGGTGTAGTGATATATATATATATATATATTGATGGTTTTAATTAAAACTGGAGGACATATTGTTCATTTAGGGCCCCATTTCGTTGATTTAACTTCTTGTTATTTGAAATTATATTAGAATGTTCATATGTTGTTTGATGATATGTCTCATAGAAATATATTATTATTATTATTGCAATCATTAGTCTTGATTTAAGTACACTATTACTTGTAGGCTTTCAAATTAAATTAAATATTGATGCTTTTTAGACTACTTGTGAAGGATAAACTGCTGCAGATTGCTGCATTGTTTTCACTGCAACTTGGTCCTTGTTTATTACTATTGTGGGCAATAGTTTACAGCATTTAAAGAGTAGTTTTTGATGTACATGTTGTTGGTTTATGTGGTGATTTTTGGTTGTTGCTTTAGGCTGCTTTTGGCGGTGTTTATACACTGGTTTGGGGTTATTTTGTTGCTAGAATTAGTGCCCCTTTTTGGACATAGTCAATAAATCAAACATTCAAACTTCACAATAAAAAATAAGTTGTATCATTGATTAAGTTGAATTAGCGTTTCCGTAAAAAGTATTAATATTAATGTGGGAGTATTAGTTAACTCATTTATTAATCTATATTATTTTTACAGTTGGAAGTTTATCTATTCACATGACGATAAAATCCTCATGGATGAGATTGAGCAATAGCAAATGAATGCTTTCAAGGAATGGCGACAAGTCATGAAAAATCATTGGAAAAAGTTAGGTGGTGAACAAAATTCGGAAGCCCCAAAGACGAACAATGTCTTTGCTCAAATGCAAAAATTCATACCTGGATTCCAGTATCAGCCCTCAACGACTATATCAAGTGCCACTCCTAACAATCTCTCAAGTGATTAGGATATTGATTTTTTTATTATTGACATTTTTTTATTTTGTATTAATGTTTTAAGACATAACAATATGTATGTTACTACGGTATTGATAATTTATGTAACCTATCATTTTGATTATTGCAATATTGGTTCAGCCTAGCATTTCTATTAACATCTATTAGAAATAAAATTATCTAGTGCATTTGTATTTATATTTATTTTTATATAAAAAATAAAAAATCATTCACCTATGCTGGCGCATTTTCACGCCACTGAAAAGAACATTTTACAGCGCGTTTTCCACAAAGCGTCGGCCAAAGTCATTTCTCTAATTGCGATTTTGGCTTTTCCCGGCACGTTTGAAACGCGTCAGCAAAAGTGATATTTTTCGGCGCGTCAAACGCTTCAGGAAAAGTTATCTTTACTGGCGCGTCTAACATGCCATTAAAGGAACTAAATGCGTCAACAAAAGTATACTTTCAAGACATGATGCCATGCACTTTTAATGGCGCGTTTTTGCGCCACTAAAGATGACTTTTGCCGACGCGTTTACTTTTGCGTCAATAAAAGTAAATAGGTTATTTTTACCGGTGGACTTTTGCTGGCATTCTTTGCCTACGCAAAAACGTGTCGCAAAAGGTTAATTGACCTTTGCCGGCGCATTTTGAATACTTTTGCCGGCGTGTTGATGCTCCACTAAAAGTCTTCATTTTTGTAGTGTTGCAACTCAAATTAAATATATAAGACAAATTAATAAGTCCAAGCAAACAAAGTTGTCAAACCATGGACAATTACTAAGTATCTGGGTCATCAGAGGTAACTAGATATAATAAATGTGCCATCCCATGAATGTACTTGCAAAACTAGTTTGAAAAATTAGAGTGAGCCAAACACAAGCTCAATGGGAGCTATATGGTTTTATATATGAAAGTATACATAATAATACACATGCAAAGTGCCATATCAAAATAATAGAAAAGCCATATTGTGAGAACCTGCTAATTAGACCTACAATGTTTCAAACTCTTGTTTGAGGGTTTGAAACATTAGAAAGAATTCCTTCATTTCATTTTTCTTCTATGTGGTGGTAATTCATAATGTGTGTCTCACTATCTTATTCTAGATGCAAAAGGGTTTATTTCAGAGTCGCCAATACGTTTTACGAAAAAACATACAAAATATGGGTGTAAAGGAAAAGGGCTACAAAGAAGCTTTTTCCTTACACATTTGTCTACGAAATCAGGATTTTATAGGGTTCATGAACTATTATGGATTTGGGAAGGTGTTAAGCACCCGTTCGGCCTTTTCGGTCTCTAGTGATCTTAAATGTTTATTCTATATTGAAAAACTTGGATGCTTTTACTGATATTCTACTATGTACTTTCTAGAAATACCTTATGAAAACCTAATTTTGGGGAAAATGGGGAAAGGGATGAAGACCTTGTATTGTGTGATCCGATGTTTTGGTTTTGTTGAAATTAGATTATTAGTGACAAAAGCTTATTTTATCTGTTTTGAAATTAGAGTGAGTAGGTATTGTTTCCTTAGATAACAATGTCGATTATCTCGTCTGATTCATTTATGGGGCTGTAGAAGCTGCTAATAAGAATATGAAAAATCTACTAAAACTATATAAAAATGGAGCCCATTTTGACAAAGCATGTACACCTGTAAATTTCTTATAAACTCTAAATTTATATCTCATTTATATACCTATCTTTTATCTCTCTATCTATTTATTACTACTAAAGTAAAATGGCCCTTTTGTAAGCCATTGAATGCTAAGTGTCTTTTTATTTAATGCTTTCTTTAGTAAATAACTTATTACTTTTTATGTTAAATGGAACTTTCTCAATTACCTTTTCACATTTTGTTCCAGATTCTCATCACCACATGTTCTCCTATTAAATTAAACCTCTTCAACTTCTAGATAAGTTTAATGGTATAATTTTATAAGGGAGAATTGATGTTTACATCACCATGCCTATTCTACATCCTCCATCTACTAGGTACTTCTCTTTTCTTTCTTTGTATTTCTACTTCTATTTTGCTCAAGTTGGTCATAGGAAATTATTATCTATTTGAGCGGTTGTTAAAAGTTAAACAATATAAGTTTCCACCATCATTATTCTATTCCTCTAACTAAAAATTGTAAATAACTAATTATGTTTTCTGGATAATTTGAATGGGAGTGAAAAGTGAGCCCATGATTTGATAATTGAGAAAGGATAACTACTTATGATTATTTCCTTTCGAAACTTTGCATCTTCGTAGCATTAGCATTCTCTTCAAAGTACTTTATGGTAGTCTTTGTGATATCTTTTGTAGCATCATTATTGTAATCCATTTGAAGAACTTGCATCTTTAATTCCCAAACAAATAGATAAAAAAAGAAATAGTTCATCAACTTTCAAAACCTTATAAAAATTTAAATCTAATAGAAGTTATAGTATCCTTCCAAAAAAAAATTATGTTATACCACATGTGCATTCATTCTCAACCTGTCACATACAATTTAAACATATCTCATATATGTGTAATACTTTTGATTGGCTGCAGTGAGCTAATAATTATAGAGCAATACATTGAAATAAGGAAAAAGTAGAAGAATGAAAAGGACTAATTTGACTACCTAAGACAAAATTATTGGACCACAATGAGATTTGTATAACCTTTCTGCTTTTCACGTTCAATATTTTTGTTGTAAATTTTGGCATAGTAGCCGTCATTTAAGAGACCAAAGAATTAGATTAAATTTTTACAAAACATCACATCAATAAACTCTAAATATTACAACTGCTATTAAGTTTGAGATCTTATCAGTTTTTCAATTGTTGACCTTATTATCATGAAAAATATTATATTTTCATACCGTTTACTTTTCCGTTAAACCAAACATAATTTTGCTTAATTACCCCGTGCATCGCACAGGCAAAACTCTAGTATCATCAGTAAAATGGTGAAGACCAGTAGAGATTGGCCTTAGAAACTTCCGTATGCACTCTGGGAGAATCAGACTACTGAAAGGATTTAAACGGGATCGACTCCTTTTTTTTTTACCTATGACATGGAAGCAGTTTTCCCAGTTGAAATGGAAATACCTTCACTACGGGATATATTGGAAAATCAAGTCAGTGAAAGAGATTAGGTAACGGCATGGTATGAAGAATTAGCCATGATTGATGAAAAATGATTAAAAGTCTTCTACCAACATCAAGGGTATCAAAAATGTATTGTAAGGGCCTTCTACAAAAAGATTCGAGCCAGTGGTATCATTGTTGGGGATCTAGTACTAAAAGAAATCCGGGAATCGACTCGTGATCCAAAGGGAAAATTCTTGCCAAAATGGACTAGCCCTTATATTGCCATTAAATAATATCCAGGGGTGCTATTCTCCTCACTGATATTGATGGACAAGAGTTGTTTGCCAGTCAACCTGAACAGATTGAATAAATACTATCAATGAAGTTGTACACATGAACTACGGAGACCTGAGCCCCATAAAAAAAACATAATGTGATATTCAGGGAAACATAGGTAACCTGAATTAGAAATTCAGGCCTGGTCTATTATTTGGAAATCAAATTCATATGCAAAAGAGGCAAATCAAAAGAAATAGGGTTCATCATATAACCAAAGTTTTTCGTACAAACCAGTTTCAAAACCTACAAAAAATCATTCCCAAAATTAAACCTACTCCTACACATCTTCTTTCGCCCGCTTTTAAAAGAAGCCATACAAAAAAGCTAACCATCCCAGAAATAACCATCTAAATAAACTATCAATACGTAGTGGCATACAAATTCCTCTCTCTCCAAAGCATGATAAGACCCCAGAACTGTCTTGTCTGTCACTCGGGTATCAGCATATCAAAACCATGTCATCAACATTGGATCATACTCGATAGACAAACACGTCTCCAGATATGTGAAACAACATCAGCACGTGTAACATGCGCAACACCAAACTCGGCACCATGGAATCAACGGGTATATCGAGTGGTCCATAAACCTCGCAAAGTAGTATTTAAACGAGGGATAATGGGAAAAGCAATAGAAGAAAAATCCCTCATGGGAAGATGGACACTCAATGGGATATTGAATTGTCTCGTCAACCGCCCTGGAATATAGAAAGAAGTCTCTCTCAGCCCATGGATTTGAATATAGTTCTACCCACCTATACTCATAATCATCGTCCTCAATCTCCACCATGGAATATCCAAATGGATCGAAGATGCAAACTCCGAATAAAGGACAATCTAGTCAAAAGATGTCAAACAAGAAGTCAATGCATAGTCATGACGAAGGAAAAAACCTCGATAGTCTTAGGGAAGACGAGCCTCCATAAACCGAGACGTCTTGACCAACCACATATATAAATGATAGGGACTACCTTGAAAAACCTCGACCTGCCCCTGAACCAACAATCTAATCCATTTATGGTCTCCACCAATATAATGGGAGTCACTAAATGACGATGTCTAGCCTCGACCACCACCCTAATAATCAAAGGGTCCACTAGAATTGCATCACTAGTAACCAACACCATGTGAGAAAATGCGCAGATGAGGCAAGCCGCTGTCCGACCCTGGTAGTACACCGAATCATCACCCTGACGAGTTAAGAAGGCAATCATCAAACCCAAATGGAGTCGTCCCTTCACTATCATCGATCTACACTAACTCTCTCTCAAACCTAGAAACTCAGCTAACATAACCCAAGGACTCCTCCCATCTCTCAATGATGCCAAAGGCCAAGACACGTCTTGATGCATCAATACTGTAAACTCTTCAATTGTCAAACATAACTCATCTAACCTAATGCGAAAACAGTGATCCTTCGGGTCCCAAAAATCCACCATACCTCGCAAGAATGACCAATTGATCTCGTATGGACCCCAACAATATAAATGGCTAAGATCACCCCAATTGAGGCCGTAATCAGCCTGAACTAAACATAAGTAGTCAGTCAATAGCGTAAAAGCTGGTTTGGTGAGAAACGGTCACATAATGACAAGGGAAGATAAGGTTTTTTAGCCAAAATGGTAAAATGGATGTGATACAAAGTGAGAAAAAAGGAAAAATTCACGATTTATTTATAGTATATCAAACAGGCAAACCATACAGCTGGGCTCCAACCGTGCAGTTGGCAGCCAATCGTGCAGCTAGGCCATGTGGGGGGAACCTGTGGCACCCTCTATCCCTTTGCAAATCTTCTTTATTTTTACAACACATCATATATATTGCCATACTTTATTCAGAAAGAACAATCCATAGTTGCATGCATATAGGTTTGATGATTACTTGCCTACATATTGTGAACACTCATTTTGCGACCCCCGCAAGAATCCTAATTTTCAAAGAAATAAACATGCATGCACGCACGAGCATTCCTAGATGCACATGTAGTTTGTTCATGTGATACAGGTCAAAGAAGAAAGCCAAAAGGACCCGGATGAGGAGTTACAGAATTATCGAAAATTGCCGGAATTGAAAACCGTCGAAACTCCTGAAAACTTGTGAAAGGAGAGTTACGCATTTCGGATCATCCTCAAACTTTGAGAGTTATTAGACATTATCAAAAGGAGTAACATACTCAAAAATCAGCGAAATCCGACAGTCGGATCTCCGAAAATTCAGAAAATCGCGAGTTTATTTCGGGTGGTGAAATGGAGGTCTTCTCGAAGTTAAAATGGTTTGAATTTTGGTAAGTGGATAGGCCTTATTGTGGGGAAAATCATATTAAATTTCAGCTTTGTTGGACATGGGATCCTCAAGAATCAATTTGGCTACCGTGCAATTCCAGTTGAAATGTCCTTCGTAGCAAATTAAAATAAATAGTGGCCTTACCGAAAACTGATCGACCTCAAATTTGGACAAAAGTTATAAAACATTTGGAGGGAAAACATATCAAAAAATCAGAATAATCCAACGGTTGGAAGTTCATTTGTCGAAGTTGTTGTACGCAAGTACGTTTCCTATGCGGGAACAAACTCTTTGTACCAAGCCAAGGAGACCGAGTCCTTCCCGACCTCCGATCGTCCTCAAATTTTTACAGGGTGTAAAAGACTTATATTTTCAATACATATCCAAAATTCAGCCTGATCCAACGGTTAGAACCTGACTTATCGTGCAAACAAGGGACCTTGTCTACAACAAGTACCTTTCCTACGCGGACACAAACTCTTCGTACCAATCAGAACGAAAGGGAACCTTCCCGAAATCTGATCGACCTGAAATTTTTACACGATCTAGAATATTCCTATTTACAACACATATCCAAAAATCAGGATGATCCAACGGTGGGAAGGCTTCGCGATAATTTCCAAGAGTCCTAGTTGCAATATCTTTTCTTGCTCTCCAAGTATTTTCTTCAACTATAAATAGACCCCCCTCCATTCATTATTTTCATCAACAATCAAGGGGATTTCGTGGTATACACCAAGAGATCCTTATTCTCTCCCTCCAAGGAGGATCAGGTATAATTTTCTCTCTCTTCTTTTATTTATTCGTCAGTTTTATAATTCATACTCTTGTTTGCATAATTTTTATTACTTAATAGCTTTTCAAAACCTTTTTTTTCAAATTGTTTTCAAAAATAAAGGCGTATAATAAACCCTAATCCAATTCCAAAATAGTATTATTACTTTCTTACTTTTTCAAAAGTTCGGATTAGCGGTATTGTTATACGAAGGAATCGATAATCGCTATATATCCAATCTAACTCATAGATTGCGGTGTGTATGTGATAAATACTCGATCATGAGAGCACTATTGCCATCTATACCGGTTTAATCAATAGACTTTGGTATACGATCGGTTAACTCGCCTCATATAATATCGAATATAAGATTTCACATTGAATCAGTTTCCGAAAAGCCCAATGCTTTACAAAATCACTTGTTTCATTGCATCTATTATTATCAAACTCTTTTTCAAATCACACACACACACACTTATTTTCAAAATCATGGGTGAATTAGGAAACACATCGTTTTCATCCCAACCCCAAAATCCCGATTTTTAAGGCAAGCACGAAAAGCTGTAAAGTAATAGCAATAGCATGCAAGAACTGAATTATAACACACGCATATCCTACTCAAGAGACCGAAAGGGCGAATTGGGTGCCTAACACCTTCCCGATTCGTAACTTAATCCCCGAACCTTCGAATCAACTGGTTTCGCATATATTGTGTATAAGAGGATATTTAGTCCATAAATACGTCTCTTTTACACGAACCTTTTTGTTTGTTTAGTAAAACAAAATGGCGACTCTTATTTTTTTCAAAACCGATTTCCAAATCAACAAACGGAATCGCCGCCCACGGGGACCCCGGGCGTCGCGAACGCGGGTTCTCACACATATATACTTAAACATCTGTTAATTTTAATAATTAAATAACAACACATTAAACCTTACATTAATATATCCTCTTTAGAATAAAACTTAATAATTAACAAATATCTTGGTTACATTAAAAAAAAAACTTCAGAAAACTTGTTCATAAACTAAAACAATATAAAACCAACACTTCTTAAAACTAAATTGTTTTTCTAAACAAGTAAGAAAACCACCTGTGCAAAGCTACGGCTAAGGAGAAGGGGGTGGATCCATGGTATGAGGACGCTTCACCTCTGTCTCTCCAACACCTTCTGCTAGGCTCTCAGATGCAGCCTGACTGTGACCTTGGGGAGTTGGAGCAAGTCTCGATGTCCAGCTTAATCGCTGTACCTCGCCATGGACTAACTGTGAAGCCACTACTGACCGAGATCGAGATCGGGAAGGATGACACATTGCCGTCACATCTCTGGCCAATCTCCGACTATATATACTCGTATACTCAGTCGAGAAAGGTGCCACAAACGTCAACAACCCATAGGCGTTAAAAGTAACTCTGTAATAACTCGGCCACCTCTATAACATGGAATAAACCTACCTGTAAAAAACAAATAGACATTCTTCTATTTGAACATCATAATATATAACTTTTTTAATAATGATAATTTACCTCCTCA